>CM034146.1:196720764-197109499 GCA_019776745.2 Taxus chinensis | reverse complement strand
TGTTTAGCACTCGATCACACCGGAATGAATAGGTGTAATGTTAGAACAGGGCATTACATTCTCATCTTCTAAAATTTAACCATTGATTTCACCATGAGATCATTTAAGGTTTCACCGTAAAAGGATAATGTTTATTAGTTTGGCCCGGGAAAAAAAAAAAGTAATCATATTTTGTTACAAAAGATAGTTTCCTCTTAATTGTTCCAGGTCTCAAAGGTTATCAAGTAGATAACATCTACATTAATATGTTTATATACATGAATTTTTGTTTAACTTTATAAGGGACTATCCAGGTCCACTTTATAGTGCCTTTACCAAACTCATTGCTACTATGCCTTAGAAGGATTTACAACTCAACATTTTAACCCAAGAGCAAAGTTTAATAGTACTCGTTTACGAAAACAAAACAAGGTTACATCAATTCATTTCAACACGATTCACAAACCAAAGGAACATACTATCTCTATGAACCCATGACTAGGGAACAAGAGCGTAATAACATGGAACATGCCACGCTACTATTCTAAGGATTTAAAAATACACTAGAATATCCCATAACCAAGCGGTAATCAAGTTTCATCTTTCACATGATAACCAAACAAGCCAAAGTTTCAACAGTTACAACAACAATACTCTACAATACATTCGACATTTTTTACAAGGAACTTCATAAATTATACAGATGAACCTTTAACACTCTTTTCCTCCAGTCTACTCACATAGTCCATTTACACAAATATTAACTAAAGTCAGTTCGCAAGAACTGAGCATGTTAAGACTACCCATTGCAACAGTAAGCTAACATTTTATAATATCATGAAGTAAAATTCTAAACTCAAGAATGGATCAAATCACAAACCACTAAACAATATGTTTCACAGATGAGGAGATTTATAACCAGCCAACAAGGAGGAATCCCAATATTCAAGTGAGAGAGATATTCCAAAGATAATCAAGATGAGACCTTATTGGTGAAGACAAACGGCTGAGAGTATTGAGATTTCAGTCAAGTAATCCGATAGATTACGTGATTGAAATCTAACACCCAAACATCATTCTAATATTATTAACCAAAAAGATAAAGATCAGTCAAATGACTTAACATATTCAAAATTACTTGTTAACAAGACTGCATTAACGCATATCCATGTTTTAGGAAGAATATAGGTCCCAACCATATATGAACACAAATCAGTCAAAGATTAAAGTTAACTTCACTCGGCTGAATAAACCAACATACATATAATACTCACAACATTATAACTAGCTATCTGAAGGTTCAATATACAAAGCAATTCTCACCGAACCTAATTATTTTTCATCAAGAAGTTAAATAAATTAGATTCTATCCAATTAAAATTACATACAACAACTATAGTTGGATTACACAGGAAAGGATCAAGAAGACGTCTTTTCACCAAAGGTTGTTATTATCTTACATCACATAATCAGTAATAAACCTGTAATGCACCCCTCGTATGATCATTGTAAGAGTTAAGGACTTAGCTCACTAAACTATCTAACTGAGTTGATTCATACCTTTTCCATTTTCATACAAGTCTAACCCAATTCGAAGAAAGATAACCATTCTATTTTCACACATGCCTCAGTCAACACTTTACTCAAAAGGTCCCTACCTGAATTATTGAAGGTTTGCTAAGCTGCCGAAGGGATTTAATAGAAACCCATTTCATTCGATACTTGAATTTAAACCAGCAAGGGATAGTCTGTTAAAAAAAATAAGTGAGTCGACACAAGATCCTCTACCGCGACCCAACACGAGTCAAAAATCACAAGGTTTATGGTTAGCGAAGGAGGAAAAGCAAAAGGCATAATAATCTTCTTACGAACTTTGCCTTCTCTTCTGTCTCTAAATCAACATATGAATAGCTTGGGCATACCCATCTATCTCACGACAGTCCACTCGACCTATCCTCACAATCGCTCCAAAGGAAACATCTGCTACTACAGAGTTCGTTTCACAAGGAAAAATAATTTACATAGAACGTCTATAACATCATACACTTTACCAATAGAGAGAAAACTCTACAGTTTTAATTTCTCCCTTTCACTATTACATCCATTTAGAATACAAGCATTATCAGGCAGTCATAAAGCAACCTAGCCAAAAAAATCTTTTTTTTTTAAAACAGGAATTAGAATTGTAATCGGTTTGAGATGGCTTTTCATAAATTACCATTATCGTTTAGAGACAATTTCAGTAACTAATAACATAAACAAAGGTTAAGTTTTACTGTTTACCTAGTTCATTCATTTTGTCCATTATGAAATAATTTTATGCTACAAAAAAAAAAAAAAACATTTTTGAAGCCAAAGAGCAATTATTTGAGGAGCAAGGAAAAAGTAGAAGCTCATTCTAAATGCCATAACAGATAAAAGAAAATAGAAGGACATTCTATTCATGACATAATAAAAAGGATAGCAGAAGATTGCAAGGGCAGGTTTAACATGCCTGGTTTAAAACACCATCTCCATACGCATATGATTGTTTCAATGCCGCTGCTTTTTGTTAACCCAGAGTGCTCTGCGAGCTTGTGCTAGCGCCCCAAACACGCAGTGAAAAATAGCTACACAGCCAACTCCATGATTTGAAGCTCGGACACAAGACATAATGATAACATCACACTCCTGGATCCATGTTTTTCCACATCAGGCTAGTTATCAGGAATCAAAACTATTGAACCGCTGTGTCTTCCTCACCCTCGAGGTCGGCATGAGCCTTGTGCAACTTCGAAAAGCCAGTGCACTGTGTCCAAAGTAGATTGTCACCAGCGGACTTTCTGTATGATACACCATTTTGGTATGCCAAACAAACTTGCAATCTTGGATTCTCAAAGAATGCAGATATTGATAGGAAAAACTCTTCTCAGAGTTTTTTCATATAAGTATGCCTGCATTTTGGATAGGTCATGTCAAAAACCTTTTCAGACTTGTTGGGGCATATATGGATGCCTGACAGAGGAACAGGAAAAAATTACACCTTGATGACTGTAACCAAAGCTCACCATGTAACCTCTCAGAAAACTCTTGCTAAGTTACTCCATTTGATGAAACTTGTTGCAATGGTACGTTTCACTTCCCCCACAAGGCATTTCTACTAAACGACCTTTGTACACCTTGTCCTTTTGTCCAATATTCTTTAACATAAGATCTAGCAATTGAATGTCTTCTCGCCAAACTACTAGATCTACTGAAGATGATGGCATTTCCAACTTCAATTTCATTGTGCGGCCTTATGAGAATGTGCTTTCGATAACATTGTGTGCCAATGACAAATGGCACCAAGGGAGCTGTCACCCCATGAGACATCCTTCAAAGATCCTACTCCTTACAGCTGTAGTGTGCACTATAGAATTGTATGCTTTGGGCTCCATTATTATCAAGCAACGTTGAATGAAGAAACGTTGATGCAGCTCATACTTCCTCCTTTGCCGCATAGCTGATATATTGCTTTGCACCCACAATAGGATCAATGGTAGATGGCACTGGTACAACACAATTTGACTTGCAACGATCCCAGACATCAGGTGCATCCTTCAGTGCTATAAACCATGCCATCTAGGATATCCCCGCATATCCAACTAAATCACCTAACCTTTCTTCCTGTTAGTCCTGGTCGCTACTGCAGGTTCATGCAGTCCCCACTGTCTTCTGCTTTGTACTGAATCTGGTAAGGTAGCTCAGTCTTTGTTCACGCCAAATGCGGAAGTATACATCAATAGCCAAATTCACACCAATAGGCTTTGTGCTTAACACATCTTTCATCCTAATCACTATTTGTTCCTGACTACCTCCACGTCCTATACCCACTTAAGTACCTCGGTACCTTCCCAGCTCAAGTACTCTGATGGCCTTTACCCACATTGGTTGCCAAATGCTGTTGCAAGACCCTGATGCATTTTGCAGCGACGATGGAAATACTGAATGTGGCAAAAGATGAGTGTGAGAGGGGTAATAAAATCGATATGCCCTCGACTATGTAAGATAATGATCAATGCAACACCATTGGCGCCTCTACTGGAGAGATGCCTTCGACGTCATCTTTTTTTTGCACTAAGAACAACTGTTACAGCTACTAACACTGGATGAATAAACTGCAGCGATGGAATACCAACAAATTTATTCAAACTGCCCTGTAGCTGATGCACTATAGCCAATGTTCATTTGCTCACGGAACTTTCCTAGGAGAATTTCAGTCCTGCTACGCTTCACGTCTCCCATAGGCACAGGCTAGGAGTGTACTGGTCATTGTTTATTGCATTTGGTGAGACTGTGACAGCTATTGAGGGCGCCCCCTGCCAAACTGGCCCAACTCTCACCCACCTGTCTTCAATTCTCTCAGAAAATCTTTCCCATTGTTTCATTTGGTCAAACACTTAATTTCATTCACCAAATTTTTGCGCCTTGCCAAGAAAGCACGTGCCTTCCCATGCCCTCCACTCCATTTCCTTTTTTTTTTTTTAAATTTATTTGTTTCAAAATTTTTACTTTCATTATTATTGTTATTCTATTTTTATTTATTTTATTCTAAAACTCATTCTATTTATATCGTTATTCTATTTTATTTTTATTTTTCTTGATCTTAGGTATGCCCCAGCGGTAAAAGGAAAGGGGCACCACAATAAGTGAATGGTTACACGAGCCTTAATACTGCTTGTGTAGTCTTGAAGCCTAAAACACCCAGTCAAGCTAACTAGCCATGCGTCGGCTCGTGACCATGTTGTATCTCCTAAAAAAGTGGGTGGGTTGAGCGATTAAAAGAAATATTTACGCGAACGCCACTCCCAAACCGTGGCGCCACCACAAAACCTACTCTTCCTCATTTGCGCAACGAGGCTCGATCAGTGGGAGTGACAAACAAATCAAGAGGATAGTTTAACGATAACAGAGGATGATATCGATAACAATCGATATAAAGAAGGTAATAATAAAATACAATCATTGATCGATAATACAATCATAATGTCATTATTATTATTATTATCATTATTATCATTTTACGGCTTGTGAACTAATTATCAATTATAGTCATAATGGTCAGCAATCGAGGTCGACGAAGGCACAACGACACTCCATGTTTAGCACTCGATCGCCATCGGATGAATAGGTGTAATGTAGAACAGGGCATTACATTCTCCTCCCCTTAAGAAAGCATCGTCCTCGATGCGACATAACACAAAGGAAAGGAAAAAGGTATGTAACCAAGAACAGGTAAAGGAGAAAGTACACCCTATGGTTTAAAATTTTAGTTGATTAAAGCACGGTCACAAGGTAACCTTAGGAACATTTGGTAGAATTTTTAACTTTCAATGTTCTGTGAAGATTGGCAGTTCTTTCTTGTTCATCATTTCATTAGTCTCTTTCCATTATCATTATTTCTAGTTTTAGTCTCTTTTAAAAAATATCACCATTGAAGAGTTTTGATTTATTCCTTATTGTGGGTGCCCAACATGAGCTGCTAACACAACACCCTATCAGGTTCACAAGACCCTACGGATTCACAAGTACACAAGTATATACTTCAAGATTGTATTACACCACAAAAGGTTACACAAATACAAAATAGAATAGGAACACTCCACATAACATAGTACTCATCACACATCAATGACTGTCATACAAAATACTCAAACAAAAGAGTACTACAATCCACCAGACATTCCCTCAATTTGCATCAGTGAAAAACTCACATAACACCAAACCATGCTACAGGTACATAGTGTCCACAAGGAAATCAATGACATAACCACAACATCACAACACACATCCATCTGACATGAGTAGCACATACATCAAAAGACCACTAAAAAATAGCACAATAACTCAACATATATCCTGAAACATCAACCATACACACAAATATCATAAGCCTCCCTCAAACTCTTATGCCTCCCTCAAGTATCTTATGCCTCCCTCAAACTCTTATGCCTCCCTCAAGTCTCTTATGCCTCCCTCAAACTCGTATGCCTCCCTCAAACTCTTATGCCTCCCTCAAGGAGGCCGGTTGACCCTATGGTCCAAGACACATAGAGCTCGAACACTCCTAACCCAAGTGACATAATAACGCGTGGTTCAACAACCCGCTAGTTATATGTACTCCTTGGGGCGTACCCCCATACAACGAAGTGGGTCCATAGGTCCAACCAATCCATGGTGCATCCTATGACCCTATTCCACACATCACGACAATAGGACCAGCACAACAATCCAATTCAAAGTGCCAAGTGGCAAAGTACAAGCCTTGGGCAAGGCGGTAAAAATTCCAAATTTAAAAGAAGACCCAAAATCAAGCTAAAATAAATGGCCAAATAGCCAAAGTTAGTATGAAAATCCCCATTTTAGTGCCACAAACCAAGGAAATGCCCAAAATTGTAAAGCATTGCAATCAAGAAAAGCTGCTGGTCCTTACAAAATTAAGAAAAAAAATAAATCAATTACGAATAAAATCAACTTATAATGATGTCACATTACGATAACTATGTGGCCTTATCTAGCCACCAAAGGGGTACTCAACGAGTTTCTAGCACTCGGAACCTTGAGCCTCAGCTCGTAAAATACATATCAATAATACCACTATCATCACCTCCATCTGAAACATCCCGCCACCACTTCGACAAGGCTAAACATAGTCATAGTTGCACTTAGGATGTGTACATACAACCACATATGGAGAGAGGAAAGAATCACATGTAATCTACTAAACCGAGTTTTGACTCGAGTTATTGACCCATGGTACACCATTCCTCACTCTCAACATACACTTCTACCGATTTCCCTCGGGATCAGTTAACGTAGGGTTCACAACATAACATACAACAACATCACTAACATAACGGTGGCACACACATAACTACCATAACGTCTTACATATGGTACATATACAGGGTAGATCACGATCATTCATTCACAGGGTGCAATACATCACTTTACCACATTCCGCACCCAAAGTGCAATCACAATACGATAGGGTTCATACACTCACCGCATGACCCTAAATCACGACATGAATCATTACATATCACACAACTCAGATATACGATGAACATAATAACATCACAACATAACATCCATTGCTACATAACAAGGTGGTACACACATTTCTCTAAAACATGGTAAAAACATCATGATACAACTCATCTCTTTTAACATCAATCTAGTCATACAACACATTGATATACCTACATAGCACAATATGTCACAAATCTCTAACACTATGTCATCCACTATATAATTCTTTTCACACGCCACATACAGTAATTCACACGTGAACTCTTCATAGAATCCATAAGAAGGAGAGAGAATACTCCCATCCCCATCATATCAACATGATTACAAACATGCACAAGGTGACATACACATCATGTGCGTTCACAATATCACAATTACAATAATAATCACATCACGCTTGAAGCACATTACTCTTCCAATATCTACCGCCATCATGCAACATCATCATCATCATGCAGTATCATCATGTAACGCCACCACCACCATGTAACATCATCATACAACACCAATCTAGCCCATAGGTTCGAGAGCATGAACCTACGCTCTGATACCAAGTGTAACAACCCATGGTTGTACGCACAAGAACAACACAGTGAAATACAGGATAACTTTTTTTTGACTTGCTTGACACATAGCACGACGTAACATGTCGTCACCAAGGATACAACTAACAATGTGAACAACTTGATACAAGGATGGGCATAAAGGCAACACGGAGACGTTCACACCTATCAAGGATAATTTACTCTTTATAGAAGTCCAACCACACGACACACTCATAGCTAGGGCATCCCATGAGGAATTTCTTGTTAAATTTTCTTGTTTACTAAAGTGTCTCTTAATTCTTAACTTACATTCTTATAAAATTTCATGTAACGATTCACACAATTCTTTTCACAAGGGAGAACTTCTTTCTTTTCAACTGTTGACTAAATAGCTTAAGGCCAAGCTTTCTAAACTAGGATAATCAATTTTATGTCCAAATATTTCTTATTCATTTGATTTTAGAATAGTTTCCATTTCTTACAAGGTTAATTAATCTTACACAAGCCACTAACACATGTTCCACAACTCTATTGCACAGGTGAAGACATAAGCTCCGATTGAGTGGAAAGTACCGCTTAGGGTTCATAACAATAGCCTTCTTGTTTAAGGATCAAATTTTGACCTTGCTTAAGAAATATCACCATGAATCAAGGCAAGGGTTAACACAACAGGACAACAGAATTTAGCTTCAGGGTCACATTGTTTACTATCAGTCTTTTATTGAGGTTAAGAGTTTATCAAGATTGGTTAAATGTTCCATCTAGACTTTACTTAATTAAGTTTGACAAAGGAGAACATTTCAAACGATAGAGAGAGATTTAAGGTTTAATGAATCAATTTCCCTCCTACTTATTAAATCCTATCATCTTCTAAAATTTAACCATTGATTTCACCATGAGATCATTTAAGGTTTCACCGTAAAAGGATAATGTTTATTAGTTTGGCCTGGGAAAAAAAATAATAACTAATCATATTTCGTAAAAAAAGATAGTTTCCTCTTAATTGTTCCAGGTTTCAAAGGTTATCAAGTAGATCACATCTACATTAATATGTTCATATACATGAAGTTTTGTTTAAATTTTATAAGGACTATCCAGTCCACTTTATAGTGCTTACAAACTCATTGCTACTATGCCTTAGAAGGATTTACAACTCAACATTTTAACCTAAGAGCAAAGTTTAACAGTACTCGTTTGCGAAAACAAAACAAGGTTACATCAATTCATTCCAACATGATTCACAAACCAAAGGGACATACTATCTCTATTAACCCATGACTAGGGAACAAGAGCGTAATAACATGGAACATACCACGCTACTATTCTAAGGATTTAAAAATACACTAGAATATCCCATAACCAAGCGGTAATCAAGTTTCATCTTTCACATGATAACCAAACAAGCCAAAGTTTCAACAGTTACAAAAACATTACTCTACAATACATTCGACATTTTTTACAAGGAACTTCATAAATTGTACAGATGAACCTTTAACACTCTTTTCCTCTTGTCTACTCGCATAATCCATCTGCACAAATATTAACTAAAGTTAGTTCGTAAGAACTGAGCATGTTAAGACTACCCATTGCAAAAGTAAGCTAACATTTTATAATATCATGAAAGTAAAATTCTAAACTCAAGAATGGATCAAATCACAAACCACTAAACAATATGTTTCACAAGATGATGAGATTTATACCAGCCAACAAGGAGGAATCCCAATATTCAAGTGAGAGAGATATTCCAAAGATAATCAAGATGAGACCTTATTGGTGAAGACAACAAGGCTGAGAGTATTGAGATTTCAGTCAAGTAATCCTATAGATTACGTGATTGAAATCTAACACCCAAACATCATTCTAATATTATCAACCAAAAAGATAAAGATCAATGAAATGACTTAACATATTCAAAATTACTTGTTAACAAGACTGCATTAACGCACATCCATGTTTTAGGAAGAATATAGGCCCCAACCATAAATAAACACAAATTAGTCAAAGATTAAAGTTAACTTCACTCGGCTGAATAAACCAACATACATATAACACTCACAACACTATAACTAAATCTGAAGGTTCAATATACCAAGCAATTCTCACCGAACCTAATTATTTTTCATCAAGAAGTTAAATAAATTAGATTCTATCCAACTAAAATTACATACAACAACTATAGTTGGATTACACAGGCAAGGATCAAGAAGAAGTCTTTTCACCAATGGTTTCTTATTATCTTACATCACATAATCAGCATCAAACCCGTAATCCACCCGTCGTATTATCATTGTAAGAGTTAAGGACTTAGCTCACTAAACTATGTAACTGAGTCGATTCATACTTTTTTCATTTTCATACAAGTCTAACCCAATTCGAAGAAAGATAACCATTCTAATTTCACACATGCCGCAGTCAACACTTACTCAGAAAGTCCCTACCTAAATTATTGAAGGTTTGCTAAGCTACAAAATGGATTTAATAGAAACCCATTTAATTCGATACTTGAATTTAAACAAGCAAGGGATAGTCTGTTGAAAATATAAGTGAATCGACACAAGATCCTCTACCGTGACCCAACTCGAGTCACTAATCACAAGGTTAACAGTCAGCGAAGGGGAAAAGTACAAGGCAAAATACTCTTCCTACGAACTATGCCTTCTCTTCCGTATCAAAAACAGCATATGAATAGCTTGGGTATACCCATCTATCTCACGACAGTCTACTCGACCTATCCTCATAGTCTCTCCAAAGAAAACATCTGCTACTACAGAGTTCGATTCACAAGGAAGATAATTTACATAGAATTTCTATAACATCATACACTTTACCAAGAAAGAGAAAACTCTACAATTTTAATTTCTTCCTTTCACTATTACATCCATTTAGAATAAAAGCATTATCAGGCAGTCATAAAGCAACCTAGCCAAAAAAAAAAATTTATTAAAACTGGAATTAGAATTGTAATCGGTTTGAGATAGCTTTTCATGAATTACCATTGTTGATCAGACCATTGTAATAACTAATAACATAAACAAAGGTTAAGTTTTACTATTTACCTAGTTCATTCATTTTGTCCATTACGAGATGATTTTATACTACAAAAAACCATTTTCGAAGCCAGAGAGCAATTAATTGAGGAGCAAGGAAAAAGCAGAAGCCCATTCTAAATGCCATAATAGATAAAATAAAATAGAAGGACATTCAATTCATGACATGATAAAAGGGTAGCAGAAGATTGCAAGGGCAAGTTTAACATGCCTGGTTTAAAATGCCATCTCAATGCATCTGATTGTTTCAATGCAACGGCTTGCCCTTAACCCGAAGTGCTCTGCGAGCTCGTGCTAGCACCCCAAACGCGCAGTCAAAAATAGCTACAAGGACAACCCCATGATTTGAAGCTCGAACACAAGACATAATGATAACATCACGCTCCTGGATCTGAAAGGCATCAACCGAAATGATATATAAACCTTTTTCTTCATCAGATTTGGGGACATCATAAAAACTGTGGTAGTTACAAAAGAAGAGCGTTGTTCCAAAGTAGATTTCGCCAGCAAAATTTCTGTATGATATTGCATTTTGGTATGCCAAACAAACTTCAATCTTGGATTTCAAAGCATTAGATATTGATAAAAAAACCTTTTCAGACTTGTTTTCATATAAGGATGCCTTCTCTTGCATAGGCAATAAAAACCTTTTCAGACTTGTTTTCATATATGGATGCCTTCTCTTGCATAGGCAATAGTAACTTTTATATTGTAATCAAACTAGCGTCTAATGTTTCAGAAAACTCTTGCTTAGTTAGTCCATTTGATGAAACTTGTTGCAAAGGTACGTTTCACCTCCCAAACAAGGAATTTCTACTTCAGTCTTTTGCAGAGGATTCCATCACTCCAATATTTTTCATAAGATTAACAATTGAATGTCTTCTCGCCAAACTGCTGGATCCACTGAAGATGTGAATTCCAGTTTTTTCATTTGCTTCAATATGAGAACGTGCTTTCGTCACATTGTGTGCTACTCTCAAATCAAATGTAGCTGTCATCTCTGAGACATCCTTCGAAGAACTTCGCAGTTTTGTTGCCTATAGTTTTGAGCTTCAGATTTATTATTATCAAAAGGTCAAATGAAGTCCGTTGATGAGCTTCTACTTCCTCCTTTGGCGCGTAGCTGATATATTGCTTTGTATCTTCTAGGGCAACTATCTGCAATGGTACACCTATTTGAGGTGCAGCGATCCCAACACCGGGTGCATCCCTCATGCTAGAAACCATGCCATCTATAATATTTTGAATCCTCTCTCCCCCAATCTCTTCCACTGGTACTTCGTTTGCAGGTTCATGGAACATAGAGTCACCTGCTTGCACTGTATCTGGCAACTTAGAAGTCTTTTTCTTTCCAAATCTGAAAAACCCACCAGCCAAAGCCACTGTAGGCATTCTCTTGTTTTGTCTTTCATTAATCCTATTTGTTCCCGACAATCTAAATTTCCTATACCCATTAGAAACTAAGCTACCGACAGGCCTATGGCCAACACCCACATTGGAACCCAAATGATTTTGCTGGACCCTGAGGCTACTGCAGCCTGTGGAAATACTGAATGTGGCTAAATTAGCGGATGGGTTGTAAGTTCGACGGTAGACTGTGGAAGATAACGATCCATGTCCCATTGGCTTCTCTACTCGACAACTTCAGTCAATGATCTCTAAACTAGACGCCTTTAATTCAACACTGGATGAATAACCTGGGTGATGGAATTCCACATACTAAAAATGCCCTGTAGCTGCTGTATATAGCCAATTAATTCCTCACGGCACTTTCCTAGGAGAATTTCAGTTCTACACTCCATGTTTGGTATAGGCACAGGCTAGGAGTGTACTGGTCATTGTTTATTGCATTTGGTGAGACTGTGACAGCTATTAATGGTGTCCCCTGCCAAATTGACCCAACTCTCACCCACCTGTCTTCAATTCTCTCAGAAAAGTTGTCCCATTCTTTCATTTGGTCAAACACTTAATTTCATTCACCAAATTTCTGCGCCTTGCCAAGAAAGCATGTGCCTTCCCACGCCCTCCACTCCATTTCCTTTTTGTTTTTTAAATTTATTTGTTTCAAAAATTTTACTTTCATTATTATTGTTATTCTATTTTTATTTATTTTATTCTAAAAATCATTCTATTTATATCGATATTCTATTTTATTTTTATTTTTCTGGATCTTAGGTATGCCCCAGCAGTAAAAGGAAAGGGGCACCACAATAAGCGAATGGTTACACGAGCCTTAATACTCCTTGTGTAGTCTTGAAGCCTAAAACGCCCAGTCAAGCTAACTAGCCATGTGTCGGCTCGTGACCATGTCGTATCTCCTGAAAAAGTGGGTGGGTTGAGCGATTAAAGGAAATATTTACGTGAATGCCACTCCCAAACCGTGGCACCACCACAAAACCTACTCTTCCTCATTTGCACAACGAGGCTCGATCAGCGGGAGCGACAAACAAATCAAGAGGATAGTTTAACGATAACAGAGGATGATATCGATAACAATCGATATAAAGAAGGTAATAATAAAATACAATCGTTGATCGATAATACAATCATAATGTCATTATTATCATTATTATCATTTTACAGCTTGTGAAATAATTATCAATTATAGTCATAATGGTCAGCAATCGAGGTTGACGAAGGCACAACGACACTCCATGTTTAGCACTCGATCGCCACTGGATGAATAGGTGTAATGTAGAACAGGGCATTACACATATTGTAAATCAGTATTATACTTGGGAAAAAAGTGATACTCTATGGCATTTTGAGATTAACAAAACTAATTGAGTCCCTATATCCATACTAATATATATGTTTTTATGATTTTTTCCTACATTCAGATGGGAGAGTTAGAATCATTTTACTTCTTAAGTTAATCAAAGTATAGGTCATGCAATAGATAACCTACAAGTATTTCTTCTATTCTATGAGAAGAGAAGGAAAACCTTCATGATATATGGTGTACATTGATGTTCATCTTATGTATAGGATTAACATAACTATTCTTAAGTTACAGTTGATTTTGGAACTTGTACAAAATAGGGGTAGGTTTGATTATTCAGTTATGCATACTTATGATTTTATTAATTTGATATGCTGAAATTTGAAATATTTTTTTTAACATTTACCCATTTTCTGGGTTTCATTAAATAAATGATACACTGATCTCCACTGGAATATCTAAGGTAGGATATGAATATGTAGATTTATGTAAGATGGTAAGATTCATTATATTCCATCAGTAGTTTTATTTTCAAATTCTATCCATAAACACTATGCATCCCATCTCAATACAATAACTAATATTGATGGTAAATTCGTTTTGTCCATGAAAATCCAGGTGATTATTGAGGTGAGAAAAATAGAGATGCTCAGGTATTATTTAAAATAAATTAACTAAAAAATATGAGAATTTGATTTGTTCACTTTTTCAATTTGTTATATTATATACCAAGGCCAAAGATATGTTGATCAATTCATTTTAGAATCTTTTAGGTATCAATGTTTCATAATTTCATTGATAATGAAAGCTAATTTTCAGAGGGATTGAGAACCTTCTTATCTGTTGGCATTTGGTAGGGTAATCTGGATGCTAGAGCTTCTACATTTTATTTTGGCATTAAGTCTTTGTGATGCTATGTTCACTATAAAGGACTCGATTGCTAGGTAAGCATTGAATTCTTAGAAGAAACAAAAAATATTTCTTTCCTAGATAGATCACCATATCAATACCCTGTTAATTAATACTGATTTTTGTGTTTGCCTTCAAAAACCAGGACTTATACATGTAGCAAAAACATGCCAAAATATCTACTTCATGAGTTCCTTTCTCTAAGAACCATTCCTTGATCCACTGATCAAATTCTTATTTACTTTGAATGAATTAATCTTGTCCTTGAACCAAAATGTATGGAATACTTAGATGGAACTAGGATTGATATTTATTCCAATGCCAAAACACGTTATCGTTGTTTGATGTACTGGTAGGGAGTAGGCTACTTGAAATATGATAACTGCAACAAAGGTGACGTAAAACCTCAGGAGAGGTACATAATACCTAAGATATTTGGGAAATAAATTATATACATATGGATTTACACTATTGATTGTGAAATCGTATACAAATGCACATGTACCCAAACATGATCACATCTCTCAAGAATTATGGTTGTTCTATATTCTATTCTATGTGTGAATGATAATGTGGTTTTGCAGATTGTAATACATATATTTATTGAATAATTAAGGGTAATAAAAACTTCAGCTTAATATTTATGACACTAATTTAAATTTAGCTTTAATTTTATCATTTATGACATTAATTTAAATGTAGATTTTTTTATGGGAAGGGGTGATCAAACTCCTGCAACTTGGGCACCTCAAAGTGCAAATAGATAGAGAACTACATGAGACATAGAAGATAAATGAAACATGTAAATATACTAATATGTTGATGAAAAAAATACAATTTTTTTCCTAAGAATTGGATTGAGAACAAAATATGTATCTATTTGTCATTTTCCCATAATTGCGGAATCACATCTAGACCTGATCAGAATGATAAGTGGGTGGATTATATAGGTCGTGGTGGATGGAATGGTTATTAATCTGATCCATTCATAATACCTCTGGTAATTTCTATCACGAGTTTCAAACTGGACATCAAATAATTTTTTTATCTTTTTCGTCCAACCTACTTCCTAACATGTTGGAGGTTGGAAATGGTGGAATGACTCTGAAGGAATATAGGTCATATTTTAGCATATGGGATTTAATAAAAGGTTAGAAACATAGGCTGATGCATAATATGAAAAGAGTTAAAAGTGTAAGTGGAATCCTTGAGGCTTTCCTCGGGCTCATTTTTGGTCTTTTGGTTAGGGATCCATGACTATGACATGTTTTTGCTAGGAAAGCATACCTTGTCGAAGAACCTTGGTTTGAACCTTAAATTGACATGCTCTATACACTTGCAAGCCTGGAAACATTTGCATTTTAGGTTTAAGCATACTTTCGTATAAGAGCACTAGGCTTGTGGAAGTGAATACCCTCTTAACCCAGTATGGTGTTTAGGATAAAGATCAATATCTATGCTTCAGAATTCCAGTACTATATTTTTTTTATTGGGATGATATAAACATCTAGATCTTGGTATCTAGGACCAACGGTTATCCATTCCCCCAATTAAATATATTTCGACCCTAACTATAACTAGTTTTAATTTATTGCGGGCTCCATTGCTAATTAGTTGTGACATAAGCACTGCTAGCAAGGAAATTTTAGAGATTTTGGGTAATAAAGAAGTCATTGATGTCAATCAAGGTTAGTTTGATCAAATCAGATTGAAATAGCTGAAAAAATAAGTTTTAGATTTTTTTAAACTTATTTCCCAAGGCTTCATCCATATTCATTAGGTGTTTAGGGGAAGAAATTCTGCCAGCAAGGGGACCTTAAGGTATGATATTTTTATGGTTATATCTTTCATTAAGTATACATACTTTAACCAATTAATCCTACTTATTGGAATTCTTTACTTAAAATAACCTCAGATCATGTGTAGGTATGATACATGCATATTTGACAAATTTCAAGTATGGGCATGGCCATTTTCCAAAACGAAAGGTGGGTGTAATCTTGTGGAACATAATTAGGTCCACAACTTGCATAACTACAAAATGGGTAGACATTGGTCTTTCCACCATTGTTGTTGTTCAAGATAGATATTTGTGGGATCTAAGTCATACTGAATCTTCCACTATGTTACATTATTCTATCCAACAACCACAAAATTTCTGTTACACAAATGGCCTAGAATTTAGATTTCACTAGACATTATTTTTTGGGTTTCTCTCAAACTTGGTAGTAAGCATATTTTTTGCCTGATTGTAGTTTTTTTACAAAATTGATATTGTAGCATTCAGAGCTTCCAACAAGTTTGTAGGTTCAACAAGTTAGATTCTTAGTACCTAACCTAGTTAAAGAATGTATTAGGCAACATGCACTTGAAGCTCCTAAATCATGTCAAGAACGTAATTTCATAGGAAGATAGGGTGTTGTTTAAGCCCTTGTAAAAGAAAAGATAACTCATGGACAGAAGGAAAATCAACATTTTCTCGATTTTGAATTTTAAATTGTAAATGTAGTATTAGTAGTGTTAAGTCGGACCGTTAGAGAGGATTTGAATCCAGAGAAGGGAAAAAAAGAGGGTGGGTCCAATACAAAGTAAAACACACACTGAGCAGATGTCCTAGTGTGATTGCTTGGGTTTTCCATGTGCGTATTGATTCATTTACCTCTTGATCATGATGTTCATCAGGATATGTGCAGTTTATATGCCAGACAAAATATGTACCTTTTAAATAAGCATAGAATTATAACCTAATGTGCTGATGAGGTTATGATAAATATTGATTCGTTTAATTACAATACCTTATGGGAGGTTAGGATTCTTATGACCAATTGCATGGTAGAAAAAGGACTAGGTACAAAAATACCAAAGTTACAGACCCTTTCAGGCTGGTATATTTTACCATCACAGCTTTGACTGCCTTATCTTTTGAGATAAAAGTTTACCATTTTATGGTGCATAGTCAATAATTTTAAGTGTTATGTTACTATGGCATAGCAGCCTGCAAATTCTAAAGTTGGGTTGGGTCTCAGCTGTGAGCGTTAAAAGATGGCTCAACTAACAATTTTTCTAATGGAAAAAAACTTTATCACTCCTTTTCTTTCATCCACTATTCGCAGTTGAGTTCTCTTGTTCACATAAACGTTTTCTTATACAAACTTTCCCATTGTCGAAATTTAAAGGGACTCATCTTCCAGTTTCAAATGTAGTGGTTCTAGAAGAAGTTCAATTGGTGGTTATGGATCTTCCTCTCTCATCAAAAAAATATTTGGTCTCATGCTTCTAATGGAGTTGTAACATTGGACAACGAAAAAAAAACAAACGAAATAAATCCACGTTATGTCATATTTGTAGACATTTTCTTTAGTATTCTAGTCATCTTCTAGATTCCGCAAAATATCCTATTGCCTTTATCTCCAAAGGCAATTGTGTACCATTTTAGGCCTTCCAATCCAACTACACCCAAGGTATCTTTTTCATTCCTCTACTTTATATTAATCTCATTTCCATTTGAACCTTAACCCACCTACTCGAAAACAACCCAAAACGCTTCCAATTATGCTATGATGGCTGTCCCATACCCTGTGTTAATGCTCCCATTCTAACGCAACAGCTTGTCCATAACCCCACATATCTCTAAGACATTTTATCAAACAGTCCACGTGCCTTGCATATGCTTCCCCATTTTGCATACATTTCTATAAGGGAATTTGAAACTACCACATCTGAATAAAATTCATTTACGATTATGCTTTGATGGATATCCATACCCTGTCCTAAACCTCCCATTTTGGCACACGCTAAGCTTGTGCAGTTTGACTTTACACCTGTAAATTGCATTTTATGTACATTTCCACCCCATCATTTTTTCCCTTCAATTTTAGTTTCATTGCTCCATCGTAGCCATATCAGGACTCTAGGAAATGCAGAGAAGCCAGTCAAGAGCGGAGCGGTTATAAGTTGAATACAACATGACTGAGATGGCAGATTTTAGTATTCTCTCTGGAAGTCATTACGAGTGTACGAAGCACTGAGGAGTTTGTTTTGTTGTAAGTTAAGAAATCGCATGAATCAACTAACACAAGCATAGTATTTGTTCATAGAGTTCCACAAATTTTTTTGACTTCTAATTATGTGCAGAAGGTGTCATACAGAGACGTTGTGTTTGAGGAGGAAATAGGGCTGTGGGCACGCCTCTATGCAAGCAATTGTTTGCAATGGATCTAGCATGTGGACACTTCGTGTGAAAGGGTTGCATAATCATTTGTATGTTGTAGATGTCAGTCTTAAGGGATGTGTGAAATGTTGGGATGGATATGATATATTATCCTGTCATAAAATTATTTGATTTTGCTTTATTTGAAAGGATGTTGTCTAGAATTTACCCTTGAAAGGTATGCGAAACGTTTAAGTATGGTGTTGTCTAGAATTGGAAGGTCTTTAATACGAATAAATGGATATTTTGTTTGAGGAATAATCTTCTAAAGTGGTGTTCGTGGTGGAATACATGACAAAAATAATAGTGAAGTGTGAAAAATTACAAGTGTGAAACATTAGGCCTTAAATAAATGAATGGTTATGTCCAAGTTGCTAAAGATGAAGATGAAGTTTTGACAGCCTTTGATGATGGTGATGATGTAGGTACTGGGTGTTCAGAGAAACAAACCAACAATATTGTGTTTTAATCATTTGTTTTGAAGGTGGTTGAGGGTAAACCATAAGGAAAAACCTCATTTTATCTCATGTTTGTGTGCAGAAGTTGATATCCATATGCAAATCAGGAACCTGGTTGAATCAGTGACAACCTTTGCTATTTTGTTTGTGTATTTGAGAGAATTTATCAGGAAAATATGATCTTTTGAATGATATCCTTCACATCACACATGGGCATTATGTGTAGGAGTGATGTTGTGATTTTTGGTTCATGATTCTCTTTGTCATCAGATACAAAGAAAATTACAACTTGTTGTTAGTGTTGAAATTTCAGTTGTGTTATCTCCAACAACAAGAAAGAAAAAACCTCAAAATTCTCTTTTCAGAATAGTGGAGACGTTGAAGATGATTTTCAAGTAGTGGTTTCTTGTATTCATCTAGCATGATATGTAGTTGAATATCTGAAGACTGCATGGTTGTTTCTTTTATTTGTTGAACCATTATGGATGTATTAACTTTGGATTACAAGAGGAATTGTTAGAGTCATAATCTGAAGTTTATAGGTTTGATATTAAATATAAGTAATCTCAAGTCATCTCCATTTACATGGAATAGTTAGTGAGGACGTTTTAAATATAGAGGTTCTGTTTGAGTAATCAGATACAAATCTATCTTAAAATTTAACATTTGTGTGTTGGTTAAATCTGTAACTTAGCCTATGCATGTATTTAAAAAATGTCCTTGAGACCAATTGTAAGTGTTGAAATGTAATAAGATCCATGGCTTCCAAGTTAGTTATAAATCAGAAATATATTCACCAATAGTATTCCAAAAATGACGTTTAAGGAACATGCTAAAACCTAACACTTAACTTGAAAGTTGTGAATAATGTTTTTTAAGCCAAAGGTAAAAGATGTTAAAAGGGTTTTAAACCTGATGGTGCATTGAATTAACTTACACCACTAAACTCAACTTTACGATTTCTAGGCCAGGTATATTTAAATGATTAAATATTGAAATTACTTTACCTCTAAGGTCGATTAATTAAAAGTCAACTAGGAAGGTTCCATAGTTTAATTTACTTGGCTAATTGTTTTCTCTTCTTTAGTTGATGTTAAAGCATAATATGGTTAACCTCATGCTTAATTAATTTAGTTTCATTTATCCTAAAAGCTTAAATCCCTTTTAATTGAATTCCTAAAATATGCTAAGAACTCATAAAGACTTTACACCCTGAAGGAAAATAAAGGGCCCCATTCACCCATCTAGACATACCCTTAAGGATTTAATTTAACATTTAAACTACATTTCTACCAAACAAAAGTAGGGTTAATCCTCCACCCTTAGATCAAAACAATCTTGGCCACTAGATCCCAGGGTTCCAAAATAACCCTAAAAATCCTCAAGCATTCTTATTAAAACCATTCCTTTATTCTATTCTCCCCATTTTCTCTATTTTATTTTGTTAAAATTGCAGGTTGGAGAGGAGGAAGCCATGGGAGTAAGAGAGGAAGAACTATGGAGGAGTCTATAAGGATACCAAGCTTAGACTAGTTTAGTTTGAAGTTTTATCATTGTTATGTCTTTTATTCAAGTAAGTGGTAGGGGTTTCCTTTACCAATCTGGTTTTATTTCAAGCTGTTTGTATTTGGGGTTCTCTATTTGGGGAAAACCCTACCCCCAATCAATATAAATGGAAAAGAGTCGTTTTAATTTACCATTTGAAGATTTTATTACTTAAAACCATAGTATTTTTCCTTTGATTGATTTCTGGAGGTGTCCTTACACAATTTACATGCTTAAAATTTTATTTATTACAAGTTAGAGATTGCACAGGTGCGGATCCAAGAAGTTATGTCGTAAGTGACAGAAGTGCTGACCAGAGTAGGCTGGCGGTCTTGGGACCACCACCCTCCCTGGGTGACAAACCATGAATTGTTTCCTGAGGAAGCAGTAGTTTTGAGACCGCCGCCTTTCCTGAGCAGTGGTTACAAGACCACCACTCTACACAGGGCGGCGGTTTTGTTTCTTAGAAATAGGACCTAAAATTACGAGTTTTTCCAAAAAACAAAAGTTACTAAGATGTTTAAAAATACATTCAAAACTTGATTTTATATGCCTAAGGTTTCCAGTTGTAAGATTTAGTTCCATTTGTTCATTTCTTAGTTAAAATTACTCATTTAAAGCATTTTCAATTCCAATAGTAACAATCACAACGACAAGATCTTTTCCATTTTGTTTAGCAAAATTCCTTTCAATTTGAAGAGTAAAAAGGATCTAAATCTACTTCTAATGTTATTATTTTCTTACTACAAAATGCTACATATCAATGTAACAACATGCTTCAAATGTATTGCCTCTTTCCATTTTCAGTTTAACAAATATATTCAAAGTAACTAAAACAACTACTTTGTCATAGTTTCAAGCTTACTATGCATACATTTTTAACATCTTACAACTTCTATATTTCTTCCTTCTCTTTTAGCATATCACAATTTTATATCAAAAGTAAACTTTATTTTCCATTGAATATAGCCCGATTCTTTTTAAAACAAAGAACTTATTTTCTCACAACAAACTAAATCTTCAAATAAAGAAAACAATTTCTTTTCTATTTCACAAAACTAACTTTACAACACAACTCTTTCTACTTATTTTTTTTGTTTCTTTCAACATACAATAAAACTTTGATAAGAAATATTTGAATGGAAATTTCCTTCACAAGATCAACAAAATCTCCTCCACTTGAAGTGGTAAATCATACAATAATGTGAGCTAAAATAGAATACAATATTACAAATTCCTCCACTCTAAATGGGAATAACACTAAGGAAGTTTTATTACAAGAAGTATTTTCTTAGGGAATCAAGTGAAAGCTCCAAGCTTCACAACACCAACAAGAGAGCTCCTTCATGATTTTCTTGATCCACAACAAAAATGGGGGAAGAGGAAACACTCTCCACCCAACCAAAATATCCAATGAGGAGGAGAAGTCATCCTCCACATTGGCCCCCGAGCTCCAAACACATTACAATGAGAGGTGCATCCAACACATGGAAACAACAAGCTTCAACAACACAACACCAAAAAATTCACAACCATTCCAAGCATATTCAAATCAACTTCAACACAAGAAGGAAAAAAAACCAAAATAAAAAAGGTTTAAAAATGAAAGCCAAAGGAGCAAGAACCTATAGGGAGGCCACTTATGCCTTCCAAGGGGAAATGGGTGACCACCTTAAAAACCTCCAATGCATATATCAAATACCCTACATACTATTCTGCCTCCCTTAGGTGCCTCTTATGCCTCCCACATACTTGTATGCCTCCCTCATATTCTTGTGCCTCCCTCATACAAGAAAACGTAAGAAATACAACCATTCCTTGTCCAAGGTGGGGCACCCAACCTAAAATCCCTCCAAAACATGAAATAACTCTTATGCCTCCCTACATGAATTCTCCTCATAGTTCCCTCCTACACCACACTTAGGAAATCTACCCAAACACCCAACAAGCATTCCAAAACACTCAAAATAATAAGCATACAAACACAAAATAAAGGAATAACATAAGCAAGAGTAAAGCTCCTACCTTTCCATAGTAGAGTTTATTCCAAGAGTCAATCTCCAAGCTCATTCAAACCCAAGAAATCACCAACAAGATCCAACCAATACCACAAGCACTCTAAAAATTCTCTAACTCCCAAAATTCAAGAGTATAAAATAATAAAGTAACCCCCAAACAAGCAAAAGAACTTCAATAAATAGAAAAGGGAGAGAGGATGATGATGTGGCTCTAAGTAGGATGCCACCTCATTTCCTATCCACTACACATCACCCTAGTCAACCCTATACTCCAAACAATGCTTAATAAGATGTTGAAGAAATAACATTTTACTTACACACACAATCTAAGTGCACACCCCTCTAAGGACAATATTTATTCCAAGAAATAAAGTGCAATAAACATTTTACCTTTTTATCTTCCCAAAACACCTAATGTGGTCTAATTTTGACCCCCCAACACATAGGTAGGGTTGTTATAGCAATTTAAGAGGTGTGGGACAAGTCTAAGTTGTACCACAAGCCTCCAAAATTGGCTCCTAAGGCAAAACTCGAATTTCCATAAAGGGTAGAGTGTACAACACTCAAGATCCCCAAACACTCAACTTACAACACAAAATCAAAGAGAAATCAACTCTAATAAATGAATTATTTTGGTCACATCTATAATTATTTCAGGACAAGATTAAATTAGATTTAATTAAGACACTACAACCCATTAATAATAAAGGGTAAGATACATACACCAAATTCCAAAAAATTAATATAATGAATTACATCACTAAAAAAAATCACATACTAACATCAATTAAAGGAAAGATAAATAAAAGACAATGCATAAGCTCTTTGTCATAATTTCCCCCTAACCATAATTCAAACACACACACAAATACATGTTACCATGGTAACCCATGTTGAATTCACCTAGAATTCCAATGTGGTTGGTCTCCAATCCCCACGATATTTGTTGTGAATACATTTACCTCCAAAACACATAACACCTACTTTAGCCTCACGGCTGCATCAAAACATTCAAAATAAATGTGTAATATAAATCCACAATCATCTATACATGAATCAAAACATCATCTAGGAAATTATGATATCATTTGCAGTTTCTACCAACATCTTTATTCTTAGGTTTGATCCATGTCAAAATGATCAAAACATTTGTTCAATTATCAAGACTTACTTAGTGTGACAAAAATATCGCATGTTAGAAATATATATATATATATATATAACCAAGTCAATAACATATCATCATCCATATCAAAAGGTCTCTAATGATCCAAACACATCGTATATGAATCGAAATCGACAACACTCCAATATTTCTATCTCACATCATGCTAAATCAGAAAACTACAATAATATCCATAAGTATAGTCGACAGTATTGAAATCAATAACAATAAGGTGTCGAAGGGAAGTGGGCACTAAACAATGGGAATTTTTTCAATTTTTTGGGTTCTTTTTCATTATTTGGATAGCTATTAAAACTTGCAAGCATATGTGATGGATATGATCTTCTAAATCTTTCAGAATGGTCAGCCAACAAATTCTTTTTTTACAATTTTTTTGTAATTTCCATTTGCTTATTAACCATTCAAACTTTCAAACATATAATGGAGAACCTCTTCCTTTCCATAAGAGCTTATCCATCATGTATGTTTTAAGGTTGAATGGTCAACAAACCAATAGGCTTTTTATAATTTTTTTGAGTTGCCTTCTATGAAATTTATTGATCATTAAAACTTGCTAACATATGTGATGGGTCAAATATTTGAGCAAAAATCAACCCATTACTAGGAATTTACTGAAATTAGATCCAAAGGTATTAAATTCATGAGTTTTTGATAGGAGGATGTTAGAAGAGGATCTAACTAGAATATTTTGATAAATATGGTGACAACGTCTCCAATCTATGTTTTAGCTCAAGTTTTAGTAAAATCTTGTTAATGATGTTAAATATTTATAACCCTATACAATATGATGTTTGTTTGACACCCACTATTTTTCTAGTGTGTTTTTAGTTTCAAAAGTACAAGATTTTGGTTAAAATAGTGAAAATTTTATTATCCTTTTCGGTTGGGTTATTCTCTTTGACATATTATCCTAGTTTGAAATAGTTTAGTGCTGTTTTCCAAGGAATTCCCTATGTTTATTATTCCCCATTCTTATACTTAAAAAAAAAAAAGGGAAAAGGAAATCGGATTCCGATCATGTAAACACAATACTATGTAGTTATTATTGTTACATCATGCCTCTAATATGCTTTTATGTACAATATTACTAAGTGAAAATATTATACATTGGTGACACCTTTTTTAGTCCTCCTATTACTTTTATTTGTTTTGATTATGATATTGGCTTATAATTCTTGGATTTACACCTTTTTTATTAGGTCAGAGGGATCCTTGTCTCTATCCTTGTTCTTGTTTCTTTTTCTTAGCTTTTGATAGTACCTCCAATTAAGGACATACTTCTCGAGTGCTAATTTACCTTCTAAGAAATTCTTTCTATTCTTTTTTGTTTTCATAAATTACCATTTGATAATTAACTCTGGGTCTTTTCTAACTCTTTAGGTTGGTCTTTGGTGTGACTAAGTGTTGAAGTTAAAATAAGGAAGTCATATATATATAAAACTTGCTCACTATTATTAGGTATTAGAAAACATGGGCTATTACTTACTATTTATCATTTGGGAACATAGTAACATTCAAGGATTGCATGTTGGTTATAATATTAACTACATAGGAGGTGTTATTTCTGAATTCCATCTAACACATTCAACTTGGGGGAAAATTATTTATATCCCGCTATCTTATTTGACAGAAACAAGGAAAATAAAGGTTCAAGAGAAATGTATCAATTCCACACACACACACACATACACACTAGAAATGAATCGATTTTTAAATATAGTGCAACACTCAGTTACAATAACATTAGGGTGACCATAAAGGTCAGTTTAACTCAAGCATATGTATTATTTATTCTTTTTTATTTTTTCTCTAGCCTTATGTAGGTGGCTAGGGTTTGTTTTACAGGTTTAAGGGTAATACTGAAACCTTACATCAAAGTATATGTTACAAAGAGTTAAACAAAGAAGAAATTATTAGATCCTTAGAATATGAAAACAAAAGAATTTACTAAGACACTAGTAATCAATTCAGACACCAATGCCCGAGAGGTCTTGTCCTCATCTAGGATGTCTTACCTGATAGAGTTTCATATTCATATTTTCCAAATGAATCCTACTCATACCATATCCATCATGTTCCACGTAGTTTTCATCCTATAATTTTCCTAGATCTCTGAAAAAAGGACATGTCATTCTTATTTCACTATTATTCACACTTTCTTGTCTCTTTCAATATATATCTTACTTATTACTAGTATATTAATTTGATCGCAATCCACTGATTAAGAGGCACAATATGTTGAATGCAAATGAAAACCTTTTGTCTAGGGTGTGGATCTTGTTTTTCAGTCGAGGAGTGTAATAGTCATGTTTCCTTTAAAATTCCTATGAAGAGTGCATAATGGGTCAGATTTAATCTTGAAAATCATCCTTGTATATCATCCTCTTGAACATTGTTATAAATTTCATATTTGGCTTTGCCACCCAAAAATACATGGCACTCTCCCATTGGCCATGTTGCACGATGAACATAGAGTCCTCTTCTTCTTTAGTTGGCCCTTTTGACGGTTATCACTTCCTTGTATGACATGTGGATACCACACACAACTTTGGGTCCTTTATTTTTTGTTAACTTTTTGAATTTTCCCTTGGGCAACACGTGGAGGCATGCATTACGTTCTTTTATTTTATCTTGTTGTTTCATCCCATTGCAGGTTCCTTGCCACGCTTCAACCACGTAGTCGATTCTGATTGCTTAAAGGTTCTTGATTCTTTGTGTTTTTTTCCAAAATGTGCTGAAGGGACATGTGGATATCCTTTAAATCTATCTTTTTTGTTAGGAAAAATTAGGTCATGAAGACATACAAAAGAACTTAAAATTGAGAAAAGGGCCAGAGTGAGAAAAGATAGAGAAAATGGAAGATCCTCGATATAACGTAAAAACCATTCTATAGGCCAATCTAGTGAAATCCAAGAAGATAGTTCTATTGTTTCCATAGAATTTTTGGGCACATCAGAAAGGTTTTCAAAAATAATGATAATCCAGTATGGAATTGAATACTTGGTGAAAATTAGGGTTGATGTTTTGAATGATGTCTAGTTAAAAGATTTAGACAAAAAGAGGTGGGTTGACAAAACCACAGACACCATTGATATTAGATTAGAGGAATTATAGAGCTACAATCAAAGCCACAAGAATATAAAAAAGGATGGACCAATTTGGGGATGGTTTGAACAGGAAAACCTTAATTTTTAAATAGTATATAGGCCTATATGATGGAAGATGAAGATGCAAATATGAGCACTTATAAGAAAGCTTATGCTTGTTTTATTTTAAATATTATTTCATCTTATTTTAATCATTACTCCTATTTCATGAAAAATGAATATCACTTTGAAATTTTTTCTCTCAGACATGAATGTACTTTGATGTGATACATTAGAATTTTATATGGCTTTGATATAATTATAAATACATTATCAAGCATGTGTATTGATGTAACAATTTGAGTTATTTGTGTTGTGGAAAAATAAAAAATGGGAATTCTATAGGGGCCCTTTCCCATGAAAGATAAACAAATTCTCAAATAAATACAACAAAAAATAAACGAAGAAAATAAAATCATTCAGTCATCTTCTACTTCTACTTAGAAATCTTTTGTAAATGGGGGAATTATTTTCAACATTTGTTCTCCATCAGTATAAACCCCTATTAGCCTTGAGTTATTTGAGCAAATACATCATACCCAGCAAAAGTTATAGATATCCCCATATCCATCAATGATTCAACTGTCACCCTGGGGCCAACCATTATATTCCTCATCTCTATGTTCTTTTGGTAAGATGATACCCAGTGGAGAAGATATAAACCACCTGTACGAAATATTGTCTTCCCTTTTTCCTTGTAATAAGTAGACTAATTAGGAATAGGTTAAGAAGGATTATTTTGAATTTCTTGAAGAGAAAGTATTACAACCCGTGGACCTGGTGGAATAAGGGATATTCAAATAAACTCACCCTTGCATCTCCTTGTCAAAGGTATATAAAGGTTCTGATAAATTTTGCTCCACTAAAGGAGTCCGCTGCACTAAGTGAATAGAAGATTGGAGAGCACACTTTCCATTACCATGCTTGGTAGTAGAAAGTTATGGATTAGAACACAAATGAGATGAAGGATTTGTTTCTTCCTCGTCGAAAATGACAATTAGGGATGAGATCTTGATTTCCCCATTTTCCCTCTCACTGATGGTACTGTTATTAGATATTGTTGAGGTGGTATAGGTCTTGTTGGACCTTTTTCAAAATAAATGATATGTTGCTCCAATTCTTCCACTTTGTGATAAATAATAGGGCACAATATCAATCGAAGTCTTGTCATCAAGAACGTAAGACTCCTACGGAACCTCTTTTATAATAAATCCTTCATTACATAAAAAGGGACATTTATATGCAACCATCCTTGTCACATTATGCCTCCTCTCAAATCTGAATTTCTTCAAATATTCTTAACATTTTTTGTGTTCCCAATGGAAGAAATGATAGTACATCTACTTTAAATATGAGAAAACAATATTGATATTAATCAATCTCAAGAGGAGAAATTTTTGAACCTACTGATATCTCAAGGGCCCTTTGCTATCCCCTAGGTCTGTAATTTCAAACAAATCACTAACAAATGCTTCATTTGGGCATGTTAAATCAAATATAGGATTCAAATCTTCTGATGATATCTCCTTCAAATTATTAAAAACAACCACCCTTGCCATTGCACTAAAAAATAACTTTGAAATAATACCTTGTGTTTAAGAATGGAAAAAGGATGCATATTTGGGGATAAAATAGAGTTGAATTTATAATGATGATGATGATACAAAAAAGATGAGTCGAAATAGACCACTACCATCAAATGAAGAATGATTTTTCACTCAAATCACATGAAGGAAATAAATTTGAGAGAGATTAATATTGTGCAATGAAAGATATCTGGACTGATGTAGCACAATTTATGGAAAAGTATTCATCCTAGAAAGACACAAACATAAGTGTGTGTTGAGCGAGATTGATCCTCAAAAGGTGAAAGGGATTTGTATGTCACATCAAACCATATGGAGGTGCCTAAAAACTATCAAAAGATTTTATTTTACCACCAAAAGGGAGAAACAAAAAAAAAATGCAAAATGCAATGACATAGCATCCCAGTCATATATAAATGATTTGAAAAATGAGAGTAACTCGTAATTCCTCCACCTAGGAACATAAGATAACATATTAAATTATATGATTTGAAGAAGTATATTGTTTGGATATTCATGGTTTTGGGTTATTTAAGAGTGAATGACTGATTGAAAATGTATAATTGTGATGATATTGCACTTGCAAAAGTGGGGTTAAAATTTAATAAGCTTTATAGAAGAAATATGGTAACATGTTTGTATTAGCTAAAAATAGAACCAATTTGAGATACCAAATTGTAATTCATTTGTTCCCAAGCCTTATTTCCAAGATGATTGCACTATACAGTCATTGGAAAATATTGAGGACATAGTTGTTGTGTCCCCTTACTCAAGTATTGGTGATTCTTGAATGGATTTTTGTGTATTCTCACAAGCTTTGTTACTTTTTTCAAGATGAATTATTTTGAATCAATTGTCTCCACTTATGTTGCAATATTATGCTAATTAATCTCTTTGAATTACATAAGTCCTTAGTTAAAATAGTGACAATTTGGTAACTGCAACTACATGATTGATGGAGCTTTCCTTCATAATGTTGTAAACAATTCTAAAAGTAATTTGTATCTGTGTAATCTAGTATCTTTGTTAGTTTTTGAGTATATCTAGAACATATTTGATCAAAGATTGTTAGTATTTATTGAGACTTTGTTATGAGATTTTGTTTTTGAATTCTCAAAGTTTGTTAGGATTCCATGAATACAAACCTTCTTGTTGAAGGAATGCTTTGGAATGTGTGATCCATAATTTACAATAAAGAATCCTTATCCACAATATTTGTAAGGTTCACTTGAGGGTTTTTGTAAAGTAAAATTTAACCTGCTTAAATTCCCAAAAATACATCAGAATTACAACCAATAACCATTGAATCCACTTGAATTACCCCTACTTGCACTATATATGCATAAATTCTTACGATATTTGTTGAATTTTCCCATCCTTTATCCAAAATATGTAGAATAAAGTTAGAATTATTACTCTATTTAGTAATATGAGCCTCCTTTAGAAGATATCTACATTGTCTAGTGTCATAATTCGTGAGAGTTAGATAATGTTTGTATTGAGCATGTCTTCTTAAGGATATTATTCACTTCCCTAAAAAAGGAGTCCAGATATTGATGTTTTATCCAGTGCTTTTCACAAATACAAGTTACAAAATGGGTCCTCTCACATGGTTACAGAAATAACCTAAAGTAGCAAGGTAGGTCATACCTATAGTGAGGTGCTATCAAACATTCCCAAAATGTAAGTAAAAATTTACTGCCAGATCCATCCCCAACTATAAAATGACTCAAATCCTGGTCTTTCTTTCTCTAAGCATTGTGCTTACTTGTTGATGCTACTTGACTTACAAGGTGTGACTGATTTGGGTACCAACACAATGCCTTGGAACACTGAGGAGATTAAGGCTTTATTTATTCCTCATCCAAAATTAAAACTGGAGGCTGAGAGCTTGATTTCCCCTTTTTCCCTCTCGGTGATGGTACTGGTATTACAGATTGTTGAGGTGGTATAGGTCTTGTTGGACCTTTTTCTAGATAAATGATTTGTCACTCCTATTCTTCCAATTTTTGAGAAATGGAAGACATAGTATCAATAAAGTTCTTTTCATAAATCACATAAAACTCCCTGAGAACATCTTTTAACACAAATCCTTCAATGCATAAAAATGGACATTTATATTCAACCATCTCTGTGACATTAGTCCTCTCAATCCATATTTTCTTCAACTCTTATAGATATTTTTGGTGCTCCCAATGGTAGATATAATTATGCATCAACTGGAAAGATGAGAAAATATGATTGATCTTAATCAATCTCAAGAGGAGGGATAGATGAACCTCATGATATGTCAAGGGCCCTTTATTATCCCTTGGGTTTTCAATTTCAAACAAATCCCTAAAAAATGCTTCATTTGAGATAGTTAAATCAAAGTTTGGATTTAAATATTTTGATGATATCTCTTTCAAATTATTCCCTACAGCCACCCTCATCATTGCACCAACAAAGAAATTTGCAATAATTCCTTGTGTTCGAGAATGCAAAAAGGATGGATATTTGGGGAGGAAATAGAGTTCAATTTACAATGATGATAATACAAACAAATTTAGTTGAGAAAGACCACTACCATAAAATGAAGAAGGATTTTTCACTCATCTCGAACAAAGGAAATAAAATTGAGAGAGATTACCATTTTGCAATAAAAGATAACTGGACTGATGTGACACAATTTATAGAAATGTATTCAGTCCAAAAAGACATAAACATGAGTTTTTGTTGTTGGAGATTTAACATCAAAAGGTGAAAGGGATTTGTGTGTCACATTGATTGATATGGAGGTGCCTAAAAAATATAAAAAGTGTTTTTTTCCTACCAAAAGGGAGAAACAATTAAATTAATTCAAAAATAAATTACATAACATCCCAGTCATATATAAAAGATTTGAAAAATGGGAGTAAGTCATAACTCATGCACCTGGCAACATAAGATAACATATTAAATTATATATTGTGAAGAAGACTATTCTTTGGATAGTGATGATTTTGGGGGAAAAATTAAGATAGAATGACAGATAGAAAATTTATTAATGTGATGAGATTTCTCTCGTAAAAGTGGGGTAAGTTTTTCTGAGATTTGTAGAAGAAAGGAGAGAACATTTTTTTACTAGCTAAAAACATAACCAATCTAAGATACCCAAACTACAATTCATTTTCTCCCAAGCATTCTTTCTAAGATTATTTTATTGTACAGTCATTGGGAAATATTGAGGTCATAGTTTTTGTGTCCCCTTATTGAAGAATTGGTGTTTCTTGAATCAATTTATGTGTAGTCTCATGATCACAATTACTTTTTTCAAGATAAATTGTTTTCAATCAATTGTCTTCTTTTTCGTTATAATCTTATGCTAATTAATCTCTCTGAATTACATAAATCCTTAGTTAAAGAAGTGAAAATTTTGTAATTGTAATTACATGATTGATATATCTTTCCGTCATAATGTGGTAAAAAATTTTAAAATAAATTTATATCTTTTAAATCTTGCTTCTTTTTCAGTTCCCGAGTGTATCTGGAACTTATTAAATCAGAGATTGTTAGTATTTTGCTGAGAAATTGTCAGAATATTTTGTATTTGAATTCTCAAATTTTATGTGAAATCCTGTATTCTTGGTCTCCATGAATACAAGTCTTCTAGTCGAAGGAATTATTTGGACTGTGTGATCCATACTTTACAATCAAGAACATTTGTTTGCTGTATTCGAAAGGTTCACTTCAGGTTTTTTTTATAATTAACTTTATCCTTCTTAACTTTCTAGCAAACATTAAAATTACAACCAATAACCATTAGATCCACTTCAATTACCCCTTCTTGCACTATTTATGCATAAATGCTAAGGAGATTTGTTGAACTTTCCCATCCGTTATCCAAAATATGTAGAAGCAAGTTGGAATTATGATTGTCTTTAGTAACCTAATCCTCCTTTAGAAGATATCTACATTTTCTTCTTTGAAAAATTATGAGAGTTAGATAATGTCTGTATTTACCATGTCTTCTTGAGGCCATTATCCACTTCCCTGAGAAAAGGAGCCCAAATATTGTAATTTTATCCACCGCTTTTCACAAATACAGGTCACAAAATGGGTCCTCTCACCCTTGTTGCAGGTGGAACCTAAAGTAGCAGGGTAGGCAATACCCCTAGTGATGTGTTATCCAACATTCCCACAGTCTAAGTAAAAATAGACTATCAGATCCATCCTTGGATACAAAATTACTCAAATCATGGTATGTCTTTTTCTATATATCCTACTTAGCCTGTCGATGCTACTTGACTTGGAAGGTGAGACTGATTTGGGTACCAACACAATGCCTCTTTCCATTTTTAGTAAACTAATAACTTCACATAACTCCTGACCTCAATTCATTTACAATTAATTCCATCATATGAGAGTTTATAATGTAATATTCTCAAGCACCACCATAATCATTTCATATTATATTCCTTCCTCATCCTCTACGATGAGATGAAGGAAAGGGATGGTCTACCTAATTAAGATTTTGTGTTGTATAACCATAGATTTTTCTTTTCTTATCAATTATATTCTCCTTCCCTTCCTTTCATATTAATGTTTTAGTCTCATCTAAACACGTTAGCTAGATAGTTGACGTGTGTGTTTTTTATAAAGCGAGAGGCACCCTCTAAAATATCAGGAACATAGATGTTTGGGTTTCAATTATTTCCATATATGAATTAGTACATGATGTCAATGTTTAATTGACATGAAATCCACCCAATACTCAATCCAATATATTGAGTCCCAATGCTAAGGTTACATTGAAGGTTAAATTTAGATGGTATATATTTGAGGTTAAAATACCAAGAATGGAAGATAATGGTTTGGTTGGAGAGGAATATTAGTGGAGGATCAAATTTTTCCTCTCCTAAAAAGGGAGGAGAAAGGTTTCCATTTTTGTTAACTTATGCCTCTCTCCTATTGGCTTTCTTTATTTCCTATTTTTCATTTGTAAAGTTGTATTTTTCTAGTTTTAAGCATGTTGGAGTTTTTATTTTTGTTTGTAGTATCATTTCATTATATTATTTCTTTATCTTTGTTTCAGTATGAGTACCTAATATTTAGTATTTCTTTTTCTCCTTCATTTTATCATTGTTAGGGTTTGGCTCAAACCATCATATTTTTTTTCGGGGACATGGCTATGTTTTATGCCCGATAATAAATTTATAAGTATAATATTTGTAATATATCTATAAAAATGGTTTGGCACATTTCAGAAACCCACTTTACCATAAATGATAAAGTGTTAATTATATTATATATCATATATTTATAACAATATAATATCAGAATTTTAGAAATCAAGTTCAAAACATGTCGATTTTTGTACAAATCACTCCATAACAAATAACTTGTAAACCAATATTTATAAGGTTACTCAAATGTAAAAAATATGGGCTTTCTTATTACTTATAGAGTGAACATGATAAACCAATGTTTAGAAAAAGTTAAATAATTTACATATATATATGATATATAATCGTGTAATAGATGTATATATTTAATTCACCTTCTCCCTTGACTTCTATTTCCTAGTTTTGTTTCTAAATTTTTGTTGTATTTCATCGCTATTTCAAACATACACACTCTTACAATTATTTATATTGTTGAAATTCAAATATGATTTAGATTTAATATATATATATATATATATATATATATATATATATATATATATATATTTCACTCATTTTTTATATATAATGAGTTTGGATATAAATTCGCAATTACACTCTAAAGGTGTAATAAAAATGTTGATAGACAATGTGAGGTATGAAAAGAAAAATTATCAACATATATTTAAAACTTGTTTGATGTACAGTCGGATGAATAGAAGAAAAAAAAAAGTGAAGCAAAATTCAAAAATATGGATTTCCTTGAAATGAAGTGACTATAGAAAATGCATTAAAAATAAATAAATACTGATAAATGTTTACAATTTTGACATTTGTGTTGTGAAATGTTTATTGGCATATTGCTAGAGCACAATATATTCTGAAGGAAAGACGTTTTCCATTGAAAATGATTGAAATGAGTACATGTTTTAGGTGTTTTATATTTCATGTTTAAAAATCATATCTTTCTTGAGTTTGAAAACAAAAATTATTAGAAATTTAGTGAGATTTTTACTATCTTTATAAACAATTTCTTTAACTTGACCAACTCCACAATTCAATATCCCAACCTCCACGAACAAATTGGTAATAGGAATATTTTTTGTACCCATTGCCTCAGTCTAAGAATAACCTTGGCCTCTAATTTATCCTTATCAAGTTCAATCAAATTATTTCACCATGCATGATTTTCATTGCTATGTGCAATAAGAAAATTTAATGGCTACACTTTTTCTTTACTATACATGTAAATTAGGCCCTTTTGCATACAAGTGTGTGATATAAATTATATTTAGACCTTTAACGATACACATTTTTTGCAGACAAAAGTGTAGTATAAATTTCATCTACACATTGAATAATACACATTTAAATCAAATTTCAAGGATTGCAAGTGATAATATATTGTTATTGGTTAGTCAATATAAGTGTAAAAATAAGTAATATCCTCGTAAACTAGAAAAATAATGTACCTTTAAAATAATGTTCAATTTTTAAGTGTTAATACATTATTGTTGATTGGTGTTCAAAGGCCTCTAATTTTTTTAAGATCGTTAATTAACAAAACAGAAAGTGACTACTAAATTCAAGGTTTTTTCCACATCGTGTTTCTTGGAAAAAAACATTCATATGTTTTGTTTTGTATTTGTAGTGTATTATATTCATGTTTTGTTCAGTGTCTATTATTATATTTTTAATAAATTAAAAACAAATTTTAAAGCATAATTTTCTTGGTTAAATAAATCATGATGAACATATGATATAATTGTTAGATTTATGACAACAAACTTAAATTTTAGATCCCTTTGTAACACAATTAATATCTCACTTCATAGAGGGGGGATGTAGCAATTTTTTCCCCCACTACTACCACATGGAGGTCCAACGGGAAATGGATCCCCCCTACTTTGGTTCATGAGTAGAGCGTCTGAAGACAAAATGAAAGACTCGATCTCTTATTTTTATAAAGATGAATTCCACTTAATTATGTATTTTGGAAGTAAAATCCTAACGGTGTTTTTCTCCTTTATTTTTATGAGGAATCCTAACTAAACTTTTTCAATTAGGTGTATTTATTTTTCAAGAGATAAAAAAACTTGAATAACAAATTCTCATGTAATTTATTCATCTTGAGTTTATAAAAGCTTGATATCATGCACCATGAATGTTTCCCTAAGTACTCAATTACGGTTTTAATAAATGTAAATATGGTGTTTTTATCTTGAATGTTTTATATTTTGTATATTTCTTTTATCTCTATCTATGTAAACATTTTTTTTATTGAATATTTTTCTTATTCATTTTTAAAAAGTCAATGGTTTCCTAAAAATAATCTCTCAAATTATGAACCAAAGAATTAAATGTGTGAATTAATTATGGAATATTTAAGTCCATTTCAAATAAATAATTTTTCTAATCTATTAATACTCTTTGAATATTTTTTGATCTTCTTACTATAAGGATTTTATTTTCATACAAGAAATTATGAGATGCACTAAAGGGACATATATAGCCTAGGGTACTAAGAAATGTATCTATAGGTTATTGTATAGAATAGTTTTATTATGAAGTGAAAAAAGAGGGATAGATAAATAATAAGAAAGAAAACACACTCATGCAATAGCCAATAAACTATTATGTTAATAATAAGATTGCTTCAATTGTAACAACTATGCTCCCAACTCCTCGAAAATTAAAATATCGTTTCAAAAAATAAAGCAATAACATAATGTGTAAATATATGAAAATGTTACATAGTCAAAATCGTAGAATCAAGAAAAAAATATTTAAATTCTAAAAAATGATATTGTAAATATAACATCCAAATATATAAATTTGTTTCCTAGCATATGCCAAAAAATAATACCAAATTCACTATTTTAAATACATATCTAGAGATTAAATTTTTAAAAGGAAAAAAAATTATAACATGTCCTTAGTGGTAACATTTAAAAAATTGTTTCTAAATGTTGCAAGTTCAAAAAATAAATTAAATCTTTTGAGTTCACTCTTAACTGAATTGAATAGTAATTCACTCTCAACATATTTTCCAAGGATGAAAGTTCATAAAAATAAAGTTTAATTGTTTGAGTTTAGTAAGTTGAATATATAAAAGTAAAAATAGAAATTAGACTTAAGCCTTTATTTACAAGGTCGGGTTTCAGGCTTTCAGAACTCTCACTCCGCCATTTTAACAGAATGACACCTCAACATTAGGATGTCCATAACATTTTACTAGGAGGTCAGATTTGCACAAGAAAGGAATTTTTGAAATTAGTGGGAATAAGTTCTTAGAAATGAAAAATACAGTTCACCATTTTTTTGAGGTTCCCCAGGTTTCTCACTTGCCACCATAATGAAGTATGGGCTTCCTTTCTTACCCAATAAGGAATAGTACAAGGAGGCATGGGTTTTGTCATGGACCCATCATTTTGCAGGTGAATTCAATGCATTTTGGGGTGGTTGAAGAAAGAATTCGGATTTCTTCTGTCTCCTTCTCTATTTCTTCCTATATATTGTAAGGAGGGGAATTTTACTAAAGGTTGGACAATGTGGATTTGCACCCTCCCTTTGTCTCTGATCTACAATTGAATTTTTGGAGTTCAAACCTCCCATTTTAAACTGTAATGCGAGTTTGTTCCTCCTGGCGATTGTATGGACTGTTTCAAATTCGTGGAGCAATAATACATGTCTGTGGATGATTTTCAACCCTCTCTTGTGTTCATTTACTTCATCTGATCTCTCATTAAAATATTCATTATCTGTGCATGGTAGTTGTATTACATCTTAATGGTTTGTTTTTAATGGAAAAGAAGGTGTTCATAATTCCTTTAGTGCATCACCTCTATTAGTTTAGGTTTATTTTCTTGGATCTTATCAACCCTATCTCCTTGGAAAGTTAGAGTAGATCCTCTGCAAATTGTAGGTGTGCACTTGAACAGAGGAATATGAATCAACCTTCATCCAGAGAGATTTACTGATTGAAAAGTCCCACACTTTGGAAAAATATCAATGTTATGGAATCACATTGAGATTCTCAACCCATCGAGTTGTAGACATTAAGGGGTGTTCTGATTACACATCAACAGTTAGTTTAGAGATACCTTTGAATTTGAGTTTCTTATTGCCAAAAAGTGGGGTTTATGGGCGATATCATGCCTAGAACATATTGTTTCAGCAATATCATGCTAAAAGAGATTTATTTGGTCGATCTCATGCCAAGAGAATAGTTTTGGCGAGAAAAAATTAGTTCATCAAGCCTTCCATGATGCTTATCAATAACCACCACTGCAGATGGTATATCCCTAATTTGTAACCTGTTGTTCATGTTATTCTTAATGTAATTATTTATAACTGATTAAACACATTTTGTAACTGGAGGTAATTTTTTACAACGGGAGAACTGTATTATAAACTGCTAGTAACTAAGTTGAACTAAAAATCTGAATATTTTTCTCCTAGTAGACAAGCACCTGGGGGATAGAAGTGCCAACCACTACTGTCCCAGACTAGGTACTAGTTTCCACTCTATCTCTATGATCCAATTTTGATTCTAGACCTTTTTGTAACTATCTTTATATGTCATATTTTTACTTTGTTGTGATATTTTAGAGCTCTGATATGCTTTAGGGGTGATTTTTCTTCCCAATAGATGATCCCTCATTTTGGGTGCATGTGACGACTATTCAAGAATGTTTCCTGAATGAGAGGACATAATATTGATCTGAAGTGGATACCTGCATTGATGAGGGAATGTTCTTGGTAGAAACCAAGGTACATGAAATCAATATGGACAAGTAAACAAGTGTCAGTGAAAATGAGATAACATGTAATAGAAGACACTATTATAATAAAATAGGAAGAAAATATGGACCGTGAAAAGTGGATTTCATAAATGGTACATCACTCAACATGTCATGATACAATCAGGGTCAAAACAACCATATGAAATCAATGATCAAGAAAAACATAGGGAATAACATGTAAACAATAACAAATAGTAATATGTAAAAGGTGACATATGTCCATGGTTGTGTATATCTTGCAAGGAAAATGCTACACATGAAGCACTCGTTAGCATACTAGAAATAGGTGTAGTGTGTCAAATCATGTATAAATCACCAAAAATTAAGTGGTACTACTAATAAGTAATGAATAATGTAACAATCAAACCTATAATATGTGGGGTGTGAGAGTAACAAAGGTAGATGCCCCTAGAATCCTCAGTGGGACTAGTGAAGAGTAGTGTTGAGCATCATGCATCCTATAGAATATTTAAATTTCTTGCATTCACTTCAAGATACCAAGTTAATGTGCTTGTGTGTATAGAAAAATATAATTACATACTAAGAATTTTACCATCATAGGAAACAAAGTGTAACATGTGAATACACTAGGCTATCAAGAGTAAATGCGACCAAGATATGAAAATGTTGTTGTTGGTACAAAATCACAACACCCTCGAATGGCCTTGGGTTTTAGTGGGCCATTCAGTGTGATTGCAAAACATTGGACCATCTCTCAAGCTGTGGGACTTGTAAAAACTTGAGATGGACCTCCAAAGAAGGCTAGTTCCTTCTTCCGAAACTATTTGCCACAAGCTACTCCTATGCAGGAAAACCTATCTAATCCTAATCTAACCATTCCAAGGAGACAGGAAGAGAGAGAGAGAGAGGGTGAAAGATAGCCTAGACTAAGGGTGAAATATAGCCAAGGATGGACAATATGCATCACAAAACAGGTTTTATTACTCCAAAAGTTACACGGCACATCATGAGTGGGAAAGGAGAAATAAAATGAGATTATAGAGCCATGAAAGGAGGCTTAGACTCCGCATTCTACCCTAAGGAAGAAAAAGAAAGGGGGGCAGGAGGGAAACAATGAACAACCTTTTAGAAAATGCCGCTCCATAACAATATATAGGAAGAATAAGAGAGAAAGGAGGGAAGAATTTGAACCCTATTCTAACCACCCCTACAATGCATTGAATCCACCTACCATAATGAAGAAATTTATTGTAATGCCCATACCTCCATCGTTGTCCCTTATAGGGCAAGAAAGAGGCCCATTTTTCATCATGGCGGTAGGTGGGAGACTTGACAGCCTCGAAAATGGTGGGCTGAAAACATTAATGGAGGCAGGTGAGAAGCCGGTGCTGAGAGCTTTCTAAATATCCTTTCCTAGCTCAACATTGAGCTCCCATTCGAAATATATAGCTGTCTAAATATTACGGTCAGGCATTTAACAAAAGCTCTCAATATTTAAAAGAGTCAGTCGATACAAGACCCACGTGGCAGCCTCGCAAATCTTGAAGATTCATGCCCTTCCTCTGGCTTTTGAAGTTACACTGAACTGACATGTGGCGGCTTATGCGGGCTCCTTAGTTTCCTCTGTATTCTATGTGAGTTCCACTTGTTGGCTGAGACATTGTTCCTGACCTGAGACATGCGGATGCTTCACTCTCATTTGGAAACTACCCCCATATTTTTCTTTTGAAATTGCGCCAATAAGACATGTGGAGGCCTTCGCAGGCTTTTGGAATTTTCAATGGACAACCTTACCTTTTCAGAATTTGAGCATTTGGTGGTTTAGCGCTCATTTGGGGATTGCCTTTTTAGTCACGCCTTTAAAATTACACCTATGAGACACGTGGCTCTTTCCATGGCCTTGCCCTGTTTCAATGTGTTTTGGCTAAGTCCCTTTTTTTTACGGGGCCACATGTCTGACCCTGGACACGTGGAGGCTCAACGCACATTTGGGAACCCACTCCAAATTTTACTTTTGAATTTGCGCCGTGATGACATGTCTCTCCATCCGCTAGATCTTCCATGTTTATACTTTTCAACGACTAATTCTACCTTTTCGAGCTCTGGACACATGGCAAGCATACACTTGTTTGGGGTTGCCTCTGGATTATCTTTTAGAAATTGTGCTGATGAGGCATGTGGAGGATTTCTCTTACCTTTTGTACTTATCTAATTCGATCCTAGTCTATTTTTAGTCCTGGGACACATTGAATGCCAGTGATCATTTAAGATTCTTTCTTTGGGTCGTGCCTTTAAATTTTTGTTGATTTGACACATTGCGTCATCCGCTGGCTTTCTATACTTACTCATTTTGGGCCTACTCTGTCACCCTTTTGGAATCTATTGGACCTTGGACACATGGAGAGTTAGAGCTCATTTGAGTCTCTACTTTGGGTCACGCCCCTTGAATTTGTGCTAATTTGACACATAGAGGCTTCTGTTGACCCTCATATACTTAGTCTATTTGTTTTTGCTCTGTCCCCTTTTTTTACTCTGACCACATGGTGAGCCCGCACTCGTTTAGGGTCTCCGTTTTTGATTCAATATTTAAAGTTGCATCGAGTTGACACGTGGCACCTTCCGCGAGTATATCAGTTTTCAATGACCGATGAGACCCCGTGGGCTCATGGGCCCACACTTGAAAAATGCACAATTTTTTAGAAAGTGAAAAGGTTCCAAAATTCCCCGTAGACTCGCCAGCCTGAATTTACATTTGGGAAAAATTTCCCCCGTAGACCCGCTTTTACACTTAGGGTATGCAGAGTGTGCAAAAGCACTTCTTCTACCGAAAAAAAGAAATATACACTAACCTAAACTAACCAGAGAGAAAGGGGACTCAAACAAATCCTCCAACTAGAAAGGAGAACTAGCTTCCCTTTCCCAAAAGGAACAGCCATGTAAATGATTTGACACTAAATATGGCTTCTTATATGAGTGAAAAACTAACAGAGGTCAATCCTCCACCCATATCCTCAAGGTGTCAACTCAAAATAAGGAAAATAGCCTCTTTTATTTTCTCTTCATTTATATTGAAGAGGAATTTCAACTGATCCTTGGTACTTTAGAGCTCATCCTCATGCCCTAAAGTGGGCATGACTAGTTTAGTTTCTCCCTTGGCTCTAATGAAGCCAAGTACCTGATTAGGCATAGACTGATCCAATGGATGTGCCCATAGCTCTCAACTTCAACCTTAAGAATGGAATATTCTTGTGGACCTTCCTAGAAGGATGGTGTGCAAGAAATGATGACATCCTCTTGCCTTTTCCCTTCCTTCTCCTTTGAAGCACATGGAAGATTCATATCTTCCAACCTTGGTTCTAGAGGGATTTTGTGAAGTGCAGGATGTTGTAATTGAATGCTCTTATTCATGGCATTAGGCTCACGTGCTTATAAGGTTGATGATGGAAGATAAAATTATGTTATATCCTCAGGATCCTCTGCATCAAATCAATCTTCCATGATTGATAGACAGTCTGTCTCCTTGTTGTCCTGTTGTATGTGCTTTACCTCCTCCATGGTGTCCTCCTAATCTAAAAATTTCTCACCATGGTTCTCTTTATCCTCAAACATGAAGTTTTAAATCTCAAACAATTCTTTAATGTCAGAGCTTGAAAGGGATGAAGTGGGAGGAAGTACTGAAGGTTCTTCTATGGCCTGCTCTGCACCTGAAGCTTCTAAAACCATGATGTTCCTCCTCCGTCATGGGTTCATCAATTAAATCAGGCCCTTCAAATGAAAGCAAAAAATCTTCAATAATGTTTTCTTCACTAAGCGGCCTCAACTCTGATTTGATCTCTCCCAGCTACTCCTCTTGAATGGGAATTGGAGCTGATTGTTCTTCTTCTCTATTGACTAGTTGCGTGGCTTGGATTAAATCAACATTATCCTCAGACAAAGTGCCATTATGAACACTGCATTTAGAGAAAATAGATTGATGATCTTCTCCTTCTTGTTCTTGTTATTCTGCTACTGCAAACTTAGCCTCAACCACCACTGTCTCTTCAACCTTGACCTCCTTTGTTGGCTAAACCATCAAGGGGATCTTTGTAAACCCAAAATTGGTAGCCCAACTCTTCAAATTTTCTGTCAGTTCTTCTCTGTTGGTTTCCTCTTCTTCCTGGTCTCCTGACATGATTCTTGAGTCTCCTCCCAACATGGAATTGGGAAAGAAATAGGAGTGGTAGGTTGTCATTCAACCAATTTTCCTATTGTTAAGGTGGAGAGGGAAGTGGACTTTCTTGTTTTTTTGGAGGGGATAAGTGCTACAAAAGGGGAATGGTAGAAGAATTGGGATGGGATGGAAGATTAGGAGATGGAGAAGGGAATTCAACACTATGGGCATAAAATGGGGATCTAGACTCATGACACTGCTGGCAATGATACTGATTGAGGAAAAGTAAAATAAAAGATAGGAAGTGGTGGACTTACCCATTGACAAGGTTTTCTTGTGTCCAACTCATAAGCCTCAATCTCCTAAGTTCCATTTCGTAAGTTGGGGAAGCATTTGACCATGAAGTCAAGATTCTCCTGTGGCCTATAATGTGTTGGAAAAGGGCCTCCCCATGGACAAGGTTCATTGTAACCAATCCTGAATGCCTTCATTTGTGTTGTAGCCCTGGAATACACCATGCTAGCCTCCATTCTTTGGATCTTCTCCAAAAAACCAACATTCTCTGCATAACTGTCACCATCAAACACACACTATTTCTCTTGATAAGCTCCTTGGCCAAAATGGTTTTGACACTACTCATATGGGGTAGCATAATGGTTCTAGATTTGTTCATAATGTTGATCTGGAGGAGTTGGGAATAACAATTATAGGCGGACACACACACTACTGTTGTTGTCAGGTGTTAATTTCCAAGATAGGAATGATTCATGATTGTAAGAACCTTCAACATGCATTATGGAAAAGATGAATTATATGGCATAAACTGCTAGTAACTAAGTTGAACTAAAAATCTGAATATTTTTCTCCTAGTAGACAAGCACCTGGGGATAGAAGTGCCAACCACTACTGTCCCAGACTAGGTACTAGTTTCCACTCTATCTCTATGATCCAATTTTGATTCTAGACCTTTTTGTAACTATCTTTATATGTCATATTTTTACTTTTGTTGTGATATTTTAGAGCTCTGATATGCTTTAGGGTGATTTTTTCTTCCCAATAGATGATCCCTCATTTTGGGTGCATGTGACGACTATTCAAGAATGTTTCCTGAATGAGAGGACATAATATTGATCTGAAGTGGATACCTGCATTGATGAGGGAATGTTCTTGGTAGAAACCAAGGTACATGAAATCAATATGGACAAGTAAACAAGTGTCAGTGAAAATGAGGATAACATGTAATAGAAGACACTATTATAATAAAATAGGAAGAAAATATGGACCGTGAAAAGTGGATTTCATAAATGGTACATCACTCAACATGTCATGATACAATCAGGGTCAAAACAACCATATGAAATCAATGATCAAGAAAAACATAGGGAATAACATGTAAACAATAACAAATAGTAATATGTAAAAGGTGACATATGTCCATGGTTGTGTATATCTTGCAAGGAAAATGCTACACATGAAGCACTCGTTAGCATACTAGAAATAGGTTGTAGTGTGTCAAATCATGTATAAATCACCAAAAATTAAGTGGTACTACTAATAAGTAATGAATAATGTAACAATCAAACCTATAATATGTGGGGTGTGAGAGTAACAAAGGTAGATGCCCCTAGAATCCTCAGTGGGACTAGTGAAGAGTAGTGTTGAGCATCATGCATCCTATAGAATATTTAAATTTCTTGCATTCACTTCAAGATACCAAGTTAATGTGCTTGTGTGTATAGAAAAATATAATTACATACTAAGAATTTTACCATCATAGGAAACAAAGTGTAACATGTGAATACACTAGGCTATCAAGAGTAAATGCGACCAAGATATGAAAATGTTGTTGTTGGTACAAAATCACAACACCCTCGAATGGCCTTGGGTTTTAGTGGGCCATTCAGTGTGATTGCAAAACATTGGACCATCTCTCAAGCTGTGGGACTTGCAAAACTTGAGATGGACCTCCAAAGAAGGCTAGTTCCTTCTTCCGAAACTATTTCCCACAAGCTACTCCTATGCAGGAAAACCTATCTAATCCTAATCTAACCATTCCAAGGAGACATGAAGAGAGAGAGAGAGAGAGGGTGAAAGATAGCCTAGACTAAGGGTGAAATATAGCCAAGGATGGACAATATGCATCACAAAACAGGTTTTATTACTCCAAAAGTTACACGGCACATCATGAGTGGGAAAGGAGAAATAAAATGAGATTATAGAGCCATGAAAGGAGGCTTAGACTCCGCATTCTACCCTAAGGAAGAAAAAGAAAGGGGGGCAGGAGGGAAACAATGAACAACCTTTTAGAAAATGCCGCTCCATAACAATATATAGGAAGAATAAGAGAGAAAGGAGGGAAGAATTTGAACCCTATTCTAACCACCCCTACAATGCATTGAATCCACCTACCATAATGAAGAAATTTATTGTAATGCCCATACCTCCATCGTTGTCCCTTATAGGGCAAGAAAGAGGCCCATTTTTCATCATGGCGGTAGGTGGGAGACTTGACAGCCTCGAAAATGGTGGGCTGAAAACATTAATGGAGGCAGGTGAGAAGCCGGTGCTGAGAGCTTTCTAAAATATCCTTTCCTGCTCAACATTGAGCTCCCATTCGAAATATATAGCTGTCTAAATATTACGGTCAGGCATTTAACAAAAGCTCTCAATATTTAAAAGAGTCAGTCGATACAAGACCCACGTGGCAGCCTCGCAAATCTTGAAGATTCATGCCCTTCCTCTGGCTTTTGAAGTTACACTGAACTGACATGTGGCGGCTTATGCGGGCTCCTTAGTTTCCTCTGTATTCTATGTGAGTTCCACTTGTTGGCTAAGACATTGTTCCTGACCTGAGACATGCGGATGCTTCACTCTCATTTGGAAACTACCCCCATATTTTTCTTTTGAAATTGCGCCAATAAGACATGTGGAGGCCTTCGCAGGCTTTTGGAATTTTCAATGGACAACCTTACCTTTTCAGAATTTGAGCATTTGGTGGTTTAGCGCTCATTTGGGGATTTCCTTTTTAGTCACGCCTTTAAAATTACACCTATGAGACACGTGGCTCTTTCCATGGCCTTTCTCTGTTTCAATGTGTTTTGGCTAAGTCCCTTTTTTTTACGGGGCCACATGTCTGACCCTGGACACGTGGAGGCTCAACGCACATTTGGGAACCCACTCCAAATTTTACTTTTGAATTTGCGCTGTGATGACATGTCTCTCCATTCGCTAGATCTTCCATGTTTATACTTTTCAACGACTAATTCTACCTTTTCGAGCTCTGGACACATGGCAAGCATACACTTGTTTGGGGTTGCCTCTGGATTATCTTTTAGAAATTGTGCTGATGAGGCATGTGGAGGATTTCTCTTACCTTTTGTACTTATCTGATTCGATCCTAGTCTATTTTTAGTCCTGGGACACATTGAATGCCAGTGATCATTTAAGATTCTTTCTTTGGGTCGTTCCTTTAAATTTTTGTTGATTTGACACATTGCGTCATCCGCTGGCTTTCTATACTTACTCATTTTGGGCCTACTCTGTCACCCTTTTGGAATCTATTGGACCTTGGACACATGGAGAGTTAGAGCTCATTTGAGTCTCTACTTTGGGTCACGCCCCTTGAATTTGTGCTAATTTGACACATAGAGGCTTCTGTTGACCCTCATATACTTAGTCTATTTGTTTTTGCTCTGTCCCCTTTTTTTACTCTGACCACATGGTGAGCCTGCACTCATTTAGGGTCTCTGTTTTTGATTCAATCTTTAAAGTTGCATCGAGTTGACACATGGCACCTCCGCGAGTATATCAGTTTTCAATGACCGATGAGACCCCGTGGGCTCATGGGCCCACACTTGAAAAATGCACAATTTTTTAGAAAGTGAAAAGGTTCCAAAATTCCCCGTAGACTCGCCAGCCTGAATTTACATTTGGGAAAAATTTCCCCCGTAGACCCGCTTTTACACTTAGGGTATGCAGAGTGTGCAAAAGCACTTCTTCTACCGAAAAAAATAAATATACACTAACCTAAACTAACCAGAGAGAAAGGGGACTCAAACAAATCCTCCAACTAGAAAGGAGAACTAGCTTCCCTTTCTCAAAAGGAACAGCCATGTAAATGATTTGACACTAAATATGGCTTCTTATATGAGTGAAAAACTAACAAGAGGTCAATCCTCCACCCATATCCTCAAGGTGTCAACTCAAAATAAGGAAAATGCCTCTTTTATTTTCTCTTCATTTATATTGAAGAGGAATTTCAACTGATCCTTGGTACTTTAGAGCTCATCCTCATGCCCTAAAGTGGGCATGACTAGTTTAGTTTCTCCCTTGGCTCTAATGAAGCCAAGTACCTAATTGGGCATAGACTAATCCAATGGATGTGCCCATAGCTCTCAACTTCAACCTTAAGAATGGAATATTCTTGTGGACCTTCCTAGAAGGATGGTGTGCAAGAAATGATGACATCCTCTTGCCTTTTCCCTTCCTTCTCCTTTGAAGCACATGGAAGATTCATATCTTCCAACCTTGGTTCTAGAGGGATTTTGTGAAGTGCAGGATGTTGTAATTGAATGCTCTTATTCATGGCATTAGGCTCACGTGCTTATAAGGTTGATGATGGAAGATAAAATTATGTTATATCCTCAGGATCCTCTGCATCAAATCAATCTTCCATGATTGATAGACAGTCTGTCTCCTTGTTGTCCTGTTGTATGTGCTTTACCTCCTCCATGGTGTCCTCCTAATCTAAAAATTTCTCACCATGGTTCTCTTTATCCTCAAACATGAAGTTTTAAATCTCAAACAATTCTTTAATGTCAGAGCTTGAAAGGGATGAAGTGGGAGGAAGTACTGAAGGTTCTTCTATGGCCTGCTCTGCACCTGAAGCTTCTAAAACCATATGTTCCTCCTCCATCATGGGTTCATCAATTAAATCAGGCCCTTCAAATGAAAGCAAAAAATCTTCAATAATGTTTTCTTCACTAAGCGGCCTCAACTCTGATTTGATCTCTCCCAGCTACTCCTCTTGAATGGGAATTGGAGCTGATTGTTCTTCTTCTCTATTGACTAGTTGCGTGGCTTGGATTAAATCAACATTATCCTCAGACAAAGTGCCATTATGAACACTGCATTTAGAGAAAATAGATTGATGATCTTCTCCTTCTTGTTCTTGTTATTCTGCTACTGCAAACTTAGCCTCAACCACCACTGTCTCTTCAACCTTGACCTCCTTTGTTGGCTAAACCATCAAGGGGATCTTTGTAAACCCAAAATTGGTAGCCCAACTCTTCAAATTTTCTGTCAGTTCTTCTCTGTTGGTTTCCTCTTCTTCCTGGTCTCCTTGACATGATTCTTGAGTCTCCTCCCAACATGGAATTGGGAAAGAAATAGGAGTGGTAGGTTGTCATTCAACCAATTTTCCTATTGTTTAAGGTGGAGAGGGAAGTGGACTTTCTTGTTTTTTTGGAGGGGATAAGTGCTACAAAGGGGAAATGGTAGAAGAATTGGGATGGGATGGAAGATTAGGAGATGGAGAAGGGAATTCAACACTATGGGCATAAAATGGGGATCTAGACTCATGACACTGCTGCAATGATACTGATTGAGGAAAAGTAAAATAAAAGATAGGAAGTGGTGGACTTACCCATTGACAAGGTTTTCTTGTGTCCAACTCATAAGCCTCAATCTCCTAAGTCCATTTCGTAAGTTGGGGAAGCATTTTGACCATGAAGTCAAGATTCTCCTGTGGCCTATAATGTGTTGGAAAAGGGCCTCCCCATGGACAAGGTTCATTGTAACCAATCCTAAATGCCTTCATTTGTGTTGTAGCCCTGGAATACACCATGCTAGCCTCCATTCTTTGGATCTTCTCCAAAAAACCAACATTCTCCGCATAACTGTCACCATCGAACACACACTATTTCTCTTGATAAGCTCCTTGGCCAAAATGGTTTTGACACTACTCATATGGGTAAGCATAATGGTTCTAGATTTGTTCATAATGTTGATCTGGAGGAGTTGGGAAATACATTATAGGCGGACCACACTACTGTTGTTGCAGGTGTTAATTCCAAGATAGGAATGAATTCATGATTGTAAAACTTCATCATATGGAAGAAGATGAAATAGATGGAATAAATTGAATGAAAAATGGATGGGAGAAAGTTTTGCAACTCAGACGATGGGTTATTGACCAAATGGAGTCACCAGATGTGTTTTACATGTGCCTCAAAAGGCTGAATCTTAACAACAACACACCAACATGCTAAGATGAAGTGGTAAGGTGATTCGGACTCATCTCATCGGGTGTGCCAAAAACATTTTGTGGTCATATGATGGCTTAATATTTGTTGTTGATAATGATACACCTTGGAAAGATGAGAGATCTAACCTCAGTGTCCAACCGTGTGTGCCAAAACTATTGGAGAAAAATCACAGCACCCCTGAATGAACTTGGGTTTGAATGGAGCATTTAGTGTGATTGCACAACATTGGACCATATCTCAAGTTATGGGACTTGTAAAAACATGAGATGGAACTCCAGAGAAGGTTGGTTCTTTCTTCCTAAACTACCTATCACAGGATACTCCTGTGCTGGACAATCTATCTAATCCTAATCTAACCATTCCAAGGAGATAGGGAGAGAGAGAGAAAGGGTGAAAGAGAGCCTACACTAAGCAATGATACACCAGAAAAGGAAGTGGTTGATCAAAAATCCAAACTACCTAAAGTGGAGAGAGGTGAGCAGAGGAGGGGGTGGACAAGATGCACCACAAACCAAATATGAAGTTCACACAGAACACCACTTCAAAACCCATTAAGCATAGCTCCCAGAACTTTTAATAAATATCATGGTATGCACAATATACATTACAATGATGAGAGGTAAGAAGAGACAAAAAAATGAGCCAGGGATTGATAAGATGCATCACAAAATAGGTTTTATTTCTCCAAACATTACATGGTACATCATCATTGGGAAAGGGGCAACAAATTTCCATTAGAGAGCCATGAAAGGAGTCTTAGACTTCGTATTCTACCCTAAGGAAGAAAGAGAAAAGGGGGAAGGAGAGAAATGATGACCAACATTTTATAAAATGCCCCTCCTTTATAATATATAGGAAGAATAAGAGAGAAAGGAGGGAATAATTTGAACCCTATTCCAACCACCCCTGCAATGCATTGAATCCACTTACCACAATGAAGAACTTTACTGTGATGCCCATACCTCTGTTATTGTCCCTTACATGGCAAGAAAGAGGCCCATTCTTCATCAGAGCGGTAGGTGGGAGACTTGACAGCCTCGTAAATGGCAGGCCAAAAACATTAGTGGAGGCACTTGAGAAGCCATCATCGAGAGCTTTCTAAAATGTTGTTTCCCACTCAAAATCGATCTCCCAAGCAAAAGATATGGCCGTCTAAAGATTAGGCTCAGGTGTTTAACGTGGACTCTCAATATTTAAAAGATTTTTTCCATACATGACCAACGTGGCAGCCTCGTTTATCTTGAAGATTCATCCCTTTCCTCTCGTTTTTAAAATTGTGTTGAACTGACACGTGGTGGCTTCCATAGGCTCCTTAGTTTCCTCCTATTGGCAAAGACACTGTGCCTGGCCTTAGAAAAAGTGGAGGCTTCATGCTCATTTGGAAACTACCCCCATATTTTTCTTTTGAAGTTGTGTGGATAAGACACATGGAGGCCTCCGCAAGCTTTTGGACTTTTCAACGGTCAACCTTACCTTTTCAGACTCTGACCACATGGTGGGTTGGCAATCATTTTGGTATTGCCTTTTGGCCCATGCCTTTGAAATTGTTCCGATGAGACACATGGCTCTTTCCATAGCCTTTCTTTGTTTCGATGTGTTTTGGCTAAGTCCCTTTGTTTGGCGGGGCCATATGTCTGACCCTGGACACATGAAAGCTCAACACACATTTGGAAACCCACTCCAAATTTTACTTTTGAAGTTGTGCCATGTGGAAACGTGGCTCCATCCACTGCCTCTGCCCTATTTAGACTTTTCAACGGCCAATATTACCTTTTCATGCTTTAGACACATGATGATCTTGCACTCGTTTGGGGGTTGCCTCTAGATTTTCTTTTTGAAATTACATCTATGATGCACGTGGAGGATTCTTATTACCTTTCTTACTTAGCTGATTTGATCCTACTCCCTTTTCAATCATCGGAAATGTGGAAGGCCTGTGCTCATTTGGGAGTCTTTCTTTGGGTCATGCCTTTAAAGTTACACCAATTTGACATGTGGCACCGTCCGCTGGCTTTCTATACTTAGTCATTTTTTTCCCATTATGTTTGCCTTTTTCACTATGTTAGACCCTATACACATGGAGAGTTGGCACTCATTTGAGTCTCTACTTTGCGACATGCCCCTTGCATTTTCACTGATCTGACACATGGAGCCTTCCTCTAACCCTCTTATACTTAGTCTATTAGGGCCTACTCTATCCCCTTTTGTGACTTTGACCATGTGGTGAGCCTGCACTTGTTTGGGATCTTCATTTTGGATTCGATATTTGAATTTGTGCCAAGTCAACACATGGCACCTTCTTCCGATCTATGAATTTTCAACAACTGATGACACACCATGGGCTTACAGGCCCGCACTTATTTACTCTCAAGAAAAATTTCCCCTACGGCCTTGCAGACCCACTTTTATAATTGAGTCATCCTGGGCCCACCGGCCCGCATTTTCCACTTAGGTAAAAAGGCATCTTTCTCGGGCCCGCGGGCCCGCAATTATACTTGTGCATGTTTTAGAAAACTGCAAAAATGAAAAATTGTCTCCCACTACCCTGACAGTTCGTAATTTCCATTGGCAAAGAATCTTTCATAGGCTCATTGGCCCACTTTTAGCCAAAACTCCTTCCGAGGCCTACCAACCCGTAACTTGAAAAACATGAGGAGTTATAAGGACTTCCCTATATCTCTGGAAAGGGGAAGAAATTTAATATCTCATGGAAATGCTTTCAGGGGGAATTAAGTGATTAAAATATGAAAAAATTCAGATTGAAGCACCAAGAGGGGGAAAATGGTGTTAGTTGACCAAAAATAAGTGTGAGCTTATTTTAGTTAACAGTTGTATGAATACAATTATGTACAAGTTGTGAACATGAAAGGAGAATTGTTTCCCCTTAGTGAACATTCATGATATGAGGCTCATTTTGAAATCCCACCTCAATAGTCAAGAATGAACCATAGAAAAAGAGTACGCCATTAGAAAATGAGTGTTGTGTGTTTGTGTGTGTCTGATTGGGAGTAGATGTTAAATTAGATGTAGTGTGAAGCACTGGACATGAAGTGTAGATGAAGAGAGTTTCATTTAATAACTGGAACCTCAATATTTTGTTGTGAACCATGGAACTAGTGTGCGTCATTAGGTTATAAAGTTGGTGCATACATAGTAGAGATGAGGTGATGCTCAGAAAGATAGACATGAAGCATGGAGTGTGAGTATCAAAAATGTGATAAGTGGGGTTCATGGAGGAATTACACCATAAAAATTCATGCATGAACTATATCAAAAAGAGTTTGTCATCAAGTAATGAGTTTTGTGTCTTTTTGAGGTTTTAAGCGAGGAAAAATTTATCAAGAAGCACGAAGCGTAAAGTGTAGCGAAGGATCTAAGTGTAGAAAATACTAACAACAAGTAGTGATTGAGAGGGGGGAGAAAGTACGATTCTCTCTAAGTTTGTATACTAGGAGTGGTTGGAAAATAGATGTGATCATTGTGAGGAATATAAACCAAAGTGTGCATAGTATAAGAATGGAGGTATGGTATATATAGAGAGTAATATGCGTACGATGAATAGCATAATCGATAAGAAAACATGGGGAGAAAAACTATATTTTATGGGTTATTAGCGGAAAGGGTAGTTCCTAGTATATATAGATGTAGTGAGGTGTGTTTTAGTGAAAAATCACAGAACCCCTGGATGGTCTCAATTCTGAGTGGGGTATTCGGTGTGATTTTCATAAACTTGGGCCATCTCTCAAGCTGTGGGACTTGCAAACTTGAGATGACCCTTCAAAGAAAGCCAAATTCTTCTTCCTAATCCAAATGTTAAACTACTTCTATGAAAGGAAATGTAACTATATACTCCTAATATAACAATGTTAAGGATACAAGGAGAGAGAGATCATAAAATATTGGGATCCTACAACACAAAGGTGATAGCACCAAGAAAAGGGGTTGGCTGATCACAAATCCAACTACCTGAAGTGGAGAGAGGTGAGAAAAGGAGAGGGTGGACAAGATGTACCACAAAACAGAGATGAAGCTCACATGGAACACCACTTCAACCCACTAAACATGACTCCCAAAACCTAAAATAGACATCAAAAGTATGCACAGTATACCCTGCAATAATGATAGGCAAGAAGAGACGATAAAATTAGGATGGAAAAAATGCATCACAAAACAGATTTTATTGCTCCATGAGTTCACACAATACATCATTAGTGGGAAAGAGTCAAGAAAATTCCATTACATAGACAAGAGAGGAGGCTTAAGCTCCATATTCAACCCAAGGGGAGAAAAAGAGAGGGGGGCAAGAGAGAAAAGATGACCAACCTTTAAAAATATGCCCCTCGTTTACAATATATAGAAGAATGAGAGAATGAGAGACGAAAGAATTTGAAACCTAATAAAACCACCCTTCGAAGAGCATTGAATCCACCTCATCAAAATCCACCTGCAGCAATGATGGGCTTCACTACAAGACCCATGCCTTCATGTGTTGTTCCTTACTAGGCAAGAAAGGAGTCTATTCTTCATCATGACGATAGGTGAGAGACTTGACAGCCTTGAAAATGGTGGCAGGTGAGTAGTAGGCACCGGGAGATTTCCAAAAAGTCTTCTCCCACTCAATTCCAAGCTTGTGGTCAAACGTTATGGCTACTTGAAGGTGCTTCAAGTTTTGGGTGTATTCGTGTGAGATCCACATGGCGGCCCTGCACATTTTGAAGATTCAGTCCCTTCCTTCACTCTTGAAATTACACCGAAGAGACACGTGCCATTATCCGCGGGTATGCTCTATTTAATTTGTCTTCTTCCTAAGTCCCTCTTGTTAGCGGAGACACTGTGCCTAATCTGAGACATGTGGAAGCTTCACGCTCATTTGGAAACCACCCCAAAATTTTACCTTTGAAGTTATGCAGAAGAGGCATGTGGCGAGTTGGCACATGTTTGGGGACCACCTCTGGATTTTAACCTTGAATATGCACCGAGTTGACACATGCAGGCTTCCTTCAGCCTATCCCTAACTTGGACTTTTCAACAGATGTGTCCCCTTTTTGGACCTGGAACACGTGGAGGGCTGGCACAAGTTTGGGGTCTCTCTTTGGGCTATGACTTTTGAATTTGAGCCGATGAGGCACGTGGCACCTTCTGTGGGCTTATTTCATATTTTTTTGTTTTGAATAAGTCCCTCTATCTGGCGAAGGATTTATGTCTGACCCAGGACAGGTAGAGGATTCTCGCTCATTTGGAGACTCTGTTTGGACCTAACCTTCAAAGGTGTGCTGATTGGACATGTGGAGAGCTGGCACATGTTTCAGACCTTCCTCTAGATTTTACTTTTCAATATACGCTAATATGACACATGTAGGATTGTGTTGGCCCTTATTTACTTAGCCGATTCAATGGCCGATTCTACCCCCTTTTCGAATCTGACCACATGGTGAGCCTACACTTATTTGGAGACTGCCCCTTGCATCTCACTTCTGAAGTTGTACCCAGGTGACATGTGGAGGCTTCTGTTGGCTCTTCTATACTTAGACGATTCAATGGCCGCTTCTTCCCCCTTCTTGACTTTGACTACATGGCAGGATGACACTCATTTGGGGACAAGTATTTGGACCCATCATTGGTGTTACACTGATGAGGCATGTGGAGGATTCCTCTTATTCCTTTATACTTAGCCAATTCAAGCTTGCTGCCCATTTAGGAACAACTGTTAGACCCTAGACATGTGGAGAGCTGGCATTTGTTTGGGGAACCACCTTTAGCTTTGACCCTTGAAGGTGTGCCAATAAGACACGTGGCACCATCTGCTGGCCTTAGAATTTTCAACAACTAACTTAAATTTTTGAGGCTCTAACCACGTGGAGGGATGGCACTCATTTGGGGACTCCACTTTGGATTCTTCCCTTGGAATTGTGGCGATGAGGCATGTGGCTCCTTTCACTGGTCTTTTAGTTTTCCTCGAGTCAACTCGTAAGCGAAGTCTGAAAACTTAGAGCCCTTTCTCTAATTATTTATGTTGAGCCTTTGGTCTATTTTAATGTTATTGTCCTCCATTGCCAACCCTTCCCCTCTATTGTCGAGTCTGACCTGTAACCTGACTGTTGGTTTTTAAATGTGGGCTCACAATACTAAACCAACCCTTCCAATTTTCTTCTGTGTGGGGTCATGTTTGATCACATTTTCTTTGGGGAAAAATTGGGATAACAATTTTGTGACTCACAGGGACATATTCCTACTAGATCAAGAGACCAATTACCTTGGAAGTATCCATTGGGCATGGATTCACGAATGAGAGCCTGGTACTGACCTAGCCCTTGAAAACTTGAGCTTGATTACTTGCTCTTGCTAACCCTGAACTTGCCCCACTGTCCGTACTCTCAATTTTTTCAAGAAAATCATGGAGATGAGGTTTTAAGAGTAAAAAATTATATTGACATGGGGCTTTCACCTATCCCTGGAAATGGAATCCCTCGAAAAATAATTTTAGTTGCTATGTATTTGGATTTATTTTGAAATTAGAAACCATTATAGGCAACTATGGTCTCCATGTTGCTAATACTAAAGGGCCTGGCTCATTGGCCTATCCCAGGAGATGTATTGTGCATGAGTAATAAACACCACAACACACACTATGTACAAAAAACTAAAAATCACACCTACCCCAAGTGGGGTATGAAGAGTGTGCAAAGGCACTTCTTCTACTAAGAGAAAACCTACCTACTCTACACTAGCAAGAAGTAAAGGGGACTCAAACAAATCTTATAACTTCTAGGGAGAAGTAGCTCCCCTTCCTCACAAATTGTGACCTTGTAGTTTATTTGGCACCAAACATGGTCAAAAATGAGAGTAAAAAACCACCTTGTAGATGGTGTTTCGCCCTCCTCAAAGTGTTAACAATGAAAATGTACACCTCCTAGATTTGTTCTACACTTAGATCTGGGAGGCGTTGCTACTGACCTTTGGTGCTTTATAGCTCAACCTCATGCTTTGAAATGATCATGACCGGTGGAAACTATTCAGTGATAGGTGCTTGTGGTTGAAGGATGAATGATGGGGTGGTAAAAGTTGTAATTTCTATGAGCCCCTCCTCATCAAAACATTCCTCCAAGTTTGATAGGAAATCAAACTCTTTGATGTACTAATGCAAGTGTGGATTGCATGAACGGAATGAATTCATGACTACATGAATTCATAAATGGCAGAAGATGGAAGATGTGGAAAGATGAATGAGTGAAAATAGATGGAAGGAAAGTCCATAACTTCAGAGAATGGTTTGTTGACCAAATGGAGTCGCTAGATGTGATTGAAAGTGCCTCAAAACGCTCAAATTATCACCAATGGCACATCAAACATGATGAAGTGAAGTGGTAAGGTGATTCAAACCTGTCCCACCATGTGTGCCAAAAATGTTAGTGTAAAATCACATCACCCTCGAATGGCCTCAGATCTGAGTAGGGAAATCGGTGTGATCTGCATAGCATTGGACCAACTCTCAAGCTACGGGACTTGCAAACTTGAGATGACCCTCTAGAGAAAGCATGCTTCTTACTCCTAATCCTAATGTTAAACTACTTATAAGAAAGGAAATGTGACTATCATCTCCTAATCTAACAATGCCAAGGAGACAGGGAGAGAGAGAGAGCATAAAATAAAGGAATCCTACACTACATAGGTGATAGCACCAAGAAAAGGGGGTGGATGATAACAAATCCATTTGTCTAAAGTGGAGAGAGGTGAGAAAAGGAGAAGGTGGACAAGATGCACCATAAACCAGAGATAAATTTCACACAGAACACCATTTCAACAAATTAAAAACGACTCCCAAAACCTACAATAGACATCAGAAGTATGCACAATATACCCTACAATGATGAGAGGTAAGAAGAGACAATAAAATAAGGAAGGATGGACAAAATGCATCACAAAAAATATTTTATTTCTCCATGAGTAGACACAATACATAGTTAGTAGGAAAGATGCAACTAAATTCCATTACATAGCCAATAGACGAGGCTTAAGCTCAACATTCAACCCAAGGGGAGAAAAAGAGAGGGGGGCTGGAGAGAAAAGATGACCATCCTGTTAGTACAAAATCACAACACCCCTGAATGTTTGAAACTAGATGGGTTGAGACTCTCAGTGTGATTACACAACATGGAACATCTCTCAGATTGTGGGACCTTGTGAGTTGAGAGAGCTCTCTGGATTAAGACCAGTTCCTATTCCTCTGTTTTGGTGCACACAAATAAATTGTAGATGATCTATTCTAAAACCTACTCTATCTTGCCAAGAAGACAAGGTTAATTAGATACAAGAAAATAAACCTAAGCTAATGAGGTGATGCACTAAAGGAATGTTAGACACGTGTTTTGTAATTTAACACAGACCACAAAAATTTAATACAAACACCATGCAGAGATAACCTAAATGCAATAAGAGATCGGAAAGACAACAACGAATACATGAGAGGGTTGAGAATCATCCACAGACATATATATTATTTCTTAGGAATCGATACATTATATTGTAGTGGGAAAGAAGCAAAAATTGCATTACAACCCGAATGAGAGCTTAGGAAAGCTCCACAAATCCTCTTGCGAACAAGATAAGAAGGGAGGGCGCAAACCAGAAATGTCCCACCATTTACAATGAGCCTCGACCCTTCCTTTATAGATTCAACATAGAAAGAAGAAGGAGAGAGAGGCGGGAAAACTAATTCAAAGCTCAAACACTGGCCATCAATGACTCCTGTAAATATGCCCCAAATATATCATGTCTGTATCGATTACTTGTTCGGTGCGTTGAAGGAGGAACAACGGTGGATTAGATGAAGTCTGATCTGGTTTTTGGAAGAAATATATTTTACATTAATGGCATGAAGACGTTTCCAATTTTTTTCCCACCTAACTTATTCAAAATTAAAGTTTCAGATCTCCATGGTATGGATGAGGTCGAGATCTTTGCAACAGTTGTAATTTTTTCAGATTTCAAGAACTGAATCAAAAGATATGCCCATTCAAATATTTGAATCAGGCCCATACAAAAAACGGCGGAAACCAGCTATTAAAATGGGTCTTTTGGAAATTTGACATGTGGAGGGCTAGCACATGTTTGGGGACCGCTTTTGGCTTTTGCTTTTGAAGTTGCATCAGGCTGACACATGGCATATTTTTCCGGCTTGTTTAGTTTCCTCATGTTTTTGCTAAGTCCTTTTGCTTGGCGGGGCCATACATCTGACCATGGACACGTGGAGGCTTGGCATTTGTTTATAAACCCACCTCAAATTTTACTTTCAAAGTAGCACCATGATGACACTTCGCTTCCTCCATTGGCCTGTCTCTGCTTTGACTATTCAACCCCGACCCTATCCCCCTTTTCTAGACCTGGGACATGTGGAAGGTCCGCCCTCATTTGGATCTACGCTTTGGGATGTGCCTTTGAATGTGCATTATTAAGACATGTGGTGTCTTTTGCCTTAACTCTTATACTTAACCAATTTAGGCCCGCTTTTGGATTTGACCTCTACTAACCCTTTGCCATGTGGAGTTATAGCGCAAGTTTGAGTCCCCACCTTGGGCTCCCATTTTGAAATTGCATCGAGCTGACACTTGGCACCTTCCGCTGAGTCGAAGACTTTTCAACGGCCGATGAAACTTCTGGGGATCTAGAAACGTAGAAGCTCCACACTCATTTGAGTCTACTTTTTGATTTTAATCTTTGGAGATGTGCTAATGAGACACATGAAGGCTTCCATTGATCCCTCCATACTTATTCAATTTTGGGACTCATTCTGAATCATTTGTAGAGCCAAAAGACTTCAAGACTTCTATGTTTATTTTTATTTGAGCCTATGGTTTCTTTGAAACCGTTTTCCCCCCTTCCTAACTCTTCTACTCCATTTTAGATCCCACCTACAACCTATGCATTGGATTTGAAGCATGGGTTTGTTCGATGGAACCATTCTTTGAATAGATTTCCTTGACGGGGTCATGTTTGATCAATTTTTCCAGGGGGAAATAGAAATAACGCAACCTTTAAAAATATGTCCCTCATTTACAATATATAGAAGAATGAGAGAAGGAGAGAGGGAAGAATTCAAACCCTACTCCAACCACCCCTGGAAGAGCATTGAATACACCTAATCTAACCACCCCAAAAAGCATTAAAATCTACTTGCAACAATGATGGGCTTCACTACAAGACCCATGCCTTCATGTGTTGTTCCTTGCTGGGAAAGAAAGGAGTCTATTCTTCATCATGGAAATAGGTGAGAGACTTGAAATCCTAAAAAATGGTAGACCAGATCATTAATGGTGGCAGCTGAGTAGTAGGTGTCGTGAGCTTTCCAAAAAGTCTTCTCTCGCTCAATTCCAACCTCCTGGTCGAAATTTATGGCTACCTAAAGGTGATTCAGGTTTTGGGTCTATTTTTGTGAGATCCACATGGCCTCCTCATGCATTTTAAAGACTCAATCCCTTCCTTCACTCTTGAAATTACACCGAAGAGACACATGGCATTGTCTACGGGTCTACTGTATTTCCTTTGTCTTCTACCTAAGCCCCTATTGTTGGTGGAGACATTTTTCCTGACCTGAGACACATGGAGGCTTCACGCGCATTTCAAAATTGCTCCCATATTTTACATTTGAAGTTGTGTGGATGACGCATGTGGAAAGTTAGCGCTTATTTGAGGATCACCTCCAGATTTTAATCTTGAAGATGCGTCGAGTTGATGCGTGGAGGCTTCCTTCGGCCTGTCTTGAGAATGGAATTTTCAATGGCCAGTGTCCCCTTTTCAGACATGGGACACGTGGAGGGATGGCACAACTTTGTGGTCTTTCTTTGGGCTTTTCCTTTTGAATTTTTGTCGACGAGGCAAGTTGCACCTTCCGCGGGCCTGTTCTATATTTTTGTGTTTTGACTAAGTCCCTCTATTCAGTGAAGGCTTTATGTCTAACCCAAGAAATGTGGAGGCTTCCCACTCATTTGGAGACTCTTATTGGACCTAACCTTTGGAAGTGTACCAATTGGACATGTGGAGAGCTGGTGCACATTTGAGACCTGCCTCTAGATTTTTCCTTCGAAGATGTACCAAGAGGACGTGTGGAGGTTAGCATCAGCCCTTCTTTACTTAGTTGATTAAATGGTTGGATCTACCCCCATTTTTTACTCTGACCACGTGGTGATATTGCACTTGTTTGGAGAATTCCCCTTGGGTCTCACTTTTGAAGTTGCATCGAGGTGACATGCGGAGGATTCCGTAGGTTCTTCTATACTTAGTCGATTCAACGACCGGATATTCCCCCCTTTTGACTTTGACTACGTGGTGGGTTGGTACTCATTTGGGGACTGCTCTTTGGACCCAGCCTTGGTGTTGTGCCAATGAGACATGTGGAAGTTGTTGCTTATTCCTTTATTCTTAGCCGATTCAGGCATGCTGACCATTTAGGAACAATTGTTGGACCCTAGACACATGGAGAGTTAGCACTTATTTGGGGAACCACCTTTGGCTTCGACCCTTGAAGATGCATTGATGAGACATGTGGCACCATCCATTGTGTTAGGAAATAAGGGATAAAATATATGGAATAATCCCTCATAGAATCGCAACAATAGAGACTAATATGCAGAAAATATTAAAGATCTCAAATAAAAGTGTAGAATAAAATAGCACAACACAAAGAGATAGTATTTAACGTGGTTCACCCAATTTGGGCCATGTCCACCAAGAATCACTTGCTCAGATTTTATTACAAGCAACCATTCTCTCAATACAATACCTAGATCTGTTTGAAGCTATGCTCAACAAACTCTACAGAATTCACACCCAAATTCAAAGCACATCTGTAATGCTTTTTATACTTCTATCATATGCATAAAACCATATAAATATACAACTTCTTAAGAATATTTACAAAACCGTAGGTATCAAAACCATGGACAAAAACTGTCCCATAAACCTATGGGTCAAAATCCCACCCATATAAGAAAATCATGTTTCCCGATATATCAGGCATGTTTTAAGGCCCAAACCTAACAATACTCTTAGTCTATAGTTTTCAACACTTTCACACATGAAAATAGGCTCCACAACCTAACAATCTCCCACTTTGAGACTAGTTTTCCTTTGAGCAAGCTTCTCAACCCTTCACTAGTTTCCGTGAAGACCAACCAAAGATGAACACAACTTCATTTTTTTCCTTGTGACCACCTTGGTCATCATGTCTGTAGGATTCTGACTTGTATGGATATTCTCCAACTTTAGCTTCTCTTCCTCCAAAGTTGTCCTGATGAATTGGTATGTTAAGTGTATATGCTTCATCCTAGAGTGGAAAGTAGAGTTCTTAGCCAGGTGTATAACACTATGACTATCACTATGTAGCTTTCCTTCCTCCTTCTTATGCCCTAACTCCTCAAGTAATGTTTGTAACCAAATCATTTCTTTGCTTGAATCTTTGGCAACAACATACTCAACCTCTATGGTTGACAAAGCCACTAGCTTATGTAGTCGTGAAATCCAGCTCACTGTTGTCCCACCTACAATGTAAACATAACCTATTGTGCTCCTCCTATTGTCTACATCTCCAGCCATATCTAAATCTACATAACCACACAAAGTGGTACCTAATCCACTATATCAAAAAACTATCCCCATGGTTCCTCTCAAATAATGAAGGATCCACTTTACTGCCTGCGAGTGATCTTTTCCTGGATAACTCATATATCTACTCACTACTCCCAATGCATGGGAAATATCAAGCCTGGTACACACCATGGCATACATCAAACTACCAAATACTAATGAGTAAGGTACCGTGGACATTTAGTTTATCTCCTGCTCTATCTTGGGACATTGCTCCTTTGATAACTTGAAATGGCTTGCCAAAGGAGTCCTAACTGGTTTAGCATCCTGCATATTAAACCTCTCCAAGAAGTTCATAATGTACTCTTCCTGCGATAAAGTCATCTTCCATTCCTTCCTATTTCGAGATATCCTCATACCAAGGATTTGTTTGGCTACCCCCAAATCCTTCATAGCAAAGGATTCACTTAGCTACTTCTTGAGTACTTTTATTTCCTGCATATTTTTACCTGCAACCAATATGTCATCCATATACAGACACAGAATAATATAAATTCCATCCTCAAATTTCTTTGTATACACGTAATGGTCAGAATGACATCTAATATAACCTTGCTCCATCATGAAGCTATCAAATTTCTTATACCATTGACATGGAGCTTGTTTCAAGCCATAAAAGCTCTTCTTTAGTTTGCACACCATCTCCTCTTTACCTTTGACCTCATAGCCCTTTGGTTACTTCATATATAGTTCCTCCTCCAAATCACCATGGAGAAATGCAGTCTTTACATCAAGCTGTTCTAAGTGTAAGTCTTTTGTTGCAACTATTCCTAGAACAGTTCTAATAGAAGTCATTTTTACTATAGGAGAAAAAATCTCATCAAAATCTATACCCTTTTTCTGTGCAAACCCCTTGACCTCCAACTAGGCTTTGTATATTTTTGTGCCTCCTTCTTCCTCTTTAACTATGAACACCCACTTTTTATGTAATGCTCTTTTTCCTTCAGGTAGCTTCACCAAATCCCATGTCTGGTTCTCCATGAGAGCCTGATGCTCCTCATCAATGGCTTGATCCCACTTATTCCTGGCATCTACTTGCATTGGTTCATCAAATCTCTCTATCTCTTTACTATCAGTGAGTAATAAATAATAAAGAGATGGAGAAAAATGTTTAGGTTCTCTTCTTACCCTAGAATACCTCCTCAATATAGGAGTTTGGGGTTCCTATTGAGGAGGTTCCTGAACTGACTCATGTGTCACTTTTCCATCCAGAAGATCCTCTACCACTGTATATTCTTTCTTTAATTATTCCGTGTTTTCCTACAACTACTACTTATTCATGAATTTCTCATTAAAGACCACATCCCTAGATCAAATGATTTTTTTGTCCTTAATACTCCAAAATTTATATCCAAAGTCATCACCACCATAACCAATGAAAGTAATATTTTTTGACTTATCCTCTAGCTTGGTCCTATCATCCTTATCCATATGAAAAAACACCTCACATCCAAAAACTCTAAGAAATGAATAATCAACTTTCTTACCATACTAAGCCTCCTCAAGTATGCCTCCATCCAAGGCACTTGAGGGTCCTTTGTTTATCAAGTACACAATTGTGCTCACTGCTTCTACCCAAAAAGAAAGAGGCAGTCCTACATGTAACCTCATGCTCCTAGCACATTCCATTATTGTTCTATTCATCCTTTTTGATACCCCATTCTACTGTGGAGTTCCTGGACCCGTCTTTTTCCTGTGGATTCCATTCTTAGAACAATAATCATCAAATTCATTACTGCAATACTCCCCTCCATTATCTGACCTGAGACATTTTAGCTTAAGACATGTTTCATTCTTTACTAAGGCTTTCAATTTAACAAAAGTTTCAAATACATCAGATTTGTTTCTAATACAATAAACCTAAACTTTCCTTTTTGTATCATCAATAAAAGTAACATAATAACTTGAACTCCCAAGAGAAGATACTTGAGCCAACCCCCACACAACAGAATGCACCAGCTCTAACTTACTGTCTTTCTTTGCAGGTCCAACCTTGAGAAACCTTACTCACTTTTGTTTCCCATATATGCATTCCTTGCAGAACTCCAAACCTATTTCTGTATATCTAGGCAAATCCTTCTTTATGATCTCCATTCCCTTATGGCTCATATGACCGAGCCTATAGTGCCACAATGTTGTATCTACTTCTGAAGCCAAAAGATTATAAACATTAGTGTTATAAGTGTTTAAATACAAGGTTCCAACCTTCTTACCTCTTGTCACCACAAGAGCACCCTTGGTAAACTTCCAAGCATATGCTGTAAATATCACAGTACAACCATCACTTCCCAACTACCCTGCTAATATCAAATTTCATCTTAATGTAGGCACATGTCTAACATCCTTCAATAGCCAAGTATTCCCATTCTACATCTTAACCTAAACAAAACCTTTTCCAACTATGTTGTAAGGCTCATCATCACCAAGAAAAACATGCCCAAAATATCTTTGAACATAATCATCAAAATAATGCCTATGTGGAGAAGCATGAAAAAAATCCCCCGAATCTAAAACCCAAGATTCAATAATATTGTGCAAAGAAAGAATCAAAGCATCCTGACATACATTACCCGTTGCCACATTTGCCTACTTGTTTTCTTCCTTTTGTTTCTTCTTGTCCCGAAGCTCCCAACATTCCTTCTTTGCATGCCCAGAATTTCTAAAGTTCCAGCATACTATCTTGCTTTTGGATTTTGACCTTGCCCGATCCTTTGATTTTCCATGGTTTCCACTATTCTTATGTCTCCCCCTAGTTTCCACTGTCAAATCATTCCCTGAAGTAGAAGATTCACCAAATATTTTTCTTCACATTTCCTCGCTTAGAATCACCCCTACAACATCCTTAAACTTCAACTTTGAGTTAGCAAGAACCGAGTTTCTTACCACCATTACCAGGCTATTCCAACTCTTAGGTAAAGTGCATAGAACTAATAAAGCCCTAACTTCTTCATAAAATTCTATTGTAACCGAAGCTAGGATATTTACAACCATATTAAAATCATTTAGATGATCTGCTAATAAACCATTCTCAGAAATCTGCATATCAAACAACTATTTCATTAAAAATATCTTTTTAGAGGTAGAGGCTTTTTCATATAAATTCCCTAATGCATCCATTAGTTCTTTTGTATTCTTTTCCTTTGAAACACTAAATAATACCGAAGATGCAAGGCACAACTAGATTGTCCCAAATGCCTTCCTATCTAGGAAATCCCATTCCGCATCTGTCATGCTCAAGGTTTTGTTCACCTTCTCAGACAATGGAGTATAATGATCCTTCTGATAAAGGTAATATTCCATCTACATCTTCCAAAGACTGAAATTCTACCAGTTGAATTTATCAACCCTAGATCTTCCATCATCTACCATAGTTCCCACTCAAGATAAAACTTTCCTTTTGATTCAACACTTCAGCAAACCAAACTAGGCTCTGATACCAATTGTTAGGAAATAAGGGATAAAATATGTGGAATAATCCCTCACAGAATCACAATAGTAAAGACTAATATGTATAAAATATTAAAGATCTCAAATAAAAGTGCAGAATAAAATAACACAACACAAAGAGACAATATTTAACGTTGTTCACCCAATTTGGGTTACGTCCACCAAGAATCACTTGCTCATATTTTATTACAAGCCGCCACTCTCTCAATATAATACCCATATGTATTTGGATCTATACTCAACAAACTCTACAGAATTCACACCTGAATTCAAAGCACATCTGCAATGTTTTTCATACTTATATCATATGCATAAAACCATATAAATAGACAACTGCTTAAGCAATTTTACAAAACTATGGGTATCAAAACCATGGGCAAAAACTGTCCCATAAAGCTATGGGTCAAAATCCTACCCAAATGAGAAAATCATGTTTCCCAATATATCGAGCACATTTTAAAGCCCAAACCTAACAATACTCTTAGCTTACAGTCTTCAACACTTTCACACATGAAAACAGGCTCCACAACCTAACACACTGGCCTTAGAATTTTCAACAATCGATTTAACTTTTTGAGGCTCTGACCATGTGGAGGGCTAGCGCTCATTTGGAGACTCCGCTTTGGATTCTAGCCTTGGAATTGCACCAATGAGGCACGTGGCTCCTTCTTCCAGTCCTTTGCTTTGCCCCGATTTGACTCAAATGCGAAGTCTGAAAAATCTAAGCCCCTTCTCCAATTCTTTCTGTTGATCCTCTTGTCTCTTTTAATGTGATCGGCCTCCTTTTACAACACTTCCCCTCCATTTTCAAGTCCTATCTATAACCTGACTGTTGGATTTGAAATGTGGGCCCGTAATAATGAGCCAAACCTTCCAAAAAAATTCTCTGCGGGGTCGTGTTTGATCAATTTTTTCAGGGGGGAAAAATTAAGATAATAGTGTACTCATAGAAAAGGTAATAAAAAGTTATTTTTATAATTATTAACATTATTTTCAAATCAATAGTAAGGTATAAGTGTGTATTCGAGTTTTATGGATAATAAACTATTGACTAAAACATTCCAATATGGGGAGTGGATGTTATATGCCCCTTAAATGTATGAGTGATGGAGATCTATGCAATGAGTGTAGTAGGAAAGGGCCCATGATATGCTAAAGAAGATGAACATGTCATGTGAAATCGCATGTATGATAGCATTTGGAGTAGGATTGTGTCATACCTGTGGTAAAACAAGAATAGATAGAACACTCGTAAACAAAAGAGCTACCAAATAATAATGTCAACATGGTGAGTGGAAAACCCGATCGAGTCCAAGATCCCAACTTTATGAATATGATCTGTATGAAGAAATAGAATGTACCTATTAGGAGAAAATAGAATAGGTGTAGGATTATGCGTGTTTGCAATAACATAAAAAGGAAGTGAAAACATAAGGATCAATATGTGAATCAAAATATGTGTAACATATGTGATTATAAGAGGATCATTACTATGAATGTAAAGCAATGGAGGTAGAGAAACAAGACACACTAGAATAAAAAGGTGTAATTTGGAAAGATCATAAGAAATAAAGTGATATGAATTATCCCATGTGACCATAGATAGAAAGGCAGCAATAGGGGAACTGATTTCTCCTATGGATGTAACAAGATAATGTGAGACCATAATAAATTAGTTATGCATAGAATATTGAAAAGTGCAAGGATTAAAAATATTTGTAAAATTAGCATACAATGCTCTAATTTACAACGAGTAGGGTGTAGAGAGAGATGTAACATTAGAAACACTAAAAATATGATCAATATAATTCTATATAGAGTGAGACACAATTGTAGGAGTATCATTGGTACCAATAGAGAATTTATCATGTAAATCAGTATCATAATGTATGAGGGGAATATCATCAGGATGAGTAATATGAGGTTTTCCATCTACAGTAGTAGTATCTTTGGAAGAAGGTATAAAAAGGGCATTGTGTGATATGGAAGTGGTAAAAAATAACATATGAATAAAATGTAACTAAAGATGGCTTATAAGGATAGTATAAGAAACATCACCATGAATAACGTCACATAACACATTAAGAGTGTAATATCCCATAGTAAGGGGAAGAGAGATTGTGCCCAATACTTGTTTAAGTGTATCATCAAAGCCACAAATACAAAAATTAGATGGATTGAGATGAATAACAGAAAGACCCTTTTGAATGAGAAAGAACATAGTATATATGTCAAGAAAAAATATAGGATCAACTAGGACATGCTTAACAAGGAGATTGTGAATTTAAACCAAGATATACAATGGGAAGAATTGTAATCAAAGAGATGGGAAACCATTGAATATATTATAAAGGGTATGTAACAATCGAGTTAATGAAATATTTTCAATTAAATCAAATTAAAGATAATTTCTGAGTATCTATTGTAACTAATCATATATATACTGTAATATATAATAATGCACAAGCAATAAACATATAATAATATAATACCCAAGGAGTATAGAGATAAGATGACTTAGCTGATTTGCAAGTGATATGGAAGTTATCTGAGTTTAGGAACTACTGGGATAGGTTGGAATTTTTTTTTGTAAAGGCTCAATGAAGATTACAAAAATATCACAAGGGGACAATAACACCTCATGTGCTAGTGTCCAATCAAAACGCTAGTTTCTCCTTAGATGCTTGGGTTCTAAGTTTTTTTGGGTTAGAAAGTATTCATTACAAAATTCCTTTTCTCACTCTGACTTTTCTATGAGGGTTCTTATAACACCTATAACTTGTAAAAAAATTTCTACCTGCACATGTCCATGAACCACATCAAATATAATAAAAAATATGTTGAATATGGAGTTTGATTGAACTTGGTGGTCACCTAAAGAGTGAACTTACAACCAAACACCACACTAAATAAAAAATTCCATGTAGATCTATGTATATATTTGTTTAATGATACCCTAATTTCCCCTTTTCCAAGTTAGACAATGATAACAAGAAAGATATAGAATGTAGCGATGCATAAAATGTGTGTGATGGAATAAATTAAATATCCCCTCCTATTGTGTGTATGCAAAATGATGTATTCCTTGTCCCTTATATAAGTGTCCTGTATGGATTCCTTTAAAGTGCTCTAGTTCTTTAAAGAAAGATTAGGTGATTATATGTAATACTTAGTGCTTGGCCTCTTAGTTGAGTGCAATTACTAAGTGTATGTATTTTTACCTTGTTTGAATTTTTTAATTAACTATTAGAATGCCTACCCGAAATATTAAAATATTCTGAAGACGTAAAAGATACTGAAAAGGATATCAAAAGGATATAGAGGGTCATGTGCACCTAGGAAGGATATGAGTGTTTGGGCGCTTGTGTCCTAAGTGGGCACTAGTTTCCAAGACTACAAAAATAAATCAGTCAAGTACCAGTGAGAATGTAATATGTATAAGTCAAGTAAGAATGAAAAAGATAAATCTTTAGAATCAAGTATACATTTGCATGCTTTAGGACCTACAAATGTACCCAAGTGCATAGATTTTGTGTCTACACCCTATACTTTTTCTTCTTTTGCATTTGTTGCGCCCATTTTCTTTCTCGCTCATCCATTAAATTTTCCTCATGACCTGGAAAATAATATAAGTCAGAAAAATTTGTCATATATTGCTCCCATTTTTTTTCTTACTCGTCCATTACATTTTCCACATGACCTGGAAACTCATATAAGTCATAAACATTAAAAATTGGTGAAATAGAAAAGTTTTTAGGTAGCTCCACCTTCTATGCATTATCCCTCATTTTATTTGAATAAAACCAGACACAATATTCTTATACTTTAGTTTATTATATGTCTGCTTTAGAAACCTCTCCTTTATAAGATAAACCATAGCCATGTCTCCTCCTTCAAATGCATTTACTCTCCTACTTGTATCTGTAGCTGATTTATATTGTTTATTACTAATTTTTATATTTTACCTCAGTTCTTCATGCAATTTTAACATGTGTTCTAAAAATGCTTCTACATCGTCACTAGTTTTATCTACATGAGGAAACTCAATCAGATCTATAACTCACTTGGGGTACCTACAATATACAATCTATAAATGAGACTTCCATTTTGACCTAATTATCGAGCTGTTATATATAATATCAGCTTGTGATAAATCCAAATCCCATTGTTTTTCATTTTCTCTGACTATTTAATATAGAGTAATTCATAAACTTTTGTTTACTACATCTATATATCCATGAATCTGGGGTGATATGTGCTACTAAGGTACAGTTGTGTAGGCACCAAAATTGGGTCACAGTCCCTTTAGTCCCTCGACAAATAACCAACATTAACACACTCACCTAACCATGGCCCCTTTCACCCCACTCTAATATAAATTTAATTAATTTACTTCATGATATCATAATATTTATTATTTAAATATCCAAATTGGATAATGCCCACACCACCACCTTACCTATACACCTCATCTAGACACCTCACCCTAAGACATATTCTTAGTATGTTGCCATAACTAACTAAGACTTACCTAAACCCTAAAAATCAAAGCCTACATTCCCTCTAACAAAATTCCCACCCATTACAAAGGAATCTTCCATTCTAATCTACAAACGAAAATGAACGAGATCCAAGAAAATCAAGGGGATCTACCCATTTTAGTAAACCTAGGAAATCCTACCCTAACCGAAGCCGGTCACCCTAAATCACCGCTGGTCAACCTGGAACCATCATTGGTTACCATTTATTCCCCAAAACAACCTTATTTTGAGGTTGGTAGATTCCTGAGAGCAAGAAATGAAACCAAAGCTGGATGCAAGTAGAACCAGTATTCGTACACGCAACAGAGCATCCACAGACAACATCAGAAGCAATCACAAAGTCATTTTCATTGACAAGAGCATCCTAGGAAGGACCATCACCACACAAAATTCCTTCCATTTGATCACTGGCCATTTCCATCTATCCATCAAGCTCATACAAAATTATATTTTTAACCATCATTCATCTGATGTCATTTTAGTAGGCTCATTTACTTTTGTTATCAGTTTCTACTTGCATTCCCATTCACCCATCATTTTCCTTCATACAAACTATATCATTCCTTCACCCACACCATTAAAATTCCCATATCCTACTGATAAATACCCTGAGCACACCTAAGACCTACACAGACCTTGCCATTTCCCTCTCTATTTACATTTAGCCTCATATCTGTCACCACACCAAGATTTTATTACGTTTCCTCTACCCTGACCATACCGATGCCATTTACCCACAACCTTCGCTGGTTCACTTAAAATGACATCGGTCATACTAGAACAACATCGGTCTATGTGTTTTTCCCTCAGACCAAGAACAGACCCTAAAATAGCCCAAAACTAGACACAGACTAGCACCAGTACTCTGACAGTGACCTTGACCTTTAGATTTAATCATAGCCTAGCTTGTTGTGAACAAATCATCTTACTGTAGCCGAATGAGGTACCTAAATCTCTTTAACTACATTATAATTTTTTTTATTGTTAACTTTGGAATATTTTAAATAGTGGATTGATAACCTTGTAGGGAGTATCACACTTCCTGGATCTAGCAAACGCTAGGTAGTCGACTGCATATACTATGTAACTTCTATTTGGTGTTCTTGTTTTCTATTTCAGGTAGTTCCTCCTAGCCAAAAGGAATCTCTCACTATCAATTGTGGATCAAGAAGTCATATGCGTGTAACAACCTTCAACCAAATTTAACATGTATTCGTCCTAGCCCATTTACCATTATCTATTTTGTCAATATTCAAATAAACACTCTAAGAATAAGGTGAAACATTTTTGTATGCCCGATGGGATCCATTTTGGGTTCCTTTCATTTCTTCATTCCTAGGTGAAACATTGAATGTTTGTTTCCTTTCTGAAAGGTTCTCAGACTAAAATTTCTCCCCTGGAATCTTCTCTTGTTTCTATTTGTCTCAAATTAATTGTGTTTCAGTGCTATAAAAAGAATTCTTCTTTCCTTTCATTTGTAATGCATTAGTGAAAGATCATACTTTCTCTTGTTCATCTTCTTGTGTCATTGAATTCAATATTTCGATTTGGGCTTAAAATCAACTTTATTTCATTCTTCTTTTCTACATTAGTTCACACTAATTGAGGGCAATCTATATGCTAGAAGTAATTCCCATATGATGGTTGAAAAATGAATCATAGAAAGCATATTTTCTCTCTCTCTCTAAGTCTTACAAAACTACACAAATTCAAAAATATACACATTCTTAAATGACAACTTTCCTGGGAACTCCTGTCAATGATCACAGTGATTAGAGGATTGGTAGGTACTCCCCAACTCGTTACTTTTGTCGAGTCATATAATTGAAGACGACCCACCCCCACCATAACATACCTAAAACCTCTCCTTGTACATCTCCTTCTTCGTAGGAATGCTTCCTCACCAAAAACTCTATTCTAAAGTTCATAAGTTAGTCGTTAATAGCATAAGATGAATAAACATAATAGAAAAAGAACTCCTAGGATCATATTTTTCTTATTGTTTCTGCTTGCCTTGCATTTTGAGGTGAGAGGAAATGTTCTTCATCTTTTCATTTCTCCTTACACGCTCCTCATCATAGTTGGTGTATTCCAACTTCATCTGAGTGTGCCTGGATCCTATTTTCATCATTTGCAAAATTTTGGGTTTGATTCCACATTTGATTTTAACTCATAACCACTTTTTCTTCATTTTTGTTTTAGTTTCATAGTAACCAGTATCGATCCAATGATCGTCATCAGTTACCCTCTGACCATCATCGGTTCTACCCAACTGGCATTGGTTTACTGTTCTTTTGGTTAACCTGCCAAAAAGGACATTTGCTTCACCTTCTTTTCTATTCAGAGTCTCTGAACTCTTATCATTTTCTCTGTCCTAATAAAATCCATCAACATCTTATCTACTTAGCATATTATTAGTTTTTTTCCTTGGTTTGACAAACTATCCATTTTTCATAGTGACCAATTGTGGTTACCTGTGATCGACTATGGTTTACCCTAACTGGCATCGGTTAGCCTATTAAAAATTTCCAGATGACATTTTGTACCTAATCCACCACCACTACATGTTTTTCCTATGGTTTTTGTATTTCTGTGTCATTTATAGAAAGCAGTCATACCACGTTAGTACTTATTCACATGGTGCTGACACGTAGCCAAGAAAACGCCCTCATATTCCATGCTAGTTCTCGACCACTCCCACCTAGTCCTTCACCACCTTCTATTTTATCACCCATGGATCCTACACAACATATCACTATCACCACAGGGGAAAGGAGCTCACATGACTCCTTGACCAGAACCTGACCACCTTACAGTTCTATCTTTCACACTCATCCACTCGAGATGCCTCAAGTCATTTGATATATGGCATGTCTGTATCTATCCCCTTGACACTCGCTCCTACTTCTACACTAGCCTCTGCTAGCTCCACGTTACCAACATCTTCCTTGCCCCTAGTCGTTTCGCAACTAGGCCATGTACCTTCTATGAGCTCTGTATCTGCTACATCCATTACACCTACAACACACTATACCTTCTTCGAACACCCCAAATGTCACCTCATCCCCACCTATTATCTCACATATACCCATAGCTACACAACCACCCCCGGTGTCGGTGTCCACTACCCCTTTTCAAAACATTGTCCTTTCTATTCCGCAGTCCTTAGCCTCCATCACTACTAGAGTCACCTTGACCCTTCCACCTCCATATACGTACTATTAGCAGCCTCTTATTTCATCTATCAGTCATTTTGGGTACGTACCCCCTATCTCACTCCCTCCTTCTCAATCTACCTATATGACATCGCCATATATTGGAATGCCATCTCCATCACATGTCCAACACCAACTTCCTTACGCTACATGAGGTACCCATCCATCACCCCTACACATGACCTAATCGAGTTAATGATGGACAAGATGCAAACATTGGAAGCATCAGTTTCCGGTTCATGCAACTCTCTCACCTACGAAGAAATTTGCAATGAGCCCATACACCCCTCCATTCCTATTCATCCATATCCCATACATTGGGAAATTCCTAAATTTAACAACTTTAATAGTAAAGAGGACCCACAACAGCACTTGCAGTCTTTTAAACACAATTGTTATCTGATCACCCATGATGACGCCTTGCTTTCGAGGACCTTTCCCATGTATCTGACCAAACATGCATTAGATTGGTATAGTGGGTTACCTAGACATTATATCTTCTCATTTAATCAAGTATCATAAGCCTTATTAGATCACTTCTTCATTAATGTTGTTAATAAGGTTACCATGACTGACCTTTACTCTATGCATCAATATGACAATGAGTCTATCACAGATTTTGTTGCTCGTTGGTGTAGCCTAATCAATCAACTCACATTTCAATTACCACAAATCGAGCTCATAGATCTTTTCACTTAGGCTTGTGCTAGACATATTTCACCAACCCTGCAAGTCCAGACTTTCTGAACCTTTGAACAGGCATTTAGCATGGCACGAAAGCTAGAGATTCAGGCCATCGAAGAAAATTAAATTCAACTACGCAATAAGAACATGGAATTTAAAGTAAATGATACCTCTTCTTCTTTGAAACCAAAAAATAATTATTCAAAAGCCAAAGGAACCACTAACGCAGTTGTACTCAAGGCCGGACCACCTCATCCATCAAATCAGGTTAACCCTGCATCTAATCTTTCTCCTATTCAGACCTTTCAATTCAGACAAGAACAACGAAAATACACCCCAATTGGGGAGCCTTATTCTTATGTCTTAGAAAATATTATTGAAGCTAGGGCCATAACCCTTCCTCTAATAAAACCACACACTAGTTTTGATCTTGCTCGCTCCACATCCTCATGGTATAAAGAGCACGGCTTCTGCAATTATCATTGGGTAAAAGGTCATAGTGACACAAATTGCATCACTTTCAAGTGTTAGGAATTAATAGAATCTAAGGCAAAATAATCCCTCAGAATCGCAATAATAAGAAGTATGAATAGAATTACATAAATGAAATATGCACAACATGAAGACAATATTTAATGTGGTTCACCCAATGTGGGCTACATCCACCAACAACACTTGCTCATATTTTATTACAAGCCAACAGTCTTCACAATGACAATAATCAGATCTTGTTTGGAGCAGCGCTCAACAAACCCTCCCGAATTCACATTTGAATTTGCATGTACACTATTCACATTCACAAAACACACTGATGTATATCCTATTGTATGTCCATCTATTTATAAGTACATTAATAGGTATCCGAAGAGGCGGTTTTACAAAACAATGGAAACCTAAAAGCTAACAGCCCATAACGGTTACCCATTACCCATGGGTTAATAAACCACCCATGAAAATTTACTTCGGGGGCTTCACCCCCAAATCCCCTTAACCCACTCACTGGTGAGTGGGATTGCCATAAAAATATCCAAGTGTAACACATGGAAGGTGTACCAAACTCTAACATGAAAATAGGCCCCACAAACATAACAATCTCCCACTTGGACACTGATTTCCACTGAGCAATCTTCTCAACCATTCATTGTCATCCGCGAAGGCCAACCAAAGCTAAACATAGCTTTATTTTATCCCTTGTGACCACCTTGGTCATCATGTCTATAGGATTCTGACTTGTACGAATCTTCTCCAACTTCAACTTATCTTCCTCCAAAGTTGTCCTGATGAAGTGATATCTCAACTGTATATGCTTTTTCCTAAAATGGAAAGAAGAGTTCTTAGCTAAGTGAATAACACTCTGACTATCACTATATAGCTTTCCAACTTCTTGCTTATGCCCCAACTCATCAAGAAATTCTTGTAGCCAAATCATCTCCTTGCCAGCTTCTGTAGTAGCAACATACTCAGCCTCACTGATTGACAAAACCACAACCTTTTGTAACCGTGAAATCCAGCTGACTGCTCTATCACCTACAGTAAATACATAACTTGTTATGCTCCTCCTATTGTCCAAATCTCCAGCCATGTTTGAGTCAACATATACACACAAAGTAGTGTCTAATCCACTGTAAGACAAAACAATACCCATGGTCCCTCTCAAATACCAAAGTATCCACTTTACTGCCTGCCAGTACTCATTTCCTGGATCACTCATAAACCTACTCACTACTCCCATTGCATGGGAAATATCTAGCCTAGTGCATACCATAGCATACATCAAACTGCCAACTACTGATGAGTAAGGTACCTTGGACATATTGAATATCTCCTCCTTAGTCTTAGGAAACTGCTCCTTTGATAACTTGAAATGACCTGCCAAAGGAGTCCCAACTAGTTTAACATCTTGCATACTGAACCTCTCCAAGACCTTCTTTATGTAATATTCTTGAGATAAAGTCAGTTTCCACTCCGTTCTATCCCGAGTTATTCTCATACCAAGGATTTTCTTTTCTGGACCCAAATCCTTCATAGCAAAGGAGTCACTCAACTTATTCTTGAGTACCTTAATTTCCTGCATGTTCTTACCTGCTACTAGCATATCATCAACATACAGACATAAAATAATGTAGCTATCATCATAAAATTTCTTTATGTATGCAAAATGGTTAGAATGACACCTGGAGTATCCTTGTTCCATCATGAAATTTTCATTCTTGTACCACTTCCGTGGAGATTGTTTTAATCCATACAAGCTCTTCTTCAGTTTGCACACTAGGTTCTCCTTCCCATTGACCTCATATCCCTGTGGCTGCCTCATATATTATTCCTCTTCCAAATCACCATGAAGGAATGTTGTCTTCACATCTAACTGTTCTAATTGCAAATATTCAACTGTAACTATCCCAAGAATAATTCTAATAGAAGTCATTTTTACTACTGGGGAAAAAATCTCATCAAAGTCAATACCTTTCTTTTGTACAAACCCCTTGACCACCAACCGAGCCTTGTATCTTTTCTTGCCTCCATCCTCCTCTTTTATTCTATACACCCACTTATTCTGCAATGCTCTCTTGCCTTCAGGTATCTCGACAAAATCCCAAATCTTGTTTTCCATTAGAGATCTATGCTCCTCATCCATGGCTAGCTCCCACTTATTTCTAGAATCCACTTGCATTGCTTCATCAAAGCATTCTGGCTCTCCACTATTAGTGAGTAATAAATAATTTAAAGATGGAGTAAAACATTCAAGTTCTTTTATTATCTTACAAGACCTTCTCACCTCAGGAGTTTGGGGTTCCTGAGGAGTAGGTACCTGATCTGGTTCCTTGAAAAAATTTCCATCTCCAATATCTTCTAACACTGTGTACTCCTTTTGTTCCCTATTTTTCTGCAACTGATCCTTATACATGACTTTTTCATTAAATATTACATGCCTAGATTGGATTATTTTCTTATCCTTAATGTTCCATAAATGCAAACCAAATTCATCCACACCATATCCAGTAAAAGTTCATTTTTTTAAGATTTAGCCTCTAACTTGGTCCTATCATCCTTGTCAATATGATAAAATACTTCACATCCAAAAACTTTAAGAAATGAATAGTCAACTTTCTTACCAGACCAAGCTTCCTCAGGAAATGAATAGTTTAACATACTCACAACTATGTTAAAATCATTTAAATGATCAACAACTGAGCCATTCTCAAACATTTTCATATAAGATAATATTTTCATCAAAAATACTTTATTTGAGGAAGAAGGTTTCAGATATAACTTCCCTAATGCATCCATGAGAGATTTTGTATTCTTCTCCTCTATTATATTGAATGTGACTGAAGATGAAAGGAATAACCAGATGGCCCTAAGTGCTTTCCTATCAAGTAGATCCTAATCCTCATCCTTCATACTTGTTGGTTTCTTTGCTCTTCCTTCTAGCAGAATATGAAGGTCCTTCTAATAGAGAAAATCCTCCATCTACATCTTCCATAGACCAAAGTTATTCCCATTTAAATTCTCAACCCGATATCTATTATCATCTATCATAGCTACCACTCAAGCTAATAACCTTTCCTGTGATTCAAAACTTTAGCAAAAACAACCAAATCTCTGATACCAGTTAGGAATTAATAGAATCTAATGTGGAATAATTCCTCAGAATCGCAATAATAAGAAGTATGAATAGAATTACAAAAATGAAATATGCACAACATGAAGACAATATTTAACGTGTTTCACCCAATGCGGGCTACATCCACCAAGAATACTTTCTCAGATTTTATTACAAGCCAACAGTCTTCACAATTACAATAATTAGATATTGTTTGGAGTTGCGCTCAACAAACCCTCCCGAATTCACACTTGAATTCGCACACACTATTAACCTTCATAAAACACACTAATGTATATCCTATTATATGTCCATTTATTTATAAGTACATCAATAGGTAGCCGAAGAGGAATTTTTTCAAAAAAATGGAAACCGAAAAGCCAACAACCCGTAATGGTTACCCATTACCCATGGGTTAATAAACCACCCATGAAAATTTGCATCGGGGGCTTCACCCCAGAATCCCCTTGACCCGCTCACCGGTGAGTGGGACTGCCGTAAAAATATCTGAGTGTAACACATGGAAGGTGTACCAAACTCTAACATGAAAACAACCTCCACAAACATAACATCAAGAATAGAGAGTTAATCTTGGATAATCCTAATGCACCCGCCAATCTAAAGTTGCACATCTTCAAGAAACCATTTCCTAATCACGCCCCTTCTTCTGATCAAACTACAGAGACCTCAACTAATGATAGCCATACCCACGAGGTCCATGCTATTTTCAATGATGAACCAGCTACTTCCCAATTGCTACATATTCCTTCCATAGAGGAAATCTTTTCCCAAAGTCTAGCACCTACATATGAACCCACTTCATCTATTCCTCCACCCACAGAGGAACACCCTTCATATCCCCTCTCACCTATGAAGGAGCCTTATGTTAACATCAAGAATGCTTCACCTTTAGCTTCTCCACCTAGAGAGATGGCACCGGCAGTACCTCTCCGACCAATGGGAGACTCTTGTTTATCTCCTTCACCCATAAAGGAGCGTACATCATCTCCTACACCTATCAAAGATTCAGTAGAAATGCCACTATCTCTAGGTGACCATTCTCCATTAGCTATCCAATATCCTACAGACTTACTTTAGAATCTCTTACCCACAGAGGCTGAATCTAGTGAATTCCCCATTTCTAAGATACATTTTACGGGAATCGCCATTAGATTCACGTCAACCTCACTCACTGCAATTTCGTCCTCATGCTTATCTAACCGCCTAGCTTATGTGGATAAAGCCTTACTTTGGGGGTGTCTTGTACTTCCTATCTCAACACAAATGCAGATGTCACTTGCTGACAATTTCACTATCTATCAAAAAATATTTTGGCTGATCGAACCAAACACAACCAAAACTATAACAAATTCTCCCATGATACCACTCATGACTCAACTCACACCTCTACCCATAACTCAACATGATTCTACATCCAAACCTACACCTACATCAACTTCCTGGCCTAAACCTATTACTACCTTAGGGTTCATCCCAACAGCTAGCCTTACTCATCCACCCATCAAATTAGATTTAACTACATCCTCCAAAACTAACACAAAACTTAATCTAGCCCCCAAACAGAAGAACCAATCCCCTAGATCTGGTACCTCAACCACGCCGATCACACCTTCATCACCTTCACCCCTTCCATTCGTCTTGGGGCCACTCCCTTCTATCCTGGTTAATAAACCTTCACCCGCTGGTAAACTAAAAATGCAATAGCCCATTCCTCCCTTGTAGACCTCTAGAATACCCAAACGCCCAACACAACTTCCACCCACACCTACAACATTTTTACCACCCATACCTACTATATGATCGATAACTTCTTCACTTCCCATGACAATTCAGTCTCTTTCCCTCACACCTCCTACAGAACCCACGTCATCTACCTTCACAACGCCTTTGTTATCCCTGTGGGTAACTCGCCCTCTTCCACCATTTGCTTTCCCTCTAGGTCTTGTGTGCCTGTATCACCTTCACCCAAGAAGGTGCAACCTAAAGGAAAAAATCTTCTACCCTCCATTAATTTAGTAAAACTAACCACACACTCTATTGTCAGTTCATCTACCATGCCCCCACCCAAGTAGACTTGACCAACACCTAAGACCACACCAACACCTAAAACCATAGCTCAACCCACTCCCCCTCTTACAAATACCCTACATATATAGTTAGCCACACCTACACCCAAACCCACATTCACTTCCCATTGTGATCCATTGGCAGGATCCTATGCCAAAATTTTAACCAACCTCCTTGAAACTTATGTTATCACATTACCCCCTCTTAGACCTTACAAACCACTCAAGCCCAAACCAAAAGGTTTTGACGAAACTAAAATTTGTGCCTACCATTGTGTGTCAGAATAGAATATGGAGAACTATAAGGCTTTAAAAATTGTTCTTATCTATTTGTGTCCTCTTGAAGAAAACTTTGACGATGATGACCTTCTCGACAAGGACCCCATTTTGCCAGCACCAGTTTCCACAGTTCTTCCCTCATTACCTATTCAGTGATAAAGACCTCCACCCCCATAATTTTTAGAACCACCTCTAAGGTTTGAAATTAACATGGTGCGCATAAAAGAACTTTCCAAACCTCTACCCAAATGTTGGTTTGCGCAACTCATCTTACAAGGTTCCTTCCTGCCAATTGTATTTTGCCCTTCCTGTCAGTACACCTTTCATGGATCACCTACTTAACCTACATCCCCACCTCAAATTAACATGATCCATGTTGCTACCCATGCACAGAAGGATAAAGGAAAGGAAAAGGCAACCAACCCGCCAACCAACCCTATACCAAACATACCATCTGCACCCACACCTAAAGACACTATCTGCAGCCTCACATATCCTATTTATAATGGGGTTACACATCGCACCATGCTCAAACAATTGCACCAATCCTCCCTTAATATGTCCCTCTATGACCTCATCTAAACCTCTGAATCCCATCGTCAAGCTCTCATGTAGGTCCTTCAATCTATTTAGGTTTTACCCAATGATCCTACACTCGTAGCCTTGATCATCACACCTCATCATTTAGCCTCTCTTACCAAATTACTGGCTTCTCCTACACCTCCACCTACTCACCAAGTAGCTGCCCTTAGCTTCTTAGATGAAGCGATCACACCACACCAAACCGATGACCGAGATCCAGCCCTTTTCATCTTCGTCCACATCGATAATATATGTGTACGACGTGTTATGATTGATAGGGGCACTAGCATTAATATCATCTCCTCCCATGCATTTGACCAAATGCACATACCTGACAGTTACATGCATAAACATCCCATCACGTTACATTCATTGATTGACGCTATCACCTCTACACTTGGCACCATCATCCTCCATGTTTGCATGGGCCCCTGCACTATTCCAGAGTTATTTTATGTCTTGGAGGGGGAATTTCAATACAACCTGTTGCTTGGTAGACCCTTGATTTGTTTTATGGGTTGCGTTCCTTCCACTTTGCATCATTGTGTGAAGTTTGAGCATGAAGGGCACACTTATACAATTATGGTTGACCCATCACCTTTAAATACCTCTAGCATGATTTACCGACCTAATGACGTGCTCATACCCATTAAAGCATATTCATCCATAACCACTTCATCTTCACCTACATCTCCACTCACTAGTGCCACCACTACCTCAATCGCACCAATATCTTCCATTCCTACCACCACCATAACTTCCACTGCCAACCCATAAGCCTCCCAATCAGCTCGCTCCACCTCTGATCCAACCTCCAGAACATCGTCTATCACAACTACCCATATATCAGCCACTGATCCCTTGGAAGATGTTTTTCAATGCATCACTCTAGGGGAGTATCACCTATATAATTTCAACACACTCCTTACTCCACAAGAATATGGAATCGTTCACCAACACCCTCATTACGATCAATGCATAAGAGAGCGTCTCCTTTACATTCCCCCCCACCTTCGCACCAATTTCACCTATGTGAGACTTGATACTAGTACTTATACATCTGAACCACCATCACAAACCCAACCATTTTCTACTGACCTCCAGTCACTCACCAATCACCGTTTCGCCCACACCTTTCTGCATTGATGTGCATGGAAAGGTTTTGGTTTGGGATTTTATGAGAAAGGCCATCATAATTTTATTCCATGTACTACCCACAAACATAATGAGCGTAGTGGTATCGGATTTGTTGAACCACTTACTAAGAAGGCCCGCATTGAACTCATTGAGGACATAAGCCCTTCTCCACCTTCTTCACCTACTCCACCTTCTTCAACACCATCACCACCCTCACCGATAGAGTCGATGGATCTAGAATCCATTTCTCCTAACCTATTTTTTCATATGTACCCTTTCTCTGGGGCCTCTGACTTATCAACATGAGGGTGAGGCTCCCTCTTCTCTTCCCTTCCTATATCCTAAAATTATCGATGATGATACACATTCCATTAATGTCGTTCAATGTCAGGATGATGAATCTATACTCACCTACCTTGGTGTAGAAGAATCATATATTCATCGGTCGATGCAAACCATGTTGAATGAATCGACTATCGAAATCAACATCCATATACAAGATGACCCACACATTCTAAAGATTAGCCAATCTTCAGATACTGTTGAATAGGAAGTCATCACTTCTTTTCTCAAAGACCATAGCCATGCTTTTTATTGGTCTTATGCAGACATGCCCAGGGTTTGACCCCACCACAGTGGTCCAGAATATTGTAACCATTCCCGAGGCCAAACCTGTAAAACAAAACCTGATGAAAATATACCCTCGCAATGATCTTCTTGTAAAAGAAGAACTCCAATGCCTTCTTTCCATTTCCTTCATCTTACCCATAGATTATCCTCGATGGATTTATAATATTTTCCCTATCACTAAGGTGATAGGGAGACTTTGCAATTGCACGTATTTCCACAACCTAAACATAACTTTCCTGAAAGATGAATTTCCTCTACCTAATATTGACCAACTTGTTGACCTTACCGCTGGTCATGAGATGGTATCACTCATGGATGGTTTCTCGAGTTATAACCAAATCTTTCTCGCTCCAGAGAATCAACACAAAACTACATTCATCACCCCTTGGGGGACCTTCTGTTATCGGTTCATGCCTTTTGGCCTTAAAAATGCAGGTGCCACATATCAATGGGCTATGACTTATATCTTTCATGACATTATGCACCGTATATTGGAAGATTACGTAGATGATCTCCTGGCCAAATCTAAACACTACTCTGAGCACCTCGCCATTCTAAAAACCATCTTTGACTACCTAATAAGGTATTGTGTTCTCCTTCAGTCCAAGAAATGTGTCTTCGTGGCTCTCTCAGGAAAGCTCCTAGGATTTATTGTCTCCTTGCATGGTATAGAGGTTGACCATGCTAAAGTCAAGGCCATTCTTGAAATTCCTCTACCCACTAATCTGTGGCAGTTTTGTAGCCTGCAAGGTAAGCTATAGTCTATTCACCATTTCATTTTGCAACTATCTCATCGGTGTCAACCATTTTGTCACCTTCTCAAAAATTATGTTTCCGTTAAATGGGATGAGGACTGCCATAAAGCTTTTGAATCCTTAAAACAATGCCTTCTCAAACCACCCATACTCATTTCACCCAAACATGATCAACTCTTCTACCTATACATCTCATCTACCGATCACTCCTTGGGGGTTATGCTCTCTCATCGCGATGAACAACATTGGGTGCATGTGGTTTATTACATAAGCCATCCTCTTTTGGACTACGAAACCCAATACACCCATGTAGAAAAACTTTTCTTAGCCTTAGTTTTTGTTGCCACCAAACTCCGCCATTACCTACTTAATCACAAAACCTATGTTGTGACCAACACTGACCCATGACACTTCATGTACGCCAAACATTACCAAAACCAACAATCTGCACGATGGCTTATGCTTTTGGCCGACCTCAACCTCGAATCCACCCATCAAAAGTCCATCAAGGGCTAGGATATCGCTGACCAATTGGCCAACACACCTATTTCCAGGGACCAACCCTCTAACTTTGACTTTCTAGATGAGTCTATTGCTACCCTTTCCTTGGACGAATGCGCATACTAAATGACACTCTTCTTCGATGGTTCCAAGTCTTAGTGTGGGGGTGGGGCTAGTGTTATCCTCATTTCGCTTAACTGTGAACCCTAGAGTTTGTCTTTCAAACTTGATTTTGATTGTATAAATAGTATTGTTGAATATGAAGCACTCATATTGGGTCTCTAGGTTGCCTATGCCTTAGATGTTAAGTCAATCAACATCTTTCATGATTCTCAATTTTTCATAAACCAAGTCAATGGTATATACCAAGGTCGTAATGAGATACTTGAAAAGTATAAGCATCATGTGGACATAACTTTTTACCACCTTCGACTATTACACCCTTCAAACCATCCCACGTTCTACCAACAAATTTGTAGATACGATGTCCTATTTGGCTTCTTAGAACCCTCTTCACCCACCGATTCTAAAATATTTTTCACAATACAAATACTCCAATCACCCTATTATTTACCTCATGAAGTTTACTCTATCCGAACTGCCACTCTCGACCCAAGTGACCTTTGGTATAAATAATACTTAGACTATCTTGCCCTCTCCATCTTACCTCTCGACCTCACTTGTAATGGACAAGCACCTTTCTTACAAGGGTCTCTCATTACATCATTATGGGTGGCTTCCTCTACAAGTGTGGCTTTGATGGTAATATCTTACAGTGCCTTACAAGTTCTGAAATTCCTTATATCATCAAGGAAGTTCATCATGGCATATGTGGAGGTCACTTTAGTGGTCTTGCTATTGCTAAGCGTATTTTTGGCCTAGGATATTACTAGCCAACCCTTAACCATGATTGTTGTGATTACGTTAAGTGTTATGTAAAATGGCAACAACATGCCGATATTCATCGTACACCCAGTCATGCCTTACAGGTCTCCCGTGACCTTTGGCCTTTCTCTTAATGGGGTTTGGATCTTTTCGGATAGATCAATCCCCATTCTTCCCAGAGACATCAATGGATAATCACCACTATCAAATATTACATCAAATGGGTTAAAGTCATACCTCTCATTTCCACAAAAGTCGAGAAAATATGTGAGTTCATTAATCATCTGTTCTCTTTGGTGTCACATATCGTCTCATCATTGATAATGGAAAATAATTCAAAAATAAAACCTTGCGGAAACTTTGAGACGCCTTCGGTATTCAACTAAGTTTCTTGTCACCATATTACCCACAAACCAATGGCTAAGCCAAATCCACTAATAAAACACTGAACAAAATTCTCATGAAATTCGTTAACAATACTGGGAAGGACTGGCATATGCACATTCCTTTCATCCTGTGGACATACCGTACTTGTATTCACACTTCCACTACTGTCACTCTCTTTTTTATGGTTTACGGTACAGAGGTTGTTCTGCCTCTAGAAGTCCAAATTCCCTCACTCCATATTTCTCTCCATGACATGTTCAACGATGATGAATTTCACCAAGACCCTTTAGTACAACTTGAGTTATTAGATGAACATTGTCTTAATGCTCTTGACCATCTTCAAGTTTACCTAAAATCTATCAAGCGTGCTTATGACAAACGTGTCCATGAATGAACTGTCCAATTTGGTGATTTTTTTCTGAAAGAAAATCAACATGTAACCAAAGAAAAAAAAGTAAATGAGACAAATTTTCTCCTAATTGGCTTGGACCATACATTGTGACTCATACTTGTGGATCAGGTGCTTACCGTTATCTTCACTAGATGGTAAACCCGAACCTGAGCCCCTTCATGCCTTGCATCTTAGACCATTCTACTATTGAATTTTAGTCGTACCTCACCTTCTGCCTATTTTCATGCTTGTCCCTTGAGCACTTTTCATTTCCCTCCTTTCACTATGACACCCCCAATGATTAAACAAGAATCATGTGCGTACACTTCACTCTTTTATATTCTCTTAAATATTTGTACTACGACACTGCACATGGCATGATTCTCATGGATAGTTTTTGTCTACTTTTAGATGAGATCCCATGGTCATTTGACCTTACTTTCTGAACAAGAATCTGATTCTTCACCTTAGTCTTGTCCATGACTTAAAATAACTCACATGGGATCCAACTCCTTGGGTCAAATTTCCATTAAAAATATGACTCCCTTAAAAAGGATAGCTTTCTCTCTACATCACTGCTGTAAATAGACTGCTCCCTCAAAGGATAGCTATGTAAAGCCTACTTGAAAAAAGAGAAAAAAAAGAAAGATAATCTGAAGCTTCCTACATGGATCAACTTCGCAAAGACCTCGAGGATTTAATTTCCTCATCCCATATAGACTTCCCGAATCGATTAGTCTATCTCAAATACAAGTCAAAACAGAAAAAAAATTCTTCATGGAATTGCTCATTGTGATCTTGGATCTCTTGCCAAAAAGACAAGCTACCTCATACCACATAACCTAACAATTTTTACCTTCCTACCATTTGCACCTTCATTTCCTACCGCCTCAAGGGAGCTACTTGAACGGTGACACTTGGTGATCAGGTGACTATTCTTCACCTTTAGGATGATCAACCATGTAATGTCTTTACGGTCTTACGTTGACCAGCCTACCCAAGGTATGACCCATCCTTTATGATCCTTACCAATCAGGTGGATTTCTTGCCTCCTCTTATATTTTAACCTTCTTCATTACATATGGATTATCTTATACAGGACTAGATCCTTGACGCTTATCTTTGGGTAATTTTCCTCTTTTTCCATAATCAACTCAAAATCACCCATACCTAAAATACCTAGATTCAATCATGGCTATAACCTACCAACTCATTCTCATCTTTCCTCACATTTTTCCCTAGCTTATGGGAGAAATACATCGGCCTGAGGTCCCTTTCACTGGGATTATTTAGGCAGCACTCCGAGGGCATGGGGCCCTTGGAGGTTAGCTGGGACACCCTCTACCCAAACCAATTCCCCTTTACTTTCCCTAATCACAATCTACCCTCGTTAGTTTCCTTTTTATATCAATAATTGGAAATTAAATAAAACAAACAAAAAAATGCTTCACATCTTTATCATCATCATTCATACATTCATTATGTCTACCATTTCTTTACCATTATCATGCATGTTACTATAAAACATCTCAACGTGACTCGTATCATCATTAATTACACAAATTAATGAATTTCAAACTCAACCAATTCTGACGCACTAGAACTAAACCAACTTAAACTCAATTCATGCCAAAACCACAACCTGACTCAATCCATGCCTATGACCTGACTCCATCCATGCCTACAACCAAACACATGAATAAATCTATGCCTATGACTTGACTCCACCATACCTAATACACCTATCATACATCCATCTATGCATAACAATCAAATTTTATTAACACATATACATCATCACTAGATCATTCATCTCATCATATAAATCTATATATCCATACAATATACACTAATACCAAATAATGTGCATCCCTCAAAAACTACCATATACATCCTCACCATATTCGGCACGTAGGCTGGTATATGACCAAAAATAAAAATAGAACTCTCATATACAACCTCATCATCTTCAGCATGCAGGCCGGTATATGCTAAAAAATACACAAACTCTCATATACATCCTCACTCTCTTCGGCACGCAGGCTGGTATATATCAACAATGAATAACTACATGAAAATGGAGGGACATACATCAGGCATCATCCTACCAAATATCCTCCATATCAGTCTCTCCCATCTCCTCTTTCCCCTCAGCTCCTATCCACTGGCTTGCTAACATCTCACCGCTTGTCATTGGTCATGGTTAGGTCCCTACGGGTACATCACCTAGGGTTTGCCTCTATGAATTGGTGGCCTCACCCTGATCTTGTCTCAGGGCTTGATGGCCCATGTGCTCTCAACTCTGTGGGTAAAAGATTTGGTCCTCTCACTCAAGGCCTGCACTTCCCTGTACTATTCGTAGGATAGAAAATATATCCCTGCCGTAATCAGCTGGTCCTAATAATATCTAGCCTCACCTAGGGTATCCCATAATATAGATATGGGTACTATATGTGGTGGCCCCATTAGCCTCTCCCTCTGTGCCTGTCATGTGGGACCTTTTCCTACCCCTCCCTGTGAACTAGGACCCTGTCCTGGTGTCTATGGTGGTGCCATTAGCGTCGCACTTTGTGTCTTTATCTAGGCCTGTAATGTTGTAATTTGTGCCTAGGAAGTGGCCAACTAGCCCTGCAAACCTATAGCCTGCACCTGTAGGGTGGCAACCTGCTCATCATCACCATCTCCACCCTGGGCCATCTGGGCCTGTATACTACCCACATATGCATGAAAAGCAGCTACCTCACCTTTGAACCTACCAACTATCACTTTACCATCCCCAACTGTATAATAAGGGTCACCACCTGCCCTTGTAGAGCGTCTCTCTGAATGGTGATGGTGGCTAAATCTAGATGCCCCGGTCTGGGTGGTATTGCTCATAAATGAGCCACCCACCACTGTCTATAAGTATCAGTCACCCTGAAATCATCAATCCACTAGTCTACCACCTACTCCTCCTGCCCTATTAGAACTGTTGGCTATGGTAGAGGTAACAACCTCTCCACATCATCCCTCATATACTATGGGAAGGGTGGTGGTATATCCCGTGGCAGCCCAAACTGCCATCTGACCCTGTCTACTAGGATCATCTCGTGCTCTCGTGAATGATGCCCCTCACTCCATCTGAGTAGCTTCAATCCATCTAACTCATTAGCCATCTTTCTGTATGAGGGATAACCACATACAATCTCCAAATAATTTCCACAATGGATAACCCCTCCAATAACCGCCTATAATATGCTACATCATGAGTAGCCTTGTCTGATCGATGCTCTCCAATCAAAGGCACCCAGTTCCTGTAACCTACCTGCACCAAACCTAGCTTGAATGCATCCTCCGGGGGCATACCAATTGAACGAACACACATAATGTGCTTGTAATACCAATAGTGCAGAATAAATGTGCGACATAAGCTGAACCTAAAGAGTTGCCCATATGCCCATAGCTCTCTATATAACTACACCAGGAATGTTGGTGCCCATGCAAAGTAGGTCCTATCCATTATCATAGCATGTAACACCCCCATCAGTGATTGTGGGAATCTCTCACCCTCTGCATCTGGCAGTGGAAAACAATAGACTGCCTCCATCAATAACACTACTATCCTCATCTCCTTTGTACGAGCTAGGTACATCTCTCCATAACTCAGGATGGCTCTGTGAAATGTCATCTCCGTCAGTCCCTCACCGAATACTGTCAGCATCAAATCCTTAGATGCCTCTAAGGATATCGAGTATACCTATATCCCCAATATAGGTAACCACAGGCTCCTGTACATGTCCTTCAGGGTGACAGTCATCTCCCCTGTCGGTAGGTGGAACGTGTTAGTCACCGAATCCCATCTATCAATGAGGACGACCATCAAACTCGGCTACTGGAATACATGCTGGTAGCATCAGACCCCACTTAGGTCGGCATCTGCCACATGTCACCACTCCTTCACCATCGTAGCCCCATGAACTATCAAGAATAGGGGTGGCACCCTATCTCCAATCCTCATCTGATCTCTCACCTGCATCCAGTAAAACATCACATTATTACACCTTAATCATACCCACAATCACTCTCGACACCTCACATATACTTACCACCCTACCTCTCTTTCCCTAGACCTCCTTACCTTCGTATCACATCTTCTATCTACCCACCCCAACCCTAACCCACTATCATTCACCCTTACCTAGTTTTACCCCTTACCCATGTTCTGAGTTTCCCTACAACATCTTCTCTTACCCCTACATACCTCACCCACACAACCTAGGGCACTTTCGGCCCCCTTTTCCCCAAATCACGACTGGTACCAATTATCTCTAGCCATCCCCAGTCCCCCATAAACTGACATCGGTCACCTTTTTCGTGACCGATACCGGTTTACTACCACCAACATTGGCTAATCCTCAACCGAAACTCGTCACTATCGCCGCAAAAACCGCGATGCCCAAACCCCCCTTATTCCTCAAAATTCCCTTTATTTCCCTTCTACCCACCCAATCCTACCTAAATCCCACCTCCACCTCTCCCCACCCCTCATTTACCCAACCACCTCTCATCCCATTCCTATTTTACCTGATCTTTTCCCTCCCACAGTTCAAATTTCCTTTCCTCCCACCTTAAAACCTATTTTCTCAAACCCTGACCTCTAAACCAATCTCACTCACAAAAAACAGAAAGGGATTGACTCTTACCTCATCACGCTACCATCACCGTGGTGGCACATCAAGCCACTGCACCGATGGTCCATCCGATCCCTTTCTTTCCTCTTCCATCACCCAATCAATATACTCACCTCCAACCAACTGAATCGATCAATCTGATCTCATGGACCCGCATATCAATTACCAATCACCCGCTACACCACTCGCCAACTCAGTTCTCCATTCCACATTGAATATTTAAACCTTTCTCTCTCTCACCTGTCATTTTCTGTAATTTTGTCAATCACAAATGATTATAAAAACATGACACTTTTTCTTTTTATAGCCTACCCAAATTGACCGGCGATGGTTTTACCTTGATAGACATTGGTCCTATGCCCTAGGTTACCATGGGTCATCCATCACGACCGGCATTGGTTCCTTTTAACCATTGTCAGTTATCCTATTTTTTCCTTTTCCTACCCCTACCCCTAATTTGATGACCTACATCCTGTTTACCTCACCTATACCTGACTTGGACACTTCACTATATCCTCCCGACCTCATCATTTACTACCTCACCTCATCCTCATTTGGGGACTCATTTTTTTACCCACGCCTCAGCCCTACCTGTGTCGTGACCAAGTTACTTGGACATGGAACATTTCTAGTGAACTGTGACCTCATGTGCTCACTACACCTTATGACATTGTTACCCGTATTGATTGACATACTGACCTTACATTGCCTCTTGCTGTGACCATTTATCCTGACCCAACCTTTGGTGTACCAGAACACACCTAAACGTTCTTGCACCTAACCTGTGTCATGTTTCCTGACCATATCCTATACCTTGGATACCGAAATCACCTCAAACTTATTTGGATAAACCTATTGATCTTAGACAATGTACATTTTCCATGCTCTTCAACTTAGTACTATGATACAGTTTATACATGTGTGTGCATTTTACTATTACTACCTTTTACCCTGACCCATTACCTGGATTACTTGATTAGACCTTTACCCCTTTTTACCCATATTTCCCACCCTCCTATTCATCACATTCACCTTTTATCAAACCACTCATCAATTATACCTTCTACCTCATCAGTTCCTGGTTTGAGGGGAATCACCTTCACCCACAAATGGGGTAACCACATCTTATTTTTGTCAGTTTCGCTTACCAATACAAGCTATGTAACAAAAAGGGGCAAAATGTAGACACCTAAATTGGGTCACACTCCCATTGATCCCTCGACAAATAACCAACATTAACACACTCACCTAACCATGGCCCCTTTCACCCCACTCTAATATTAATTTAATTATTTAAATTAAATTAATTCATGATCTCATAATATTTATGATTTAAATATCCTAATTGGATAATGCCCACAACACCACCTCACCTATACACCTCATCTAGCCACCTCACCCATACACCTCATCTAGCCACCTCACCCTAAGACCTATTCTTAGTATGTTTCCATAACTAACTAAGACCTAACTAAACCCTAAAAATAAAAGCTTGCATTCCCTCTAACCACATTCCTACCCATTATAAAGGAAGCTTCCATTCTAATCCGCAGAAGAAAATGAACAAGATCCAAGAAAATAAAGGGGACCTGCCCATTTTAGTAAACCTAGGAAATCCCACCCTAACCGACGCCGGTCACCCTAAACCGTCATCGATAAACTGAGAACCATCATCGATTACCATTTATTCCCCAAAAAAACCTTATTTCAAGGTTGGCACATTCCTGAGAGAAAGAGACAAAAGTAGAGCTACATGCAAGTAGAACCAACATTTGTACACGTATCAGAGCATCCATAACCAAAATCAGAATCAATCACAGATTCATTTGCATTCACGGGAGCATCCTAGGAAGCACCATCACCACACCAAATTCCTTCCATTTGATCACCTTCCATTCCCATCCAGCCATCAAGCTCGTACAATATTAAGTATCTTGTTTACCAACATTCATCTGTTCTCATTGTAGTAGACTCTTTTACTTCTGTTATTATTTTCTACTCGCATTCCCATTCACCCATCATTTACCTTCATACAAACTTGATCATTCCTTTACTCACACCATTAAACTGCCCATATCCTACTGATAACTACCCCTGAGCACACCTAAGACCTATACAGACCTTGCCATTGCCCTCTCTATTTCCATTTAGCCTCAGATCTGTCACCACACCAAGATTTTATTAATTTTCCTCTACCTCGACCATACTGACACTGGTTACCCACAACCATCGCTAGTTCATTTAAACCAACATTGGTCATACCAGACCGACGTCAGTCTTTGTGTTTTCCCCTCAAACCAAGAACAGTCCCTAAAATCCCCACCAAATACCCCAAAACAGCCCAAAACCAGACCCAGACTAGTACCAGTACTCTGACAGTGACCTTGACCTTTAGATTTAATCATAGCCTAGCTTTTTGTGAAAAATCCTTCTTATTATAGTTGAATGAGATACCTAAATCATTTTATCTACAGTAGGATTTTGTTTATCAGTAACATTGGATTGTTTTAAACAGTGGATTGACAACCTTCTATGGAGTATCACACTTCCCGGATCTAGCATACGCTAGGTAGTCCACTGCAAATACTATTTAACTTCTATTTGGTGGTCTTGTTTCCTATTTCAGGTAGTTCCTCCTATCCAAAAGGAATCTCTCATGATCAGTTGTGGATCAATAATTTTACACGTGTAACAACCTTCAACCAACTTTAACAAGTATTCCTCCTAGCCCATTTACCCTTATCTGTTTCATCAGTATTTAAAGAAATGCTCTAAGAATCAGGTGAAAAAATTTGTGTCCCCATTTTCCTCCATAGATTCCTCGAAAAGTGACTCAAAATTTTTGTGTCCCGATCTGAATTGATAGTTCTTTGAACTCCATGTAACATATCCACTTCTAGAAAATTAAATATGCAACTCTAGATGCATCATTCATTTTCATACAAGTAATGAAATGTTCCATTTTGGATAATATTTCTACCACAACAAAGATAGAGTCATTACCTCAATGTGTATTAGTAATTCCTAACATGAAACATATACTCGCATCAACCCATGTCCATGTAGGGACAGATAATGATATATATATATATATATCACATTATTATGTGCATGGCCCTTGTCCATTTGACAAAATCTACCTCTCTATATGGTCATACTTATGTCCCTATTTACCTTTAGTGAAAAATAATAAATCTCTACCACAAGATCAGTTATCTTACTTATACCAAACTAGCCACCAAAATTCCAGCTATGCAGTTCTCTTACAATATTTTCTTTTATTAAACTAACAAGGATGCACAATTGCTTTCCCCTAAATAAATAATGATCTTTCCTCAAATAGTCACAATAAGCATTGCCCATTTTAGGGTCATTATATTATCTTACAACATCATAAAAATATGGAGCACTTTATAAAAATTCCTTAACTACCTCAAACTCTAATACTTCATTTTCCATTTTTAGTAAAATTGTTACATGCCTACACAAGGTATCAATAACTTGATTCCACTTAAATCACTTATACATTGATAAAATAGTATATTATTGCACACATTAAACCCACATTGCATGCATTTTATTTAGTTTCCTCTGTGTCTTTACATACCTTAATGCTTCATGGTCAGTAAATAGTAAAATTTCCTTAGCTACCAAGCAATGTCTCCAATGTTGTAATGCTTGAACAATAGCATAACCTTCCACATCATAAGAAGAATATTTCCTCCTGAATTCATATATCTTTTCATTTAATAATTATATATATAATCCTTCTTGAGTCAGCACATCTCCAATCCTAAGATGTGAGGCATCATAATCAACCTTAAAGACACTTCTAAAATATAGAAATACTAAAATAGGAACCTCTAATAATTTCTTGTTCATCAATTCAGAACTATCTATTCCTAACTTGGTCCATACAAACTCCTTTCCCTTTGCACACTCTATTATAGTTTGAATAATACTACTGAAATTCCTGATGAACTTCTTATAAATTTTTCCAAGCCATGAACACTATAAACCTCTGTCACATTCATTGGAATAGGAAATTCCAAATTTTCCTTCACTATGTCCTCATCCTTCCTTACTCCATCCTCAAAGATGAAAACCCCCCAAAAAACTAGACTTTTCTAAATAAATCTACACATTATTTTAGTTTGTATACAAACTCTCTTTTTCTAATAGTTCTAACACCAATTTCAAATTCAACATGTGTTCGTCCATTATCTTGCTAAATATTAAACTATCAGCAAATTATACATCTATAAACTTACCATTGTATTCTCACAACAACCACCATTTCTGTAAATTTTGTCTCCTTTTAGTCTAAGAATTTTTTTAATAAACTCATTATCGGTTTCTTCACATCTAAATTTTAGTATTCAAAAATGCTATTATTAGTTTTCAAAAAAATTATTATTGGTTTCTAATTTTTAGTTAATTGAATTATTAGGTATAATGGGGGCCACCTATTCTCCCTATTAATTTTAATTCATATTGCAAAAAAAAATCATTAAATTTTGACTAATTTTAGTTCAATTTAATGTTTTCAAGAAGTTCATTACCAATTTCTTTACATCTAAATTTTTGTTTACAGTGCCAATTGTTTGTACATTGCATGAGAAAGGGAGGCCGCATATTCTAGCTCTTGATGGTTATTTTTATCTCAAATGGATAATAGGATGACATCTTGTTTAATAATTTATTTTTTCATAATATATTTGGAACTTCCAATTATTGGTTGATATTTGAGGGAAAATTCAAAGCCACCTATTCTCCCCATTAATTTTTATTTAAATTTATATAATAGGATTCCATCTAGTTCACTTAAGGAATAGTTCATTTAAGTGATGATTAGGATGCCATCTAGTTGAATGTGTGTAATTTCCATATTATTTTAACTCATATAAAAAAAATTAGCTGAAAAAATACTACTAAATCTATTGTTTCAATTTTATTAGTGGACTTTTCATTACCTTATTACTATTCATAAAATCTATGTCAGCACTATTATTATAAATACAATAAATTCAACGTATACATTCAATATATTTTACTAAAAAAAAATAAGTTCACAACTTAAGTTTCATTTATAATAAATAATCATCAATTGTTAATTTTAAAGTTCTCAATGAACGCGTAAGGTTTTTAGAGGCCCTACATATTTAACCCAAGCACATAGATGGGTTATTACAATTTTATCTTTATCATAAGATCCGTCAAAATACCAACTACGTGGGACCTTAAAGTAATTAGCATTTCAAAACTCTTCAAATATGTATTTCCCCTAATCAATGAATAATATTTCATAATCAATATATATCTCTCTGTACACATCAATTTAACATCCTTTAAACTTTTCTTATATACAAGCTTCAAATTTCCACTTCAAGATCTCTTAAATGTATTTGATATTATAAAATTTTCTCTTACCCAAGTAAACAAAAATTATGTATCTCGTAAGCAAGTAGAGTGTGCAAGAAAGTAATGTACTTATGTGTTATATAAAAATGTAAACCACAAAGCAAGATCAAAATTTTATTTTCCAAACTCTAATAAATTAGAAGAATAAATTCTTGGGAAATATGGATATGACACATATTTAAAATCACGTTGACATTGGTAAGTATTAGTTCTAGAATATCCTTGAACTCTGAACAAAAATCCTTCTACTCCCAATATCAAAAATTTCCTTACAACTGAAATCAAATATATGATATACATTATTACAGATATTATATTAGTGATTAATCCAATAAATACCCAAATCAAAAAATTTAACTCCATTAAATATTATAGCATAATTAAAAATATGTACACTAAATTTACAATAACTTCCAAAAGTACATCTCTATTACTACAAAAAACAATAAATTCGCTGTAATTGAAGTTTAAAAAATGACAAACTTTACTATATTTTTAATAGTTACACTAGTAAAACAACAAATAAAAAATACAGTTATGTCAAGACTATAAAATAAATAATAATAATAATACATTATATTAACTTTGGAATGGATTCTATTGTCTTAAAATATAACAACAATGTTTCTTCAAAATGATTTCAATTTTTTATGAAAAATATCATATATTATATTAATGCAATAAGATACAAGATAGCTTTAAAAAAAAATAGGTTGTATGAGAGCACCCCCCAAAACCACAAATATACTAGGCCGAGCCTAGGAAACCAAAACTCAAACTAGGCCAATCATAGGGAGAAATAACAAAAATCCTAACCATGCAAGAGACAAAGAAACAATCAGGCTGCAACAAAAAACATGCCCGAGGCAGGAGGATCTCTATCATCCTGCCACCTCGAACCAAGAAGATCCTTACAAGTTTAAGGAATTTTCCAGCCATCAACATGCTCTTCCTCAATATCTTCTTCCTTGCCCATAGGAATGGCTAAGCTGAGCCAGGGGAATTTGGTAGTAGAAGGCAGGGTGGTGGTAAATTGTAGGTGGCCTATTGGGAAGTGGCAGAGCAAGAACCCCAACCCTACTAGTGAGCCGAAAAGCGAGGAGAAGATCCCCACCCATGTTTTTGAGGTTGTGAACCCCAACCCTACCAGTGAGACAAATACTACCACGCTGAGCCCTGATTGTAACGGTTCCCAAGCGAATGATATTTCTGGTGGCTCAGTATAGGATAATGGTGGGAACAATGGAACGCTAGGCGCTGGGATCTATTGTGATGGCCACCACAAACTGAGGGTGAGGAACACCTATTGGGAGAGGGAGGCACCAAGGAAACATTGCATGGGGCTTCACTCCAATGTTGTAAAACATTCTGAAGGTGGTCAACCTCCAACACTAACTTATTCACTTGGACTTGAATCTGTAGAAGCACATTGGAGATTACCATAGATTTTTTATAAATTGAGAAGGACTGATCAACTGCAGATCTAAAGAAGAAAAAAACATCCCTTTCTTTCCATATCCAAAATAAAATACCCCCTCTGGAAACATGCCAAATTTGGGTTAACATAGACAGAAGTTTGGGATTATTTCCTAAGAGGATATGTTGTCAAGTGAAACAGTGAGGCCAAGTAGGAAAGAAAAAAGAATGGATCCAGTTCCAGGCAGTTTGAGCTTTGGGACAGAACCAAAAACCATGCATAGTTATTTCTAGATTCCCATAGAAAGGAAATTTGTGATTTGGAATCTCAATTTGAACAAGACCGACACTGATAGGGAGGCCTTGGTGAAGAATACACCATAGAAAATGAGCAATTTTTGGCTCAAGACATATAGCCCAAACCACCTCAAACCATCTGCCCCAAACAGATGGGGTGGAATTAATTCCTGAATGATTATTAAGCTTTTCCACCATGGGAAAATAGGGTGAAAGCTACTGATATCCTTTTTTTTCTTTATAGTTACATAAAGGTGTGATAGCATACCACTTCCAGTCCATCGACTAAGGGCAAGAAGATTGCACAACAATATTATGCAGAGTGTGATCAGGAATGAAATTGATCACAACATTGAAAGTATCTAGATCCTAGTTAGAGAGCCGAAACCAAGTTTTAAACTCTGGAAAAGTAGACTAGGATTAATTGTCCTTGCAGAAATAATCTGTGATGGTATGAATTCCGTGTTTTGAGAATTTTAGCATGGAGATTCCCAGGACCTCTACAAGGCATTGATCTTGGGATTGAAAGATTGGAAACTACTAGAGAGATTTCTAGTTGAGAGATAATCCACTATGAAAGCCATCCCCTTTCCATAGAAGCCAAATAATGACACATTCCCAGGATTTCCACATACTTTTAAGCACGAAGGTGCCCACAGTTTTGACAGGAACATGAGTGTTGAGAAAATTGACAAACCCTAAACCTTTCCATACAAGGTGGCCTTAAGGAGAGCCTTCTAAAATGCAATTCCATATGAAAACATTCCAACCTTCCTAGCCAGTGATGCTTTTGACAATCCACTTGGCACATAGGGCTTACCTTTGACATTGAATGTGGATAAGCTCATGGCCTCCAGAATGACAAGGTAAACAACATATATCCCAAGTGACACGATGGAAGCCTTTGTCAGTGGAAGAAATAACCCATAAGAAATATGTAATTAGTTGTTACAGATTTTGGATGGAGGCTTTAGAAGGCACCCAAAAAGATGAATAGTACACATAGATGGCTGCCATAACTTTGGAACAAATTTGGAATTTCCCTGCTAGATAAAATGGTCAAGTGAGCTAATATTCCAGTATTTTCACCACCCGTTGAATGACATAATTCCATATATCAGTCGAGGAGTCTTGAAGTAAAAGGAATACTAAGGAACTTGTAGCTCTCACCAAGCTAAATAATTTTCAAATCATATGTGGCAAGCTAGTCCGGTGTAGGAAGGAAGGATTACATGTAGCATTGAGTTTTTCACCATTGAATGTAGTAACCAGAAGCCAGGAAGAAAGTATAAAATCATTTCATTATATTGCGAATATTACTTTGATCCTCGATGATTGTAAGGAATGAATCGTCTACAAAGTGCCCATTGAGGAGTTTAGAGGTTGGCTCAACAGGCAGCGAGATCCCACAAAGAAGACCTTGATTTTTGGCATGGGCTAAGAGATAACCAAATCCTTCGACCACCAACACATAAAGTGTAAGGGCTAGAGGACATCCCTTTTTGATAGACTGGAAAATCCAAAAGGGCTCTTAGCTAATGCCATTAAAATATATTTGAGTAGAGGAATTAGAAAAAAGCATATTGATGGATTGAATAAAGATGGGGACAAAACAAAGGGCCGAAAACATGGGGAGAATGAAAGGAAATTTAATCATATCATAGGATTTCTAAAATTTAGTCTTGATAAACATAGAGACTTGATGAGATTTGCAGGCCCATTCCATGCCTTCCCAAAGTGCGATGATATTATCTAGGATGAAGCATCCTTGTATGAATCTTGTTTGCTCTAGCTAAATAGTAGCAGGTAGTAGATTGCGTAATCATAGAGCTAACACTTCAACAATAATTTTTTACGATACATTCAACAGAGTAATTGGCCACTAAAAATTAATTTTCTTGGGGTCTCCTTATTTAAGAATAAATTTTATGTTCCCTTTGTTTATGTCAGGCCCTAACGATTGGTTGTGGAATCCTTCAAGATAGACCTAATAAAGGTCTTTCCCAATGGAAATCCAGAGGGTTGTGTAGAATTCACACGAGAATCCATCACACTTGCAATTTTTCATTAGCCATTTACATATTGTCTCCATGATGGTATTCAATAGTGAAAATTTTGTCACAGAGCACCTTCTTGGCCTTTAAAAGCTTGCAAGGCACAACCCCCAAATATTGGTCAAGAGTGGCCTCGTGAACGTCAAAGGGTGGCTGAGATTCTAAAATGAGCTTATAATGTCACACAAAATCTTACAACATAAGTTGTGGGTCAATAATTCAAGCTTTGTTATCCATGATAGCTCAAATTTGTTGACAGGGATTTCTTACTCAAAGAGATAGAAAAGATTCTTTCGAGACATGATCTCCAACCTTGAACCACTTCATTCAAGCCCAAATCTGAGAACCTCTGGCATTATAATTGTCCAAAATTTGGATTTAATGTCAGAGAATTGCAACTTGCAGTTGTTGAGCGTCAGATAAGGGATCACCTTGAAGCTGCATCATCACCCAGCTCAGAGCTGAGCTGTTAACGGTGTATGAGCGGTACCAAATTTTAGAAAGATGGTGGTCATATATTCTAATAATTTAGTTGTCCGCGTCAGTTTATACTACCACCATAGTAGCCAAGTGGCCTACATAGGTGGATGAAATCATTGAAGATGATTGGGATGTGTAATTAAATTCCAAATCTACTTAATATGATTGACGGTGGGTAATGCTGCATCAACGCAGTATGAAGAAAAAAATGGCCTTTCTAAAAAAATGGGCATGCATCATGCCAATAGATATGCAAGCATATAGGGGAGTGGTCCGAAATTACGAATTTAGGAATAACCTCCACTGGAATGAAATAAATGCTATAAAAAAAATTTAAAAATTGAGCTGAGTGAATGGCCATGTCAAGACGTTTTAGGACTTGATCTATCCCTCCATGGAAATTGGACCATGTGTACCAAGCAGTAGAGGTGGGAAAGTGAGATGAGTTAGAATTAAAGAATATGAATTTAGTTGACATCAAGTACCACACTTACCTTTCACTAGGTGTCCACCTCATAGGAAAGTGGCCACATTTATCATTTTAGTGTTCAATCATATAAAATTCTCCACTTATAACCAAGAATGCATTGAGAATGGAGTTGGCTATCCACCACTACAGATCAACCCTTTCAACCACATCATTAAAGGTGTAAATATTAACGAGACCAAAAGGAAAACCATCAATATTAAAGAGGACCTAACTAACATAGTTGGTGGGTTCAATTCCAGGGTCAATTAATAAGGGCCGCCACTTAGGGGAAAAAAGTGAAATTAATCCCCCACACCCAGCTTCATGATCTATATAGATAGTCATGATGTCAAGCCAGATGAATTTACAAACCATCTGTAACTGAAAACCTATAATTTTAACTTCTTGCAAAAATAAAACATCTAGATTTCCACATCATTGGTGAGTTTCATGCATTACATACTTGCAACAGGAGTCTGTGAGACCCCTAAAATTCCAAGATAAAAAAATCATGTGGAATGTTGGTCAAGAGCCATATCCCAATCCTCCAAGCCCTCAAGGGCATCATACTAATTATGCATTAAATGAGCAACATTATGCTATAAAAAATCCCACAGATCAATTTATTGCATTCGGCGTACTCATTTTTGTACTCTGTTTTAGTGGAGTTCATACTGCGTACTAAGCTATGGTCTCGCAGGATGCAAGGTGGACTTCAGGTTTGTTTGGAAGGCCCTTGGGAATTTCATAGAAGGAGCAAAGGGACTGAATGTGAGATGGGGACATGAGAAAAAAAATTTATTGTCCATGAGAAAGAATGCCACAAGGGGCGTACTTGAGTACATTGTAAATGGGGTAACTGATATGGCCGTAGCAATAATTGGTTCCTTAGCAACAAAAATTGGTTCCTTAGTAGCAGTCATAGGCTCCTTGGATGGAATATTGTGATAATGTTCCTAAATAGATGGTTCATAATGGCCATGGGATCCTGACACTTTAGATTGTGTGGCTTTTCTCTTATTTCACTGGCCTTTGGCCACTTGCCAACCTTCCTCCTATCGGGGTTTGACCAGATCAGGCACTATTTTACTATAGGGCTGTTATAGGGGACATAAAGTGCACAATCTCTAATCTTATGATCAGACACTTAAAAACAAAAGAAAGTATTAGGAATATTTATATACATGACCCACTGGGAGTACTGTTTATCACCCATTTGAATATATACAAATTCCTTAAGGTCTTCTTATAGGTCAATCTCTATGCAAACTCATTTCTAGGGATGAGCATGGTAATATTTATCATCTTCTAGGTAGACTACCCACCCAAGAAAAGTGGTGATTTGTGGTAGGAAATGAACACATGGCAGAGGAAGAATAGGAAATTCAATCCACACCGACACCTTAAGGGAGGTATATTCAAATACCAAAAACTTGTTACAGTAGGGTGTTAACACAAGCACTGAGTTGTGAACATATTGTTATCTCAATTTTTCCCCCAGGAAAAATTGATCAAACACGACCCTGCACAGAAAAATCTAAGAGTCAGCTCTGTCATGCGAGCCACATTTCAAATCTGATAATAGATCTTGAATCTGAGGAGAAGGAAGACTCGAAATGGAGGAACAGGGTCAGAAAATGAAGTGGAACGGTGTTAAGAGAGATTAGAGCTCAATAGTAGAAGATTGAATCAAGGAGCTCAAAATTTCAGACTTCAAATGCGATTCAACTCAAGGCCCAAATTGGATAAGTATAAATGGCCTCATGGAAGGTGCCATGTGTCAGCTCAACACAATTCTAAAAGACGCATCCAAAGAGCATCTCCCAAATGAGCACGAGATTCCACGTAGTCCAAGTTAAAAAAGGGACAGAGAGGCCCCAAAAAAACTAAGTATAGAGAGCCAGTAGACGACGACACATGTTGCATCAGCACAAATTTAATTGCATAACCCAAAGCAGAGACTCAGATAAGTGTGGACCTTAAACATGTCTCAGGTTCAAATGGAGACAAAGTCAAGGATTGAATAGTCAAAATGGGGTAGAGCCAGTGGAAAGAACCAAGTGTCAGCACGACGCTACTTAAAAAGTAAATTTCAGAGTGGGTTCCCAAACATGCGCCGGTCTTCCATGTGTCCAGGGTAAGACTTATGACCCCGCCAAGCCAAAGGGACTTACCCAAAATACAAAGGAATAGAGAAATCCATGTAAGGTGCAATGTGTCTCTTTGGTGTGTCATCAAAATGTAATTCTAGAAGTAGTCCCGAAACTAGAGCCATCTCTACATATGGCCATGTTCCAAGTCAAAGTGGGAAGGAAGGTCGTTAGAGGAAGTTTAAAATTTTTTGCCCGAGAAGGCATAAGATGAAAAACTAAGCCGCACCTCCAATAAAGCCTACAGAAGCCATGTGTTAAGCCTAAATTACATGCAGGAAAGTGGGCCTTGGAGTCAATTTTTACCAAATGCGGGCCAACAAGCTTGGGATAGACTTTTCGCCCAAATGGAAAATGTGGACCATCGAACCCAAAGATGGGTTTTTGAAAAAAAGTAATTACAGGGTTGCACAACATTTTTACATTTCTTTATTTTGGTGTAAAAGGCACAAAGTGAATTTCGGGCCCGCGGACCCATTCTGCTAACTGGTTTTTTTCCATTTTTGTATGGACCCGACTCAAACATTCAAATGGACATATCTTTCGATCTAGTGCCTGAAATTCAACAAATTTGGCACTGTTGGAAAGTTCCTGACCTCTTCTACACCACGGGAGCCTGAAAGTTTAATTTTAATGAGGTTAGGTGGGTGAAAAATAGGAAAATGCCTTTCAAGCCATTAATGCAGAATGTGATTGCTTCAACTACCAGATTTGATTTGATTTGATTTGATCCATTGTTCTTCATTTTTCAACACACCAAATAGACAAAGGGAACCAAAATTGATAGATTGTGGGTAGATTTACGGTGGGCATTGATGGTTGGTGGTTAGATTTAAAGAGCAGATTCGAGTTTCTCCTCTCTCTTTCTGGTTTTCATCGCCTATATATTGTAAACACTTCTCATTTGAGAAGGGGAGCCATTATGGGATGTAGAGAAACTCTGTCAAAGTTGTTTCCCAACTCCATTTGAGCTGTAAACCTTCTCATATTCCTGGAGAGTGTATTTGGGCCTCTAAGCACCCATGTAATAGTCTGTACACCTTATAGAGCAATAAAATTTTGTTTTATGGTGTCTTTCAACCCTTAACATCATTTTGTTATTTCTCTGTGTCTCTCTATCTCATGTTTTCTCCTTGTGTATGTATTTCATGTTTGTAGTTATAAGATGTCGTGCTTTATGGAGTTTCGATGGGGGATTTTGGATCTAGGTCTGTGCCACTCCTTTCTAACCTCCCTCATTCCCCTCATCCACGTTTCATTCTCCCTTAACAGATTATCTTGCGACTTGCTTTTCTGGTGTAGCACTGTTTAGTTTAGGATTTATTTCACCCTCTGTCCCTCCTTGTCTCCTTGGTATAGTTAGATTAGAAGAGGTTGGATTCTTCCTGAACCCAATTAGCTTTCGGTTGGTAGATTAAGAAGTAAGAATCAACTTTCTCTGAAGGTCCATCTTAGGTTTTACAAGTCCCACAGCTTGAGAGATGGTCCCATGGTGTGCAATCACACCGAATTCCCCACTGACACTCATCCCATTTAGGGGTGTTGCGATTTTGCACTAATAGTTTTGCAACGCTTGGTTAGACAGGTCCGAAGCACCTTACCACTTCATATTAGTAGGTTGATGTGTTCCTATTAGGATTCAAACTTTTGAGGAAAATGCAAGCACATCTGGAAACTCCATGTAGTCAACAACCCATTCTCTAAGTTCTTTCCATCCATTTCCACCCAGCTTCATTCATTTTCGTTTCCACATCTTTCATTTTTCTCATTCCATGAAGTTATGCAATCATGACTTCATTTCCTTCTTGGAACTCACACTTGTAGCAACAACAATGCAGTCCACCTCCAATGCATTTCTCAAGTCCTATAGATCAGCATAATGATTAGATCCAGAACAATTATGCTTACCCATATGAGTAGGGTCAAAACCAGTTTGGCCATGGAGCTTATCAAGAACAATGGAACACATACAATGGTGACAACTACACAGATAATACTATTTTACTAGATAAGATCCAAGGAATGGAAGCTAACACAGTGTAATCCAAGGCCACAACACAAATGAAAGCATTCAGGATTGGTTTCAGGGAACCTTGTCCATAGGGAGGCCCTTTTCCAAGACATTACAACTCTCAGGGGAAGCTTGACTTCATGATTGAAGTGATGCCTCAACTTACACTGTGGATTGAGGATATTGAGGCATATGAGATAAATACGAGACAAATTTTTCAATGGGTAAGTGAATTACCAACTCTCCGTCCTTCATTTTCTCTTTCTCAAGCTTTATCATCTCAACAGTGTCAAGAATCAAACCCCTCAGTTTTTTCCCCAAGTGTTGATTTCTCTTCTCCATCTCCTGATATTCTATCCCATCTCAATTCTTCTACCCTTTTCCCTTCCAAGAATTCATTCCATCCAAACAAAAAAGATATTCCACCTCCCTCCTCACCACAAACAATTTCAAAGTTGTTTGAACCCCAACTTGTCACTCCTCTTTCTTTCCCAAATCTATGTTGGGAAGAGACTCAAGAATATAGTAAAGTAGAACAATAAGAAGAGGAACCCAACATGAAAGAAATGAAATACAATCTGAATATTTAGGCTGCTAAATTTTGGCTTACAAAGATCTGCTTGATGGTTAAGACAATGGAGGAGGCCAGAGTTGAAGAGCCAGTGATGGTTGAGGCTGAATTTGTAGAAGAAGAAGAGCAAGAACAAGAGGAAGAGAATAAACAGTCTATTTATCAAACTTTGTCTCCAGAGGATGCTGATCTAACCCAATCTACACAAATAGTGAAGGAGGTAGAAAAACCAGCTCCAAGTCCCATTGAAGAGGAACAGCTGGGAGAGATCAAATTAGAGTTGAGGCCACTTAATGAATGAAGCATCAATGAAGATTTTTTATTTTCATTTCAAGGGCCTAATTTGATTGATGAACCCATGATGGAGGAGGATCATACAGTTTTAGAGGATCCAAGTGTGGAGTAGGGTACAAAAGAACCTTAAGTTCTTCCTCCCACTTCATCCCCTTCAAGCTCTAGTGTGGAAGAGGAGTTTGATATTTCAAACTTCATGTTTGAGGATGAAGGGATCTATGATGAGCTAGTTCCAAATCAGGAGGACACCATGGGGGAGGTCGAGCATAGGAAATAGGACAACAAGGAAGAAAATTATCTGTCTGAATTGGAAGATTTCTTTTATGGAGAGGATCTGATGGAGATAAAATTATTTTCTCCTCCATCATCCACCTTCCAAGAACATGAACCTATTGTCATGGAGGAGAACATTTAGGGAGAACAATCTACATTTCACAACAGCTCTCTGGAACCAAGGTTGGAAGATATGAGTCTTCCATGTTCTTTACAAGAGAAGGAAGAGAAAATGTAAGAGGATGTCTTCATCCCTCTCACACCATCAATCCAGTAAGGTTAGAAATAAAACTCCATTCTTGGAGTTGGAATTCAGAGAAAGGGACAAATTCAAAGGACTAGACCTTTCCCAATAAAGTAATTGGCTTCATTAGAGCCAAGGGAGAAGCCAAAACCAGTCATGCTCACTTCAGGGGATGACAATGAGTATTAAAGAACCAAGGGTCACCATCAACAACTCTAGGATTTCAATGCAAATCAGCTTGAGGAGGTTGTTTTCCATTAATGTGGATACCTTGATGATATGGGTGGATGATTGACCCCTTTTGAGTTGTTCACTCATCCAAACAGCCATATTCAGTGACAAACCATTTACATGGCTGCCCCTTTTGAGAAAAGGAAGCTACTTCTCCCTGTCAGTTGCAGGATTTGTTTGAGTCCATTTTCTCTCTAGTTAGTATAGGATTAGGAGTAGATTTTGTTTTCAGTAGAAGAAATGCTTGTGCACACTCTGCATGTCTCATTTTAGGCATGTATGATATTTTGTCTTTGTACATACATTTTGTTTGTATTTCTTTAGAGGTGCAGAGGCCAGGCCCCTCAATATTCACAACAAATAGACCCATAGTTTCTTGTAACAGTTGCTAGTTTCAAATAAAACACAAATATAGAGCAACTAAAATTGGATTCGAGACAATCCATTCTCGGGAACAAAAAAAGTCCCAATGGGGAGAGTTCAGGGTTAGCAAGATGTAGGCAATCGGGGATAAGTTTCAAAGAAAAAATGGATCAGTATCAAGCTATCATTCTTTACTCCATGCCAAATAGATGCTTCAAGGCTACTGGTCTCTTCATCTAGCAAAAAGATGTCCCCATGAGTCACCAAATTGTTATCTCAATTTCTCCCCCCGACAAAATTGATCAAACACGACCCTGCACAGAAAATCTAAGATTCGGCTCTATCATGCGAGCCACATTTCAAATCTGAAAATTGATCTCGAATCCAAGGAGTAGGAAGACTAGAAATGGAGTAGTAGGGTCGGAAAATGGGGCCAAACGGTGTCAAGAGAGATCAGAGCTCGACAATAAAATATTGAATCAATGGGCTTGAAGTTTCAGACTTCGAATGTGATTCAACTCAAGGCCCGAATCGGCTAAGTATAAATGGACTCACGGAAGGCACCATGTGTTAGCTCAACGCAATTCCAAAAGACGTATCCAAAGAGTGGCTCCCAAAAGAGCATGAGCTTCCACATAGTCCAAGTTAAAAAGTGGGATAGAGCGGGCCCAAATTGGTAATTAATAAGACATGAGCCAGTGGAAGGAGCCAAGTGCCAGCACGAGGCTTCTTCAAAAGTGAGATTTTGAGCCAGAGACCCAAATAAGCGTCATGCCTTCACATCTCTAGGGACCAAAAAAAAGGGAGCAGGCCCAAAATGACTAAGTATGGAGAGCCAGTGGACAACAACACATGTTGCATCAACACAAATTCAAAGGCATGACCCAAAGCTGAGACTCAGATGAGCATGTGCCTTCTACATGTCTGAGGTTCAAAAGGAGATAAAGTTGGGGTTTGAATAGTAAAAATGGGGTAGAGCCAACAGAAGGAGCCAAGTGTTAACGTGACGCTACTTCAAAAGTAAATAACAAAGTGGGTTCCTAAACGTGTGTCAGTCTTCCACGTGTTTAGGGTCAGACTTATGACCCCACCAAGCAAAAGGGACTTAACCAAAATACAAAGGAACAAAGCAAGCTGCGGAAGGCACCACTTGTCTCTTTGGCGCATCTTCAAATGGTAAATCTAGAAGTGGTCCCCAAACTAGTGCCAGCTCTACATGTGGCCATGTTCCAAGTCAAAGTGGGAAGGTGGGTTGTCAGAGGTAGTTTGAACTTTTTGGTCCAACAAGGCGTAAAGTGAAAAAATGAACCCCACCTCCATCGATGCCTAGAGGAGCCATGTGTCAATCCTAAATTGCATGCGGGAAGGTGGTCCTTGGAGTGAAATTTTGCCAAATGTGGGCCAGCGGGCCAAGGGTAGACTTTTTGGCCAAATGGAATATGTGGATTGTCAGGCCCAAAGATGGGTTTTTGACAAAAATAAATTGCGGGGCTGCGAAGTATTTTTTGCATTTTTATATTTTGGTGCAAAAGGCACAAAGTGAATTTTGGGCACGTGGACCAGTTCTGCTAACTAGTTTTTACATTTTTTGTACAGACCTGACGCAAATATTCAAATGGACATATCTTTCGATCTAGTACCTGAAATTCAACAAATTAGGCACCATTGGAAAGTTCTTGACCTTGTCTATGCCATGGGAGCCTAAAAATTTAATTTTAATGAGGTTAGATGGGTGAAAATGGGAAAATTCCTTTTAGGCCATTAATGCATAATCTGATTGCTTCAACTACTAGATCTGATTTTATTCTATCCACTATTCTTCCTTCTTCAACATGCTGAACAAACAAAAGAGAACCAGACTTGACAGATAATGGGTAGATTCGCAGCAGGAATTGATGGTTGTTGGTTGGATTTAAAGAGTAGATTCAAGTTTCTCCTCTCTCTTTCTAGTTTTCATCACCTATATATTGTAAACACTTCTCATTTCAGAAGGGGAGACATTCTAGGATGTAGGGAAAAAATTTCAAATTCATTTCCCAACTCCATTAGAGCTGTAAGACTTCTCCTGCACCTGAAGAGCATATTTGTGCCTCTGAGAACCCATGTAATATTTTGTGCACCTTATAGAGAAATAAAAGGTTGTTTTGTGGCATCTTTCAACCCTTTACATTATTTTATTATTTCTCTATTCCTCTCTATCTTGTGTTTTCTCCCTGTGTATGTATTTCACGTTTACAGGTATAAGATGTCGTGCTCATGGAGTTTCAATGGTGGATTAGGATCTGGGTTTGCATCACTCTTGTCTGACCTCCCTCAGTCCCCTCTTCCCTATTTCATTCTGTCTCAACAGAGTATCTCACCACTTCCTTTTCTGGTGTATCACCACTTAGTGTAGGCTTTCTTTGACCCTCTCTCTCTCCCTATCTCCTTGGTATGGTTAGATTAGGATATGTTAGATTCTATCTGCACTTGCGTAGCTTGTGGCAGGTAGATTTGGAAGCAAGAAACAACTTTCTCCGGAGGTCCATCTCAGGTTCTGTAAGTCCCACAACTTGAGATATGGTCCCATGTTGTGCGATCACACCGAATGCCCCACTCACACTCATGCCATTTGGGGGTGCTGTGATTTTGCACTAACACATACCAAGTGGTTTTCTTTTCCAAAATATTGGGCGCGTTTGTTGGGTTAGAAAAATAAAAAATAAAGAAACCCTTTGTCGTGTTTTAAATGTTGTCCATGATGACCCCATGAGGGCTCCAGATTGTGTCATCCTAGGATTTAAGAATACTTTCAGAGGGGATTCGACACAAAAAATACCCAATGAGGAAAAAGTGTTATAACCATTGACATGTAACATTAAATTCAGAAATATGTAGAACAACATCTGGAGGAGAGAGATTACCTCATGAAAAACCTTCTAGAATAATTTCTTGGGATGCTTCACCAATAGTTTCATTTCTCATTCCATTATCTCCAACGACGGTTGAAACAACTAGGATTTAATCTAGCGATGTCATTTTATAGGGGGACACCCAGAGGGTGAAAAACCCCAGGAGATACTATAGCAATTAATTTCTGTAGCGCCCGTAAATTCTAGGGTATGACAGTTAAGTGGAGTAAACCCTTGAAGAGTTAACTCTAGTTTTTTACCAGAATTGGAGAGCATTTTTATGTTTAGTTCTATTTCTCAAATGATTTCAAATTTTGATTACAATGAAACTAGCTAAAATTTTTCATTGTAATATTGTTAATAATTTTTTAACTAAGTATCTTGCATCATTTACATTGTTCTCCTAGGTTCTCAGGATGTGCTAAACATGAGAAGTTAGCTAATTATCAACTTGTATAACATCCGAGAAGGAAAAAATTGGTGCAATGAAAAAATATTATTGAGCAACCCCTACCATTTAAGAACTGATCAATATGGTAATTGTATTGTCATATGATTTATTCTTTGACCATACTATATTCAGATATTTTACTTGTTCACAATCTATATTTGTGTGCATTTCAAAAAACATAATAAAATAAAGCTCTCTACTTACCATCCCCATTTTCTTCAAAATATTCTTCCCTAAATGTTTAATCTTTTTCACATAAACCCTACTAAAATTCTATCTCAGATTGAGTACATATGCAATTTAAAAGATGAGATAACTTTTGTCTTTGATTATAGTGACATCCTTTGGTCTGGAAAGATCTGGAAACTTTAGAAGTCACTTGAAAAATCAACACACCTTCCAAATCTAGTATCAATAGAGGTTTTCTACTTAGATCTACACAAATAAATTATTGAATCATATATTAAATATGACTAATTACAACATTTTTAAAATATTAATATAACTAATTTTTCTAATATTATACTTGAATATTGTGGTATTTGGCCTTGAATTGTTGACTCTCTATCGATATTTTCATCAGGAACTACAAATAAATGCTTCATATAATTAATCATTTAAATTCACTAATTGCAACAAAAAAATATCATATGAAATTTAAAATTGAGTAGTTATGTACATGTTTTAGCTACATTACAATTAAAATCTTTCTCAACTTCTTGATTCTCTATATTGTCTGGATATTTTTCAACGTTAGGTATGATTTTAACATCTAACTTAGGAAAATTTTCCAAATGTTTTTTATTAGATATGCATTTATGTTTCTCATAAACTATTGTTTATGTTGCATCCAAGCCAATACCATGTGAAACATCTCAAACTGTCAATGCAAGTGGCTCTTTATATATTTTAGATAAAATCAATTATTGGATTTCCACATCTACAAACACATATTCACTAATATTAGATCAATTATGAAATATAATTAAAATGGTAGTTAAAAATATTTAAAATAAATAACAAATTCTTACATCATTAACGATTATTGTCATTAACTTTGTGACCAATTAGATATAAAAAAACATACATAAAATAAGAAATAATTTGTAACAAAAAAATCAATTTAAAATATAAATATGTGAGATCCAAATTTTTGTTTAGTTCACATATCTGTAAAATTCAAAATAGACTCTAAAATTGAAATAATAAAAATTAAAAAGAGTGAGGTATCTTATTCTCCCTCAATGTGATAAAATCATATATGAAAAATGATGGCTTCCTATTAGATTATAAGAGTAAAATAGGTGAAGATGAGCAATTATCAAAATTTTAAAATCCTTTGAGTTGAAATTAATAATGAAGAGGGATAATGATAGGCCAAAAAAAATCTCTCAAAGTGGAAAAATAATTAGATTAAGAATGGGAGGCCTCCCATTATCCATCAACAAGAAAATCTCACGGAGAAAGTGAACGACCTCACATTCTACCCAAGAATGAAGTAGAACAATCACACAGAGAATTTTAGGCCACATGAAAAAACACTATAGGGATAAAGAGAGGTATCACATAATTCCTCAATGAGCAAAAAAAATTATGTTAAATAAAACAAACTTAAATTTATTAGAATACATTTTGGTAGTATAATTATTTATTATTTCCTCATTCTAAAATAAAAAATTATAAGCACATAAAGGTACAAAACTCATTAGGTACACATGAAGCCTTAATTTTTTATAATTCCTTGTAAAATGTCTTCATAAATAATCGCTTGTCTATATTTTCAACAATAGAATGATCACCTATTTTTTAAAATGCTGGAAGTAATATGCATCCTACATAAATGGAGATAATGTTGCTGTCTTTTTGTGTGCTTTTTATCAATTGTTTTTCCAAAAACACTCCATTGGCTAAAATCAGAATGGATTCCTTGACCCAATAAGTTTAAGATCATTACAAGAAGGAATTTTCAATTCATCTTCATTATTCTCCCAATATAAATCAACCTAAAAAATTTCTTCCTATTCATCATGGTTATGGATGTCATAAACAACACATATTACTAAAAATGTATTAATACCATTGGAAGGATACAATCTATAGCACACATAATAAAGCCCTGAAACATTATCCTTAGAATCTTTGTAGTATATTGTCACAACATCAGCCAAAACTGGTACTTAAAAAATTGGAACCATGAACACACAAACTTATCTACTTGCATTTGTTCCCAAAAATGTGAACATTTCAATAAGATCCTGTTAGGAATATTCCTTGGATTACTGCTCACATTATTGGTTCTAATAGTTAAATGTAATAATCATATATTACATTAGTAAGTTAGTTTGTTAGTAAGATATTAATATTGTTATATTAATATCATATTTGTATGAAAAAAACAAAATATTGCAATATTATTAATATGAGTCATAAAACAACTCAGTATTAATAACATAGGATATTATATTAGATGTGAGTTTGTTAAATAAACAACTCACATAGATTATTGTGCATGGATATATTGGTCGGATATATGAGAGAATAGTGGTGAGTGATCATAAGTGAGATTCTTTAGGATAGATTAGTGGGATGATATTTGTAAGCCTATCTCCTTGTTTATAGGAAATGGAAAGGCTATATATTGTAAGTTATCTCACCATGTAATTAGCTCCAAAATTATTCAATCAATAATATAGTGTGTTTATTATATATTTGTGCTCTAATTTTGTGTTTATGTTATTTTCTTCATTCTGCAACATTGTCTCTTATTGAGTTGTATAATTATATAATGTAATTCTTGCTTATTTATATTAAATAATGTATCAATTTCACATCAGATCCTTTATTATTACATCAGTAACAATATTACACATATCCATAATAAGAAGATAACATGTAATCATTCATAAACTAGAAATATTCTTCAATATATTTCTAAGTCCAAATGGAAAGCAACACCAACAATTAAAATCATCAATATTTGGATCTGTGGATAGAGTATTTTTGTGAAATTATTGAATATAAAAATCATAATATTTGTGTTGCAACTGTAGGTATTTTTGGTTCCTTAGCCTCATCTAGTTTTCTTTATCCCTTTTTACCACTTTATATTCCTTTCTGAATTTTTGATTTGCCCTTTTTAGAAGTTTTTTGACCAATAGGAAAGTGGTTTTCTTCACCAATTATGTGACATACTTGAGCTAAATTTTTTATGTTATTGCCGAATCACAGCACCCTACGATTTGCACAAGTGTGTGTGCTTGAGCTCATGGTATGACTAGAAAACATGGGCACTATCTCTAAGTTGTGAGACTTTCTACTTGAGATAGACCTCCAGAGAAAGCTGGTTCTTGCTCCTAAACTACCTACCACAATCTACTCTAATGTAGGAAAAACTATCTATCTTAATATAAATTTACAAGGAACCAGGGAGAGAGTACATGAAAACAAAGCCTACACTAAAGTGGCGATACACTAGAAAAGGAGAGTATGAGAATAGATTTTCAATTTGTGAAAAATGGAAGCAAAGTACATACTAAAGAGGGTGATAACAATTCTCCAGAATCTAGCAACTTTATTTACAAAAATTTTTCATACAAACACAATGATATTGAATTCCCTGCAAGAGCATAAAAAATAGACACAATATATTTGCAATAAGGTTGAAGAGGCACGATGAATGCAAACAACACAACATGGGAAGATACATCCACCAACTTGTATCTATTGCTTCATTGATATGCATAGCTCAATATATTACAAAATAAGGTCCTAGATCACCATGCAAGAAGTCCATTATAAGGGCCTACAGAACATTGGCTTCAAAAAACCAATTTTGACAGAGTATTGTTACTTAAAACTATCTCCTCCCTTTACAATGAGCTCAAGATTCTTATTTATAGAGTTATGAGAGGAGAGAGAGAGAGAGGGAGAAATGAAAATCCTTAATTATGACTTCCCACCACTTGCAAGATGTCATAAATGGATTAAAATGATGGTATGTTGTGTGAAAAAGGATTCCCATGCTGTCCCATGATTTGCAGTAGTGAAGAATGTCTACCCATGCTTCAATAAATGTTCTTCCAACCACCAATAAAATCACTATTCTGAAATAGGCACATTTTCTATAAAATCATCCTCAATCCTTCATCAAATTCTAAATTTCTTGACCACTGTGCATCAGACCTAGAGCCACGATTCCAATGGTATCAATTTTTGTGATTTCGTCAAGAAATGTAAAAGATATGGAAATCTGAGTGTAGGAAGTTGTTTTGGGTCTGTCAGGAATTTCTTGCATTTTACAGGATTGAGTATTCATTTTATTGTAGCATGAAAATTTCCCTTTATTTTTAAATAGATACCCTCATCAAAATTAAGAGAGCTCTAGGTCAAAAGTTATGACCGTTTGAAGTTCAGGGGTCGGGTGTTGACTTTTCCTTTGTATTGCTGGTATGCGGGTTTTCTCTGCCTTTTCCACATTTCAATTGGTTGCAAATTTTTTGGATTTTTTGGTGTCAAATGTCCCATGTGAACTTGTGCTACCTAGGAAAATTTTATCCACATTTTCTGCATTTCTTTGTCTTGTGGCGTTTTCAACTTTTTAGGTCTGAAATGTCCCATGTGATTGTACTGCCTAGGACAATTTTATCCACCTTAACCACATTTCCCTTGCCTGTGGTGATTACGGTGATTTTGATCCTGACTTTCCCAAAAATATTTTCCCACCTTCTCAACATTTTTCGTGATCTTTAGCATTTCAACGACTTCGTAGGTTCAGGGAATTGGTGGTCCACGTGTACCTGTGTAGCCTGGGATATATTTTTCTTCTTTTTCTATAATACATTGCCTCCTTAAAAAATTGGACCCGAACCTTGGTATGACCTGCATTGGTTCCATCTGTAGCCCCCATACCCGTAATTCACTAAAATAAGCCCTTGACTTCATTTTTTCAATTGTTTTTCAAATTTTACTAACTCCTTGGATTTTTCTTGGATAGGAAAGTTAAAGGGAAAAAAGGGGTCCCCAAAAATAATTTTTTTTTGGTCTTCCACCATTTCTGCTTGCTCGAACTTGTAGAAATTGTGCAGGTTACCAAAATTTACCTTCAGGGGATGAATTTTAGATAACACGTTCTATGAATTCCATATCTATTTACCAAATTTTCTTCATCCCATTGAATTCTTGTAAAATTATCACCATCCTTCATGCAAAAAAATTCAAACATATTTTCTTTTACATTGTTTTTCCTTAATTATTTTGAAATAATTGGCAATGGTCTCATCTCTTTGACCAAGTTCAAATAATGTCCTCAACCAAGCACTTCCTTCATATATCTCATCAGCAAGGCATACCTATTCATTTTCATCAAGCCCAGATATGCACTTAAAAAATTAGTTTTGAACTATCTTATCGAATTTACTATGAAATCATCTTGGTTGTCTTTTTTGAGTAAACATGCTAATCCACCCAATATATATAGTTCAATTTTTTTTCCAAATCTTCCCAAATAGTATCAGGAAACTACAAGCATGTCAACGTATCATGCAAACTTTCTTCTTTTCTTATTTCAAATATATCCAAGCACCTTTTAATGAACCCCTCCATGTAAATTTATTACAATCATGAGTGTTAATTTCTATTTAACTATAAATTTTTAATAAATATAAATTTGAAATAAATAGATAATACACACCTTACACTCTATTGACTATTCATTTCCTCTTCCTAGACATTTGGGTCTTACACAACTTATCAATAGCTCTCTTTCTTTTGATATCATATCAATAAACTATGTCTAGACCTACACTCTATTTTCCTGATTTCTTTTCTTGCAAATAGCAGATATTGTACTCAATGGAAAATTATGGGCCATAATTCTAGCATTTCTCATTCGATAATGATTATGCACATCAATATATTCATGATTGCAAAGTATTTTCTTTTAGGACCTAATGGTGTGTATCACATATAATATATAAAAATCTGTTTTCTCATCCATGAAGTCCTCCTTTGTTATAATTTCTACAAGTTGTATTATTATCCTATTTAAAGTAAGAAGTAATTCATCTTTAGGAGTTGTAATCATATTTTTTATCATTAAGAAAACTATTTTTGAATCTTCATATTCATATAGCTTCCTGAATTAGATATCTTTAGGTGCAATTTCACACCTTTGAACATCAACATAAAACAATTTTTCATCAAACAAGAAATGTTGTACCTCTTTACTAAGTTCTAGAGTTTATTTTAAAAAGAGAGTCTCTACTTTCTTTTCAAATTCTTCATTTGGATCATTTTTCATCTCCTTGAAAGAGGAAAGATATATATCTACCACTAATGAAGGTAAATATGAATGCCTGTGATATGTAAATTTAATGACAACTGCAGTATTAGTTCGATGGTGTGATGACTTTATGTTAAGAAGATGAATAATTGAATATGTTGTAGGTTTTCCATACAACCTTTTAAGACATTGCAGCATACCTCTATATACTTCATTATAGTGTTGTCACACCTTTCTTAGTGTTTCTATCAGTTTGGAATGATAAATTCCAACAGAAACAAACAAAGAATACATAGAATTTTTTATTGACCTCCCCATTAAATCTATATGATAATTGGCCACATAGAGATATATTTCCAAAATATTTCATTTTATTATGATGTTATCAATTCTCTCAACTTGAACCTCGATCACATCTTCAATTATTAGTTTTTAATGTAGCCAAATTATGAACACACTCAATATAGTGTAAATAAATTAAAATCAAAATAGAATAGATCTCCTTCTTAATTATTGAATCACGAATTAAAAATTTTACTAAATAGGAAAACAACTCCCGACTCAATCTTTCCAGCAAACTCTAACCAATTTTTACTAAATCTACTATAGGTGGCAGAAATTACTTTTTTAGCAATTTATTACAACCTGCTATTCGTATTAAGTTTGCATGCTAATTCATACAGGAACATAAAATTTCCACGCATCTTCTACATGCCTAAATTATAGGAATTTCCAAATCTCCAACTCACAATGCATCTAAGAGAATAACATTAACTAACACCCTAAAACATGAAAAAAATTAATTTTAAATTAAATCCTAATATTTGGTCCTCAGATTCTAGAAAATGTGTGAAAATGTGCTCCAATGGGAAGGATTTTATGGTTGGTGCGTTTCTCTTGTCGAAACAGGTGGATTAAAAAAAATGGACCCAATTGGACACTAGGAGCACACGTTATGACCTTTTCAAGTTCATGCTAATTTTAGCGCATTAGTTTTTCATCTATAACCATACCAATTTCATTAACATCATTAACTATCATACGAAACATAAATAGGTCATTATGAAATTTATATAGCTTATGTACTTCAAAAAACCATTCTTCATCCAAAATACCTCTTTCAAAATCTCTATAAAAATTTTGAAGTGGTATTTCTACAAATGAAACTTGACCAAGTGTTGCCATATTATTCCTACAAATGAGACATTTGAAAAAATCTATCTTAATATTAATACTAATGAAAATAAACTACATGTGTTTCCACAATGTTCATAGAAATGAGACATTTCAACAAATTTATCTCAATATAAAAAATAATGGAAATAAACTATAAACAATTCTTGACTACATCGAATTAATTTTTTATTAAACAAAATAGGGATAATTGTTTTATATTATGATCAATATTAATCATAAATAAAATATAAAGAGTCCTACCACTTTCCTTAAAATTAAAAAACATTTTTCATGATATGTGTGGCATACTATTCTCTTCCAATAATATATTTCATGGAATGGGTGGATTACCATTCTATTTTGAGAATATTGTTCAACCTCAAATTACAAAAAATAATCAAGAGGGAGAATGTAATGTCTCACATTGTCACACATATTAAACATAAATTATTAAATAGACAAGGAGATCTTCCTTTTCCCTTAGAGTGGAAAAAATATTTTATCTTCATCAAAAAGTAAAATTACAATCAAGAGGGTAAATGGGAGGCCTCCAAATCTCCCTAAAATTATAAATTAACTTTTCATGGTATATGATGCCTGCCATGCTCTTCCAATAATACCCTTCAATGGAGGAGAGACCTACAATTCTCTTCCAATAATAATTATCATCCTTAGTGTAAAAAAAACAAAATGGTAGAATGTGATGTCTCTCATTTACCTTCACATTAAAAAATAATTAGGGGGTATAAAGGAAGAGCTCCCTTTCTACCTTAAGTGAAAAAACTTTTTTTCCCTCAAACTAAAATTGTAATCAAATTAAATGGGAAGCCTCCTAATTACCTAAAATTATAAATCATTGTTTCATAGAATGAGAGGCCTAATATTCTCCTCTAATAATAGTTTTCAACCTTATATTTAAAAAAAAAATAATGGGTAGAATGATATGTCTCCCGATCTCGTTCATATTGAAAATTAATTAAGAGGTAGAAAGGAAGCTCTCCCTCTATCCCTCAAAGTAAAATCATAATAAAAATAAATGGGAAGCTTTCTAATATCTCTAAATATATAAATAAATGTTTCATACAATTTGAGGCCTACCATTCTCTTGCAATAATAGTTTTTAACCTTAGATTTAAAAAATATCAGGAGAGAGAATGGGATTTCTGATCCCATTCTTTTTCATATTGAAAAAAAATTGTAAGGTAAAAATCATGGTGTCTCTTTTTCCTTCAAAGTGGAAAAAATATTGTTTCTTCATAAAAAAAAATTATATTAAAGAGCGACAACGGATACCTCCAAATCTCCATAAAATAAAAACCATTTTTTCATGTAATAGAAAGTTTACCATTCCCTTCCATAATATTGTAAATAGAATGAGAGGCCTACGATTATCTTCTCATAATATTTTTGAACATCATAGTAAGACAATAATATAGAGAGATAATGGAAGGTCTCGCTTTCATCCTCATATTGAAAAATTATTATATGGCATAAGGGGAGGCTTCCATTTCTACCTCAAATTGTAAAAAAATATAGTTTCGCATAATGTAAATTTATAAAGAAATTGTCAAAGAATAACTGTCATGGAATGGGAGGCCTAACCATTAGGTATTTCTCTTTTTATAATAAAATTAAACATTAGAGTACAAAATTAATTCAAAGGCAAATGGTGTGTTTCACATTCTCCCTCATAATTAAAATTAATTATATCTTAGGAAGGGAGGCATCCTTTTCTCCCTCAAAGTACAAAATATGTTTTTTTCTTTCAAAGTAAAATTACAATCAAGATGGTAAATGGGAGTCCTATTAATGTAAACTTTAAAAAATCAAATTTTCATGGTATGTGAAGAGTACTATTATTTTATGATAATATTTTTGATCTATACTTTCAATAATAGTTTCCAACCTCAGAGTACAAAAACAATTAAAAGCGATCATGAGAGGTCTCTCATTCTTACTAATATTGAAAAATATTATGATGTAGAAAAGAACATATTCCTTCTATCTCAAAATTAAATTGGAATAAAAAGGTTAAAAGTTATACCTTCCAATCTCCCTAAAATTATAAATTATTATTTCTTAGAATTGGATGCCTAACATTTTGTTCGAAAAATAGTTTTAAACATGAGAGTAAATAAATGATCAAGAGGCTGAATGGGAGGACTCCCATTCTTACACATAATGAAACATAATTATGAGGTAAGAACTCATGCATCTCTTTATCCCTAAAAATAAAATTACATTCAAGAGGTAAAATGATAGGAATGCCAATGTCTGTAAACTTTAGTACCAAATTTTCATGTATTTGAAGGCCTAACATTCTCTTATATAATATTTTTAATGAAATGAAAGGTATAACATTCTCTTCCAATAATAATTTTCAACTATGTTGGAAAAATATTATAAAGATGGAGAATGTGAGGTCACAAATTCTAGCTCATATTGAAAAATTCCTATCAATCTATTCCAATAAAAGTTTTCAACCTCATAGTTAAAAAATATTAAAAAGGAAGAATGGGAGGTCTCCCATTCTCACTCATATTGAAAAATTATTATGAGGTAGAAAGGGATATCTATCGCTCTACCTCGACATACAGATAATAATTTTTATCTCTCAAAATAAACTCACAATCAAAAGAGTAAATGGTAGGCCTCCAAATCTCCCTAAAATTCTAAAACAATATTTCATGTTATGTGAGGCATACCATTATCTTTTTATAATGTATTTTAGGTAATGGTGGCCTAACATTATTTTTCAATAATAATGTTCAATATCAAAGTTAAAAAAATCAAGAGGGAGAATGGGATTTCTACCATTCTCAGTCATATGTAAAAATAACCAAGAGGGAGATCAAGATAGAGGGAGAATGAGATGTATTCAATTCTCACGCATATCTAAAAAAAATTGATAGGGAAAGTGGGATGTATCCCTTTGTATCTCAATGTTTCAAAAATAATGCTTCTCCATCAATTTTTTTTTTTTAAAATTCTCCCTCAAAGTAAAGTTACAATCAAGAGGTGAAATGAGAGTCCTATCATTCTTCCTAATATTATAATCATAATTTTCACAAAATGGAATCCTGACATTCTATTTTAATAATATTTTACAAACATAGATGAGAAAATAATGAAGTGAGAGGATGGGAGGTCTCCCAATCTCGCTCATATTGAAAAATAATTATGAGTTAGAAAGAGATACCTCACTTAGTTTCTATAAATAAATAAAAGTTTATCCCTTATTAAAAAAAATGGGGAAAATTTGTACCCTCTCAATCTCCCTCAAATTATAAAACAATTAAGAAGGATTGGAAGACCTCTTGTTCTTAGTTTCTTATTATATTTTTCACTTACAAAAAAATGAATGAAGATGAAGAATGGAAGGCATCCAATTGTCGCTCATTGAAAAAACAATTAAGATAGATAATGAGATCTCTCCAATCGTCCCAAATAATTTTTAAAAAAAATAAATTTTAGAATGTTAAGCCTTTGAATCTCATCAATTTCAAAGAAATCAAAAGATACTGACAAGCCTTATTTTCTATCTTATAGAGAAATAGAATTGAGGACATAGAATCGGATGCCTCCCATTCTTCGTGAATGTGAAAATCAATCAATATTACTATATAAAGTAGAATGAGAGGTTTTAATTATTTCTTAAAAATCATAACATTGAGTGAGACTCAATAATCTTACATTATCACTCAAATACTTTAATTTTATTGAGGATGGGAGGCCTCGCATTCACCATCAATTTAAAAGAAAAATATAATGTGTTAGACTCTCAGTAAAATTAAAATAATGTTAACTTATAACATAAGGCCTCTAATTCTCCTTAAATTTTAAAACTTTAGTAAGAGGGAGATAGTTAGGTCTTACATTCTCACTCATAATGATGTGTTTTTAGAATATTAATTAAAAACAAAAATTAATATTGAAATATGTTTTTTTATTAAAGGTAAAAGTTTTTAGAGGGACCTTACCTAGGAGTACAACCAAGGGCTCAATATCCAAGATGAGAAATACAGAGAAATGTGGTTTTTTGATATATTGGGGCCACACTCCAAAACAAAGATAAATAAAAAAATCACTAAGGAAGGTTCCATCTTCCTACAAGAATCCCAGCTATGAATAAACAAAACAAAATTGCATTATAACAACAACACCATAACAACTACACCAGAAAAAGAGATGCAAAGGCACTAACTAACAAATTTATCATAAACCTTGTGAGAAATCATGAATGATTGATAAAGATTCAAGGAAATACCAATTCTAGGATCCCAGTTGCATGCTTTGAAATTCTTAGTGATCTTACCGTTCTTCCAAGCTGAGGCCAAAATGCCTCTAATCTCATAGATCTGATGAATGTGAACTTGCTTAAGGTTGAGAACTACCCTATGGGTGGAAAATTAGTTGTGATTTTATTACATATGTTTGAATTGATTGGAAAAAGGGTTAATTTCCTGTCTGATACTAGAAATGTAGTCAGAAGTTGAGTTCATAATGTCAAACTTGAAGAGAAAATCAAAATTATCTTCAATTGTTTTCAGTGTCTTAGCTTGCATTTTATAATTTTCTAGAATAGAGGACATGTCTTGATCACATGGAATGATTGACAACATGGGGGATATCATGAACCAGAAGCTCTTGTTCTTTTTTACTGCTCCTAAGAATCCTTTTAGGAGGAGATTCTGTGACAGGGCAGCGGAGCATGGGATTCTTAGAACAGTTAAGATGTTGCTGAGGAGGTGGATGGGCTAGTTTGGGGCAAGGTTCATTAGCCACAACATTGAGAATATATTGGTGAATGAGAAATATTACCCCTTGATGTAGAGGAACTATCATGTTATGACCCTGGACATCCAAAACTGGTTTTTCCAAAGATTGTCTAATATAATATAATATAATAAGATAAACTCACCTCAACCTCAAGCTTGAAATGATTCTAAAGGACCAGATGGTGAAAAGGGATACTATAAAACCTAACCTCCAGAGTGACATGTTTAACCATAATGCGATCAACTTCATCAAAGGGATACGGGATAGAGGAATAGACTATTCCTTCCTTCTTGGCTTCTAGGCTTTCACCATCATCTAGGAATACTATTTCCTTTGCCTTTTTGTCAAATTTGTTTGTAAATAACTTATTACCTTCCATGCTTAACCTAGTGATGAAAGGGATGAATTGTTCAGAGATAATGAAGTTATTTCGTGTGAATTTAATGTTCCTTTCATTCAAATTTTCCACAAATTGGTGAGGTATGTACTGGTCTTGCCCCTTAATCATTTGAATAAAATATATAAAAAAAAACCCAATGTTAAGGATTTCCCAAAGTTCTAAATTTTATTTCCATTTTGGATAAAAATAGGCTCAACTCTGCATGGTGTGCTCCCCCCATTATGATTAAAACTGACGGAAGAGAAGGGAAGAGATGAGAACAACAACAAATAGGCTTATTAACAACACTCTAATAGCATAAATACCTCATTGTTATAGAGATGAACATTGAATCCTTCCATTCTATCTACTTTAAATGAATAAAACACTCAATTTTCGAGGTAAGGGGGAAATGAGATCTAATGAAATCGAATTGCTTCAAAAATCTAGGAAAATGATTCCACATGTGTAGGATCCACTGACTAAGGAGTATTGATGGGATTTTCATAATAATGATGTGGAAAAATTTGTGGGGGGTGTTTTGGAAATCATGCCATATACTATAATTATTAATGCACACTCTAACATTAGCTAATGTATCTGTTGATTTATTTCCTTCCCTATACACATGTTGGACCACAATGTTAAGACCATTCTATAGAGTATAAGCTTAATTAATAAAGTTTGTTATGGTCATACTCAAAGTTTTTGTTTTATAAAGTTTGTTAATAATATTAATTGAATCACATTACACAATGATGTTTTCCACTTTGAGGTTCCTAGAAATTTTGATTCCCTAGAGAGTTTTTAAGTCCTTCAAGTAATGGTTTGTTTTCTTTCTTATATGACCAACATATGCAGTACTAAGGTGACTAATTGGATTTATAATAATACAACCACCACCTGCTGAGCTAGGGTTGTCTTTGGAGGCACCATCAAAGTTCAGCATATGCCAACCTTTAGAAGGGGGAATCCACTACGCAAGAGACCTATCAATTATGGGAAGGGGCACTGATAATTATTGAGTATTTATATTCCAATCCTTAAAATATATCTCCTCATTTTGAGGGTATATATATTTATTGGTGGGATTGAACTTCTTAATCTTTTATTTAGTGTCCATTTTGATTTCATTATTGATGCTTTTGATGGTTATGTTAGTGCCTCTAAAACTGAGTGAGTTGTGCGGGTCTTCCATATCATCTAAATGGTATAGGGGAAAATGATCCTATAAAAATTGTGAAGAAGGTCATGTTTAAATGGAGGATTCCATTGGATCCATGCTTGACTAATGTCCTCAGGAAAAGACTAGTTGACACCAAATGTGTTGAATATGTGCTTCTAGAGAGTACTAGAAACTTGAAAATGTAGTAGGAGATGATAAATGGTTTCATTGACCTTTTTACATTTTTAGTACCTATTATGAACTATACAACCCATTTTGATAATATTATCAAAGGTGTGAATACTTTTATTTAGAAGAAACTAGAGAAACTGGTTGATTTTAGGGGTAAGCTCTTTGAACCATATTTTTCTCCAAGGAAAGTTACAAATAGGTTCATTAGCATACAATTGATACATATATCGTACTGAATAGTTTCCATTAAAGGAAAGGACCCAAGTAAATTCATACTTAGCTTGAATTTGGCTAATGTGAATACGACTGAGGATGTTTTGAAGGTATTCAATAAGAACCTTTTTGGTTAGGGATAACAGTATCATGTTTTTTCGATTATAGTTTACCTTCAGTATTCTGAATTTAGCCGCTAGCTTGTTGCCCCAAGGCTATAGTGAGTCTGTCTTTTAGTTGTTCCCATTATTTTTTTTCGGTTAGAGTGCTAAAATTAGCCCAACTATCTTTCTAGAAGTTGATGTTGTCTCTCGTTCCTAGAAACCATTTGCATCCTAAAGCAACATTTTTTCTGATCTTATCCAGGTTGTTCAAGAAATGTGAACCAATGGGGAGGTTGACAATGTTGAAATTGTTTTGAATGCTACCTTGTTTTAGATACTTATCTTTCATGAGATTTTCCCATGGGTGTTCCTCTTTAAATGGTATTGTTATCACTGAATCACAGCACCCCTGGAGATATACTTGAACTCACAGTGTGATTGGATAACATGGGTACTATCTCCAAGTCGTGGGACTTGCTACTTGAGATAGACCTCCAGAGAAAGTTGGTTCTTGCTCCTAAACTACCTGCCACAATCTAGTCTAATGCAGGATAAGCTAACTGTTCTAATCTAAGTTTCCAAGGGACCAGGGAGAGAGAATACATAAAATGAAAGCCTAAAGCGGTGATACACCAGAAAAGGAGGGTGTGAGAGTAATCTCCAAATGTGTGAAATACAGAGGCAAAGTGCACACTAGAAGAGGTGATGACAGTTCTCCATAATCTAGCAAAATGCATTCACAACAATATTCCAAGCACACACAATGATAATGAATTCCTGCAAGAACATAATAATAGACACAATATTCTTGTAGAAAGATTAAAGGGGCAAGAAGAATGCAAGAAAACACAGCAGGGGAAGATACATCCACAAACTGATATTTTATTGCTTCATGATATGCACAGTTCAGTCTATTACAAGATAAGGGCCTGGATCACCATGCAAGGAGTCCACTACAAGGGCTTGCAACACACTGGCTTCACAAATAAATTTTGGCAGAGCTTTGCTACCCAAAAAATCTCTTCTTTTACAATGAGCCCAACACTCCAATTTATAGAAAAAGAGAAGGAAAAGAGAAGGGAAAATGGAAATCCCGAAATCTGTCCTTCAACTACCTGTAAGAGGCATTAAATTGAGTGAAATGGTTATAAATTACTTGCAAAAGGCTCCCCATACTGTCTCATGTGCTGCAGCAGAGAAAGAATGATGACCATGCCTCTTAATTGCACTCCCAGCTACCAAATAAAACACTGTTCTGAACCCGGCCACGTTTTCTTAAAAATATCAATCAATTTCTAATCCAATCTGGAATTTCTTTATTTCTGTGCATCGGGCTTGGAACCACAATTCCAATGGTACCAATTTTGTGCGATTTTGTTGAGAAATGCAAAAGTTATGGCCTTCTGAGTGCGGGCAGCTATTTTGGGTCTGGCAGGCGTTTTCTGTCATTTGACGGGAATGAGCATCAACTGACTGGAGCCGAATATGTTTCTTTTATTTAAATATATCTACCCTCATTAAAAATAACAAAGTCCTCACTAAACTTGTAGAGGACGTCGTGCTCGTTCCAGAAAGTCCAATTTTGTGAAAATCAGAGCTCGGAGTCAAAAGTTATGGCCGTTTGAAGTTTCAGAGGACCAAATGTTGACTTTTCTTCCTCTGCCTTCGGCCGCTTCGGCTTTTCGCGTCCCATGTGTCCCTTTGTCCAATTTTTCCCAGTGCTGAAGTTCCCTGTTTCGGCTGAACCGGCCGGTTCGCATACTCGCGGCCCAGATGTCCCATTTACTTTCGGACTGTCTGGGACAAATTTTTCCGATTCGCCCGGTTCCGCCGGTTCACGTACTTTTTTCCCACGCGTCCTGGACTGAAAGTTCTCATTTCGGCCGATCCGGCTAGTTTGCCTACTTCGCGTACCTTCGGCCCAACTGTTCCGGTCTGCCTTGACTCATTTCGGCCGATCCGGCCGCGCGTACTAATTGCCCAGATGTCCCAAATGCTACGCAGACCGCTGAGCGGCCTTTCATCCAGTTCGCGCCCAGATGTCCCAACTGTCCCAAGGACTGCCTGGACTAGGACTTAGCCATTTTTCATGATTTTTCCTGGCCTGAGCTTGTTTTTGTAATTTTTTATATTTTCTCAGAACTTGCTCTCTTCTTCTTGGACAGGGGAGTTAGAAAAAATCTGAGGGGACCCTAGAAACATGACCTTTCACCCTGAATCAATATAACTACTTGGGACTAAAGAATTTGATGCATGTTATCAAAATTACCTTGGGGTGAATTTTGGATAACAGGTATCTAACCCATTTTGGAGACCAATGAAGCATTCATATTTCTTCTTTTTTGATACCAATACCTCCTACTTTATTTTTTTATAATATGTTAACTTATCAACATTCACCTTTACGAAACATAATATATCATCATTTAACTTATTTTCAATATTAATAAACTTATATTTATTAAACATTGTTAAATTATTGCATTAATTTAAAAACTCCTCGCTAATTTAGAACTTTATTTTGTAATTTTAAGCGAGCTAGTTTCAAGGTAATTTAAAATTTCAATAGAAATATATTAAGTAAAAATTATTGTAAAAAAAATTAAAAGTTTAATATAGCATTTTAAATTAAAAAATACAACTAAATGACTATACATTAAATAATATTCACTAAAAATATTTAGAATGGACCACTTAAACTCAAGTATCTGCAACACATCTTGAATCACACATTTAATAATTTGTGTCTATTATTAGTTTTAAACTATTCATTCTACTTCTTATAATTATTATATTTGACCTATTTAACTTATTATATCAAACTATTTTTAATTGTTATTTCATCATATTTATTTATATCTTCATCTACAATGGGTTCTAGCTATATTTAATTCGATTTCCACTATTTTAATTTTTGTATCCATTTTTAGTTTTAACTTTCAAATTCAATCTCCATGATTTTGAATTCAAATTAATATTGTCAAATCTAAATCATTTTTTGTATTCACGAGTAAATATATAAATGTGTACTAAATTATAACTATCTCACCTATTTTATATTTTAAAAATCATAATGAAGTAAAAAGGTAATTGTTTTATAAAAAATAGATATCCCACCTATTTGCTAATTTCAAATTCGTCCCACCTCATTTTTATTTTGAAATCGTTTTTCTAAATATAATTTAATCTATCCTAAATTATTTTTTAGTTTTCAAATTTTTATGGAACTAAAAAATTTATTAAATTATTAATAAATAAATATCTAACCCCATTTTTATTTTCATAATTCCATCTGTCCTATTTTCATTTTAAAATCCATTCCACCTATTTTCATTTTTAAATTCATCCCGCCTATTTTCATTTTCAAATTCATCCCACCTATTTTCATTTTCAAATTCATCCCTCATATTTTGAATTTAAAAAATCCATACAAAGCATCTACAACACTATAAAATAGGTTCTTTTAATAGTCTAGCTTTTTTTCATTTGGATAATTTAGTTTTTACAGGATTACCAAAGGATGAACTCCCAATACATTATTATAATCATGGAATCGACAATAGGATTTGAAATTTCTATTAATAAAAATAGAATGTTCATCAATGGAAGATGATACAAGATTTGAAGGTGAGTTGAAGATAAAAAAATGTTTAGTCATGGTAGCACCTACAAGATTTGAAGGTGATCTCATGATAAAAAAATTGTTTAGTCATGGTAACAGCTACAAGATTTGAAAATGATCTCACGAACAAACTAAAGGACGATCCAACAACTATTAAGTTCAGATCTACTACAGGGGATATTATTTAAGATTATCTTTTAAGTGGAATATATTAGAGGTATGTGCAGTTTAGTTTATTATAGGAAGGGAAAAACAACTTATTAATACAAATACATATTTTACAGCTACAATTTCTCTAAATTTTACATATTTATTTACATACTATTAGAGATGTTTTAAAAAATAATAATTCCTTTAAATATTTGGTTATTGTACTATCACTTCAAGTTTCAAAAATACTTGTTATCTCTTCTCTTTTGTGTTCAAAAACTAAAATATTACCTTATGATTTTATTGTTATTATGAACCCTACCTATAATGTAAAAGACCACGAGTAAAGATGTTTAAAAAAATCATGTGTTTATTTTATGTTTACTATGAAATTTATCTTAATTGTAATCAACTATTTCAAAACTCCTACATTTTTAAATGCAACATTCGAGAACCAAATATTTAGAATTTAGAAAATGTGGGTGTTTAAGTTTAGAGTTATATGCATCAGACTATTAGATGTTTAAAGAGTGGAATTTTTACATCAACATTTATATTGTAAGATTAAATAAAGAGAGAATATTAATCCATACAAAAATAATTAAACGTAATATTTTATTTGAATAAATTTAGTGTTTTATTCTCATTAACCATCAACATAATTTAAACATTAATTTTCAACTTGAAGCATAATGGGAAGGTTCCTAACCTCCCAATCTCACTGTTAATATGCTTTTTTTTAAGGATAATGAAAGGCCTCACATTATCCTTTAAATTTAAAAAACAAATTTAAGGAGAATAGGAGGCCTCCATTCTCCTTCATAATTATTATTTTTTTAATTTGAAGGAGAACGGGAGACCTCCAATTCTCATTAAAATTAAGAAAATAATTATGAAGGAGAATGAGATGTATCCTTTCTCCTTCATAATTGTTTTTTTTTTTATTTGAAGGAGAATGAGAGGCCTACCATTCATTTTTTTTAATTTTTTAACTCTAAAAAATAATGGGAGGCCTATCATTTTGTCTCATAATTGACAAAAATAAATAGTGAGAATCAAAGGCTTCTCATTCTCCCTCAATGTAAAAAATTAGATCAGATACTCCTTTACATTTGATTTTTCACATTAAGGGAGAGTGGGAGGCCTTTGATTTTTCATATTTATTCTTTTTATTTTAAGGGAGAATATGAATCATATTATCTCTCAATGTCAATCATTAATTCTAAGTGAGCATGTTAAGCACATCGTTTTATTTTACATTTGATTCATCACTTGGAGGGATAATGGGATGCCTCCCATTCTCCTTATTTACTATTTTTTTTCAAAAATAAAGAAACTATTTTCACTTTGAGGGAGATTTTGATACAACACATTTTACCAAAAATTCCTATTCTCCATAAAAATAAAATAATAATTTTTAAGGAGATTTAGAGGGCCTTCCATTTTCCCTCAATCTAAAAATAAATGTTGAGAGAGAATGAAAAAATTCTCATTATATTTTCACACTTTTGTTATTCCATTTTATTCCCACTTAAAATATATATTTTGGGGCCTCTCATATCAACTTAGAGTGAAAGATTAGTTAAAACAACCATTCAAAAGAGATATGAAAAGATAGCATTCTCTCAAAGTAAACAAAAATATGCATGAATAATTATACATAATACTTCAAAGTAAAAAAAAAAGAATATTTATAATGGGATGCATCTCATTCTCTTTAAAAGTGAAAAATTATTAAAAGCTATAGTGAGGGCCTCTCATTGGAATACCTCTCATTATCCCTCAAAGTAAACAAAATAATCAAGATGGAGATTGGAATTCCTTTGATTCTCTGTAAAAGTGAACCTTTCTTAAAGGATATGGAGAACAATGTAAGGCCTATTATTATCCTAAAAAGCATAAAAAAAATAATCAACGCAAAGAATGGGAAACCTCCCATTCTCCTCAATAGTGATTAACAATGTAAGGTTTCTCATTCTCCCTAAAATTATAAAAATGATCAGCATGGAGAATGGAAATCCACCCATTATCCCAAAAAGTGGCTAATTATTAAAAGGGATATTGGTGGCCTCTCATTTGAAGGTATTTTATCATCCTTTGAAGAAAATAGGATAATAAATATGTTAAATGGAAGGACTCATATTCTCTCAAGAAGTAATAAATACTTGAGAATAATATTCTAGCACCTCTAATTTCCACGTAGAGTGACAAAATAGTTCAAACAATAATTAAAAATAGATATAAAAATAAATCATTCTTTAGATGAAAAAATCAATATATAAGGAAAAAGAAACATAATCCCTCAAAGTAAAAATAATAATTAAGATTCAGAATTTGATGCGTCCCATTCTCCTTGAAAGTTAAAAATTCTTAAAATCGATAGTTGGGGCCTTTTACTAGATGACCTCTCACTATGTATCTAATTAAACACAAAAATTGAGATGGAGATTGGGATGTCTATGATTCTCCCTAAAATTATACCATTCTTAAAAATAATATTGAGAAAAATGTAACGTCTCTCACTATCCCTCAAAGTATAAAAAATAATAAACAGACAGAATGGGAAACCTCCCATTATCCTAAAAAGTGAATAACAATGTAAGGTCTCTTGTAATCCCTCAAAGTATAAAAATAATCAAAATGGATAATGGGAAGTCTCACATTCTCCTCAAAAAGTGAATAATTCTTAAAAGGGATATAAAAATACATTATTCTTTCAAATTAAACAAAAATCTTCAAGGAGAATGAAACATAGTCCCTCATAGTAAAAAAAATGAAGAATTAGAATGGGAGGTCTCTCATTCTCCTATAATTTTAGTAATTATTAAACGTGATAGTAGGGGCCTATCATTGGAAGACCTCTCATTATCCCTCAATGTGAACAATTTAATGAAGATGGAGATTTAGATGCCTCTTATTCTCCATAAAAGCGAACCATTCTTTAAAATGATATTAAGAATAATGTAAGGTGCCTAATTATCCCTCAATGTATAAAAATAATCAACACGAAGAATGGGAAACCTCCCATTCTACTCAAAATTGAATAATTCTTAAAAGAGATATTGGTGGCTCTGATTTGAAGGTCTCTTATCATCCTTCAAAGTAAAAATAATAATCAAGAAGTGTAATGGGAGGCATTATATTCTATATAGAAATAATAAATAGTTCAAAAATTATATTTTAGGGCCTTTTATTCCCACTTAGAGTGAAATAATATTTCAAATAATCATTCATAAGAGATATAAAAAGACATCATTCTCTCAAAGTAAAAAAAAATAAACTAGGAAAAAGAGACATCCTCCCTCAAAGTAAAAAAATAATGAATATTGAGAATGAGAGGCATCCTATTCTCCTTGAAAGTGATCAATCATTTAAAGGGATAGTGGGGGCATCTCATTATAACACCTCTCATTATCTCTCAAAGTAATCACAATAATCGAGATGGAGATTGAGATTCCTCTAATTCTCCCTTAAAGTGAACCATTTTTAAAATTTATATTGAGAACAATGTAAGGTCTCTCATTATCCCTCAAAGTAAAAACATCATGTATACAAAGAATAGGAACCCTCTCATTCTCCTCAAAGGAGAATAAAAATATCACATTTCTTATAATCCCTAAATGTATAAAAATAATCAACACAGAGAATGAGAAGCCTCCCATTCTCCTTAAAATTGAATAATTCTTAAAAAGGTTGTTAAAGGCCTCTTATCATCCCTCAAAGTAAAAAACATAATCAAGATGGAGAAAGAGAGGCCTCCCATTCTCCCTAGAGGTAATTAATTATTTAAAATTATATTTTTTTGCCTATCACTGATACTGATAGCGATAAAATATTTCAAACAATCATTCAAAAAATATATAAAATTACAATATTCTCTCGAAGTAAACAAAAATCTTCAACGATAATGAGACATAGTCCCTAAAAGTAGAGAAAATGAAAAATTATAATGGGAAGACTCCTGTTCTCCTAGAAATGAATCAATTATTAAAAGCGATAGTGGGAACCTCTTATTGGAAGTCCTGCCATTATCCCTCAATGTATAACAAATATTAAAGATGGAAATTGGGATGCCTCTTATTATCTCTAAAAGTGAACCATTCTTAAAAAGGATATTGATAACAATTTAATGTCTCTCATTATCCCTCAAAGTATACAAAATAATCAACATGGAAAATGGGAAGCCTCCCATTCTCATCAAAAGTGAATAATAATGTAAGGTCCCTTGTTATCCCTCAAACTATAAAAATAATCAACACCACAAACATGATGCTTCACATTATACTTAAAAGTGACTAATGCATTAAAGGGATATGAGTGGCTTCTCATTTAAAGGTATTTTATCATCCATAAAAGTAAATAAAATAATCAAGAAGTTGAATTGGAGGCCTCATATTATCACTAAAAATAATAAATACTTTAAAAATTATATTTTGGGGCCTCTCATTCTGACATGGAGTGTTTTTTTTTTCAAACAATCATTCACAAGAGATATGAATAGACATCATTCTCTAAAAGTTAAAAAAAATACAAGGAGAAATAAACATACTCCCTCAAAGTAAAAACATAATGAATATTTAGAATGGGAGGCCTCACTTTCTCCTTTAAAGTGAGAAATTATTAAAAGGGATAGTGGGGGAATCTCATTATAATACCTCTCATTATCTTTCAAACTAAACACAACAATCAAGAAGATATTTGGATTCCTCTGATTCTCCCTAAACATGAACCCTTATTAAAAATGATATTGAGACCAATGCAAGGTCTCTCCTTATCCCAGAAAAGTATAAACAATAATAAACATAGAGAATGGGAAGCATCCCATTCTCCACACAGGAGAATAACAATATAAGATATCTTGTAATCCCTCAAAGTATAAAAATAATCAACACGGAGAATGGGAAGCCTCTTATTCACATCAAAAGTGAATAATTATTAAAAGGGATACTGAAGACCTCTTATCATCCCTCAAAGTAAAAATAATAATCAATATGGAGAATGGGAGGCCTCTCATTCTACCTAGAAGTAATAAATTATTTAAAATTATGTTTTTGGGCCTCTCATTCCTACTTATAGTTATAAAATATTTCAAACAATTATCACAAGAGATATAAAACTACATTATTCTCTCAAATAAAAATAATATATTCAAGGAGAATGAGACATATCCCCTCAAAGTAAACAAAATAAAGATTTATAATGGGGGGTATCCTATTCTCCTAGAAATTGAGCAATTATTAAAATGGATAGTGGGGGCCTCTCATTAGTAGACTTGTGATTATCTCTCAATGTAAAAAAAATACTCAAAATGGATATTGGGATGCCTCTGATTCTCCCTAAAACTGAACCATTCTTACAAAAAATATAGAGAATAATGTAAGGTCTATCAGTATCCCTCTATGTATAGAAAATAATTAGCACAGAGAATGGGAAGCCTCACATTCTCCTAAAAAGTGAATAATTCTTAAAAGGGATATTGGTGGCCTCTCATTTGAATGCCTCTTATCATTCTTCAAAGTAAAAAAATAATCAAGATGGAGAATGAGAGTCCTTCCATTCTCCCTAGACGTAATAAATTTTGAAAAAGTATATTTCAGGGCCTCTTATTCCCAATTAGAGTGAAAAAATAGTTCCAGTAATCATTCAAAACAGATATAAAAATCCATCGTTCTCTTAAATTAAAAAAAACTACAAGTGGAATAAGACATAATCAATCAAAGTAAAAAAAAATGAAGATGGATAACGAGAGTCCTCCCATTCTCCTTTAAGGTGAGCAATTATTAAAAGGGTTGATTTGGGTCTCTCTTTCTTATTAATATTGAAAAATATTATGGTGTAGAAAGGAATGTATTCCTTTTATCTAAAATAAAATTTATAGTAAAGGGGTTAAAAGGGAGGCCTTCCAGTCTCCCTAAAATTATAAATTATTGTTGCTTAGAATTGGAGGCATACGATTTTGTTTGAAAACTAGTTTTCAAATTGAGAGTAAATAAATAATACAAAATATTAATGGGAGGTCTCCCACTCTTACACATAATGAAATATAATTATGATCTAAAAACTAATGTGTCTATTTCTCCCTAAAAATTAAATTACATTCAAGAGGTAAAATGAGAGGAATGCCAATCTCACTAAACTTTTATACCAATTTTTCTTGGAATGGAAGGTCTACCATTCTCTTATATAGTATTTTTTATTAAATCAAATATCTAACATTCTCTTTTAATAATAATTTTCAACTATGTACCAAAAATATAATAAAAAGGGAGAACATTAGGTTGTCAATTCTAACTTATATTGAAAAATGTCTATCATTATCTTCGAATAATTGTTTTCCATAGGGGAAAAATGATCCTCTCAATCTCCCTAAAATTATTTTAAAATATTATGGAATGGTAGGCTTACTATTCACTTGCAATGATAGTTGTCAACCTCATATTCAAAAATAATAAAGAGGGAGAATGTGAGGTCTCCTTTTCTCACTCATATTGAAAACTTATTATGAGGTAGAAAGGGAAATATCAATTTCTACCTCAACATGCACATAATAATTTTTATCTCTCAAAATAAACTTACAATCAAACGATTAAATGGTGGGCCACCCAATCTCCCTTAAATTATAAACCAAATTTTCATGTTATGTGAAAAATACCATTCTCTTTTGATAATGACTTTGAGGGAATGGCATCCTACCATTCTATTCCAATCATAGTGTTCAATATCAAACTAAAAAAATCAAGAATGAGAATGGTAGGTTTCCTATTCTCAATCATATATAATAATAACAAAGGGGGGGATCATGAAAGAGGGAGAATGGGAGGTATCCAATTCTCACACACATGTAAAAATTATTAAAAGGGACAATGGTATGTATCCCCTTCTCAGACAATGGGATGTATCCCTCTCTCTCTCATTTTTAACAAATAATTCTTCTCCATCAACATTGAAAAAACAATGTTTCTCCCTCAAAGTAAAGTTACAATCAAGAAGTGAAATGAGAGTCTCGTCATTCATTCTAGTATTGTAAACCACATTTTCAAAAAAATAAAACCTACCATTCTATTTTAATAATATCTTGTATCCTTAGAGTAGAAAATAATGAAGAGGGAGAATGGGAGGTCTCCCAATCGCACTCATATTGAAAAATAGTAATGAGTTAGAAAGGGAGGCCTCCATTTCATCCTAAAAAAAATAAAACGTTTCTCACTTTTAAAAAAAGAGAGAAAATGGGATCCTCTCAATCTCCCTCAAATTATAAACCAATTAAGAAGGATTAAAATGCCTGTCATTCTCAATTTTGTATTATGTTTTTACCTTACAAAAGAATGAATCAATACTAAGAATGAATGGCATACAATTATACCTCTTTGTAAAAACAATTAATATAGATAAAGGTATCTCTCCCATCATCCCTCATACTTTTTAAAAATTGAAATTTTAGAATGGAAGGCCTCTGATTTTCATCAATTTCAATGAAATAAAAAGAGAATGACAAACCTACTTTTCTATCTTACTAATAAATGGTAATGAGTACATAGAATGGGAGACCTCCCATTCTTCCTGAATGTGAAAACCAATCAATGTTTTTAAATAAAGTAGAATGAGAGGTATCAATTGTTTCTTAAAAATCAAAACTTTGAGTGAGAATCAGTAACCTTTCATTATCACTGTAACACTTTAATTTGATCGAGGATGGGAGGCCTATCATTCACCCTCAAGTTCAAAGGAAAATAATGTTAACTTATAATGGAAGGCCTCTGATTCTCCTTAAATTTGAAATATTTACTAAGAGGGAGAAAATGACATTTCTCATTCTCCCTCATAATTATGTGTTTTTAGAGTATTAATTAAAAACATCAATGAATAATGTAATATGTTAACTTATTAAAAGTCACCATCAATAAACATAACATCTCATCATTTAATTTAGTTTCAACATGAATAAAGTTATATTTATTAAATATTTTTAAATTATTACATAAATTTAAAAATTGATAGCTAATTTAGAAATTTATTTTGCAATTGGCAGAAGCTAGTTTGAAGGCCATTTAAAATTTCAATAACAATATATTAATATAACATTAAAGCATTTTAAATTCAAACATATACATAAATGACTATAGATAAAATAATATTCACTAAAAATATTTACAATGGACCACTCGAAATCAAGTATTTGTAATACATCACTTAATCACACATTAAATAATTTGTCTCTATTAATTTTTTTTTTATTCATTCTACTTATTAAAATTATTATATTTGACCTATTTAACATTTTATATCAGCGAAATTTTTATTATTACTTAATCATATTTATTGTTATTTTCATTAAAAAGGGGTATAGTTATCTGTAATTTACTTCCACTATTTTAATTTTTGTATCCATTTTAATTTTAACTTTAAAATTCAGTCCCCGTCATTTTGAATTTCAATTATTATTGTCAAATGTAAAGATTTTTTAATTCACAAGTAAATATATAAATATGTACTAAATGATAACTATCTCGTTGATTTTTATGTTCAAAATCATAATGAGGTATAAAGGTAATTGTTTTCTGAAAAATAGATATCCCACCTATTTTCAGTTTCAAATTTCTCCCACATCATTTTAAAATTGAAATATATTTCTATTTTTTTATTAAAGACAAAAGGATTTTTTATGAGGATCGTACCAAGGAACAAAAAAAGATTCGAAACCCAAATAAAGAAATGAATAAAATAAATAAATAAAGAAACACACTACCTAGCAATACTACACCAAAGAAGAGTCACAACTAATATCCAAAAAAGCCAAAATTAAGAAAAGCACGACTAGATAACGGGAAATGTGACAAGGTCTCTAGGAGGTGTTTCACCTCTAAGTAGAGATATAATAGATAAGAGGTAAAGGTGGGGAGTAATACCTGTGATAGTCAAATAAGGTGTGAGTGTGTCGTATGTTTACCAAGATGATTGTGAATATCTTCCCTTTGGCTAGGCAAAACGACCTAAAATAAAACACAATACCACATAATAGGATTAAAAATATCGGTTAGTGGATTGCCTAGTGGAGGCTAGATCCAGGAAGTGAGGTGTTTCTTAAGAGGTTGTCATTCGAAGTTTTCAAACAAGTTAATTTTTATAAGAACATAAAATAAAGAGACCTAGTGTAGTTGTATAGTTTAGGTATCTTACAAAAGAATAGTAAATATGATCTAGTCTAATAAATGCATACAAGAATAAAACTAACGAAGGTGGTTGGTATTTTAAGGCTTACGGGTATGAAAAAGGGTTGTAGGAAGGGCTAGGAGAAGTTGTGGGAGGTTTTGAGAGGTTTTAAGTAGGTGAATATATTATAAGTCACAGAGACCAGTAGCAGTTGGGAAACTGATGCTGGTACCTAGTAATGAACCAACGCCGATTCAATGACCAGTTTCGGTAGGGGAAATTAGATTGAATTATTAAAATGGGGTGGTTTTAGGCTATTTGTGCAATCACACATTATTGAGGAGACTTAGGCAGGTTTGTGCAATGTTTATGAAGTCTCATAGCTAATAAGATGGGTGTTTGGGAAAATTATAAAGTTTTTTTGGGTAGATGGTTGAATGGAGGTATGGTGGGAAAGATCCGGGTATTGTAGCATGTGAAATGAAATAGAAAAGTAGTAAATAACTAATATAATAAAAACAAATGAAAATGGAGGAATGTACTTACTCGTAAGATGAAGATAAATAGTAGGAGGTAAAGATGGTTGTAGAAGAAGGTGGTCCCAAATGAATACAGTAGCAACAGGATGACATGTTGCTTCCCTATGTGAGTAAACTAGAGTTGTGGATCCATCTATTGATGAATGTTATGGAATCTAGATGCTGTAAGAAATTCTTATATGTCGCAAGATCAATAAAATATCATGTTTCTTCCTACTTTTGACGTGATTCTGAATTACTTTTGGGTTAAGATTGTGTATTGTTGTTAAATTGAGAGGTAAATTGGTTAGAGGAATAATATGTCATTAAGATTACAGTTAGAATGAGTCATAATTGGTTAAGGTGAGTGGGAACTTGGTCTAAGCTAATTAACAGGCTTGGAAGAGGTCAATGGTGAGATGGAGAGCTAAGGTAGATAGATGAGGTGGAAATTAACTTAATTTAGGTAATTAAATTAATAACAATGTGAGGAGGGGTCACGGTTAATTCTATGTCATATTAATTAATTAGAAGGGGCTTAGAGGTTTGTGACCCAATATTGGTGTCTACATTTTCCCCTACTGTCGTATAGCTTATATTGATAAGAGACAATGACAAAAACAAGAATTAGTTTCCCCAAGTATGGGTAAAGGTGATCCCCCTTAAACAAGGAACTAATGAAGTAACATTAAGAATCAGTGATGGGTTTAATAAAGTGTTATGTGGTAAAAAATGAGGTAAAGTGTGGATGCAAGTAATGGTAATATATGTGAAAGTAATAGGTGGGGGCATTGAAACACACACACACGTGTATAATACAACAAGGAACTAGACTTAAAAACTCCCAAAATCTATGTTGTCAAAGGTCGATAGTTTATCGAAAAATGGGTGATGCTGTCTAGATAGCCAAGGTATAAGATAAAGACCTAGAAACAAAATGAGGCTAGGTGTAGGAATGCGAATTAGCTGGCTTCCAAAGTGCTAAAAGGTTTGGTGTGGTCAAGATAAACATTAGAAAAGAAATAAAGGAAAGGTCTACAGGGTAAAAAAAATGAGTAGTGTCGTTTTAAAGTATAATGAGTATGATAATTTGAGTGTCAAATGGGTGACGTTAAGGTTGGTGTATAGGTAAGGTCATGTGTAAGGCCAAGGTTTAGGAAAAATATACCCTGAAGTACACTGAGGTTGGGGGTTAGGTGATAAGGCTATTAAGTTGGCATGTAGAGATGGGGTAAGGTTGTGGTACCAAGAAAATGGCCTCTTGCATCAAAATGTTTGGCAAAGTAGGTTTAAGTAGATTAGGCAGGGTGACCGATATAACTTAAAGGGGAATCAATGCTGGTAAGGGTAACCAATGTTGGTTACCTAAGGAATGACCTGATCGACATCATTTAGGGAAATTTGGGTTTAAAATGGAAAATCCACATGAAAAGGATTCGTTTGAGCATTTTTAAATTTGGAAAACTGTAGGAGAAATCATTTTTTTAAGCAAAATAAGTGTATATGTTTAGTCTCAATGGAATATACATCAGGTGAGCACGTTAGTTAAAATTTTGAATGGATATGAAAGGAACGGGTAGGGATTGGGATAGATAGATTCAAATAAATTATTAAAAGGCCCAATTGATTAACATGTTTGAATAGTGGTGATGTAGAAAAGAGAGCAGTTAGCTATGAGAGATAGGATAGCACCTCTTTTGGTGCAGATGATAAAAAACGTTATAGAGGATGAGTGGGATCATATGAGGGATGTTGGGTTGGGTGATGTTATGTGAGATAGGAGTATAGTTCGGGATCACAACATGATGGTCGCTCTCATCAACACATGGGATTGAACGACTAACACATACCACTTACCTATAGGTGAGATGAAGATCACTTCAGAGGAGGTATAAATGATCTTAAGGCTTCCTATTTTTGGGGATCCATGGTATCATATTTCTTTCGATGAGTTGTTTTATCCTATGATTAAAATTTTTGGAGAGGCCATGGGAGCTTTGTCCTATCATAGTGCGAGCATTAGCTATGGAGATATGTATGCCACACATCTACAAGAGACTTGAATTTTAGTGTTAATCATGGTGGGAATTGGTTATTTTGTACTCCGAGACTCAGAGGGTGGGATATTTCCATCGGCATTGATGGGGGCTTTGGAGTATGCGATTGAGGAGATATTTTTCTTTGCATGGGCAAGAGCATACATGGTACAACTTTACAGGGAGTTGTGGGGATATACAAGGATTCAACAGTTTGGGTCATGCTGCAAGTATTTGTTAGATTGTTGTGCCTATGAGAACATAGTATGTTTTTTTCCACCAGTTCTTCCATGAAAGGTTTAGTACAAAGGGTTCTATAGAGTAGGCTTCAAGAAGTGGGTACACATAGGGGCTCATCTTAGAGTGGATATAGCCTCACGTAATGTGTTATACTATTGGTATTTATTAAAGGGCCTATGAACACTTGATATTTTGTGGTGACCCTTTGTAGATTTTCTTTAATATAGAGTCATGATGGAGGAGATAATATGCTTATAGTTTGTTTGGTGGATACAAGGATGACGATTCAAGGATTACAAGATGATACCAGTTGGATGAGTCAAATGCCAATTTGGGCTATAGAAGGATGTGCCTCCACCCTTTCCATAGTATTGCAGGGATGATGTGGACATACCATTATCTCCACCACACCTAGTAAATCTAACAAGCCAAGAGGAGAAGGTTGCTAATAGTTATATTGATGAGGTAGGCACTACTCCCGGGCATAGGCAATGGTGGATAACCCATCTACAAGAAGTATCAGTGAGGCCAAGGATTTTGATTTGGCCACTGTTATAGTCGAAAGAGATAGATTACAATGAGTGGTGGCTAGAGTATAGGGGAAGGTAGTAGGAGCTCATGCATAGGTGGGTACCTTACAGAGACAACTAGTAGTAGCACAGGTGTAGGAACATGTCAAGGTACTAGTTGAAGATGGGGGGTAGGTAGCATCATTACAGGTCTATATCACTGCGTTATAGGAATAGGTGGCCACACCGAAGGCATATATAGTAGATGTACAAGAGCCATCAGCGGGAAATTTTTCCGTTGTAAAGGCATAGGCTCCAATACTAGGTCCAATGTTTTAGGAAGCAAGAAAATGACCGCTGGCACAAGGACATGATCCAAAGGTTGGGGTTAGATAGATGGTACCTCCCCATGTGATATCCATGGAAAAGTATAGGGATGTGGTGAACGAGGATAGGTAATATACGATTAATCTTTCAGATATCAATATACATGTTTTATCATATGTCGAGCACAGAGTGCATCAGGTAGTTAGTGAGAGGACCAACTAATGGACTTGTAGTACTAACTGCTTAGGGATCGATCGTTCTAATAGACAGGGTTGGTGAGAGGTGACAAGCTCTCAAAGATGGGGACCATATTAGATTATAGAAGAGAGTACAAGAGGTTTCGGGACTTCATTGAGATGATATAGATAATGTGGCTATTTTATATTTTGATTCTTGATATATATAGTAGCTTGCATGCTGAAGAGGTGAGAAGTATATGAGATTCTTTTGAGATACATTAATTATTTATATAGGTGTATACTTGTACTGACACATAAACATTCCAGTTATATAGTTGATGATGATGGTTATATATGATGTGTTGTATTTCCATTGTATTATTATCATGGAAACTAGGTGTGTAGGAATGGTTTGGGTGATGTATGTTGTGAATGATTGATTGAGTTTAATTTCCACATTATTGATGTTATGGAAACTATATGTTTAGGAATTGTTTTGGTTTCATTTCATAGTTATTTATGTTATGGAAACTACATGTTAGGCATGGTTGATAATTAATTTTTTAGTGGTTTTCTTTTCCATTATATTGGTGTCATGGAAAGAATATGTTTTAGGCATGGTTTGGTTTAATTTAGAAGTTATTGATGTTATGGAAACGAATTAGCTAATTATGTTTGAGGGAAAAAAATTTGGGGTGAAAAAGATTTATGAAAAAGAGTGGCAAAGTCAACCTCTAAGGGCCCTATTCCATAAAAGTGCTTCCTACATAGCTCTAAAAAAAGGAGCCTCAAGAAGATATAGTTCTCCCTTATGATAGGTAAGAATAAGATTGTTTTAGGTAAGTTAGTGGGTTTACGTAAGGTAGCGTGCGAAAGGTGGATTAGTTTGAATTGATTGTACATAAGTTGATTAAGTATGGTTGTCATTTATAGGGAATCATCTTATCTGGAAGAATTTTGAATCAAGGAGTTGATTATTTAGTATCCTGTATTTTTTTTTTGGACATTAGGTCATAGAAAAAACTATAAAGGAGTATAGGCATATTTTATGAAGGAAAAACCATAACACAAAAGTATTAGCTATGAAATAGGGATTTCAAGTGACGAACAAACTTGGTATTGTATCCTGAAAAGGATGAAAATTATCCATGAGAATTATTCCATGAGAAGATTTATGGTATTCATATTCAAGATAAGTATGAATGGTGACACATAATCACACAATTATGTTTTAGTTGTTGGTCCTTGAAATAGGTGGGTGGAAGGAGAGGTTCCCTCAAGGGATGAGCATATAAGTGACATAAAGTGACGTAGTACTTTATTCAATAGTAGAATGGTTGAAGATGAAAGGAATTAAGGTTCTCAAGTTTGGGTTTACCTTAAATATAAGATAAGTGATAAGATCATCATCCATAAGTATGAGTGATGGTATAAATTTGAAGCCAATTAGGAGAAAAAATGTCTCGTTTACTTTTTTCAAATTTTTTTCCTTCATGAAAAGGTTGTCGATCTTAAAAATTTGTTTGTAAACATGCTACTCATAGGCATGCTTGATGCATTTTTTATAGATTTGAAGGTGTTCAAAAGCATGTAAACAACATTCATCCAGTAGCTCAAGTTGTGCCACACGTTTTTGGAGAAAATCATCATCAGATAAGAAATATGTGAGAGATATTCAGATAGAGGGAATTTTGAATTCAAGAGGTAATATGGCCTTTATTACATAAACCAAAGAGAAATTTTTGGAATCTATAGAAGTGTGAATGCTGGTACGATAAGCCAATAAGGTGAAAGGAATATGCATGTTTCAATATTTACTGCCATCATTGACCACCTTCATAATATTTTTTTTAAGGGTCTTGTTGGTAGACTCAATTTGGCCATTATTTTGTGGGGAGTATGGTGAAGATAAACTTAGTTTGATACTAATGTTGTCACATAGTTTTCTGATGGTTTTATTTTTGAATTGTTTTCCATTTTTTGTGATAAGACAATGAGGAAAACCAAAGAAACAAATGATATTATGGTTGATAAATTAAACAATTTTCTTAGCGTTAGTAGAAATGAGAGGGATTAATTCTACCCATTTAGTGTAGTATTAATTCATCGTGATGATCCAATGATGACATTGAAAATAATAAGGGTTAATATCTCTAAACATATCAAAACCCCATTGTCTAGCGACTTGTAAGGCGTGACTAGGGGTGTGGTGAAGTTAGTGTGTTACTGAAATTTTATACAATGTTTAACATATTTACAATATTTTTGGTTGAGGGTTGGCTAGTAGTATCCAAGTTGAAGAAAACATTTAGTGATAACAAGGCCACTGATATGACCCCTAAAAATCCCATCGCAAATCTCCTTGATGGTATTTGCGATTTAAAAAATTGGAAGGCATCGCAGGAGGATAGCATCAAATCCATGTTTGTAGAGAAGACCCCCTATGATGACATAATGAGAGACACATTTTAGGAAGGCTTGTTGTATATTTCAAGTGAGATCTAGTGGCATAATTGACAAGGATAGACTATCAACAAATTTATTATACCAAATGTAACGTGGGTTAGTTTCGATTCTTCTAAAAAAATTTACCAATTGTATTGTGACATATATTTTTGAATCTGAAGGTGATGCGGGTATTTGAGAAACAAGGAAAGCCATGGTATCAATGAATTTGTTACTAGACCATATATTGGTTTGAATTTTGAAGTGGTCAAATGTGGTTAAAAGTATGTCAAAATGATGTTTATTCTTTTAAAGTTACTGATTACGATACTAGTAGAAACCATCTACTTGGTTTACAACCAGTTAAAAATCACCAAATATATTAATGGATTTAACATCTAGGACTATAGAAGTTTGAAAACCTAACACAAATTCTTTATATTCGACAATATTTTTTTGCAGTCAAAGTCAAGTTGTAAGGATAAAGGAATATGATCTCCATCAAGAGGATGAGGATGACCCCCTCACCTCCATGAAATTGACATTTGCATCCGTCAAAGAATAATCTCATTTTGTAAATTATGTCATACAACAAAAGAGTGGTAATATATTCATTAGGAAAATTGAAATTAGAAGATTGATTTCTAGAAAGAGGAGTGTGTTCAAACAGATTTGCAATGGTTTTTCCCTTGAAAAACATTTGACGAATGGATTCTAGGTTTATGTCTATAAGGGGCATTAGCTAGTGCAAAAATATTTGGTGTTGGTAAGGCTTAGCATACATGTAATGTAAGGGCTCAGTGTTGGTAATGATAAAAGTTTTGTAGTTAAGTAGGTAGTGGCGAAGTTTGGTGGCTACGAAGACTAGGGATAAGAAAAGATTTCTAGGATGATTATATCTAGTCTCATAGTCTAAAAGAGTGTGGCTTATGTAATAAACCACTTGTTCCCTATGTTTCTCATCGCAATGAGTGAGCATGGCACCTAGGGAATGGTCAGTGGCAGAAATGTAGAGGTAAAAGGGTTTTTCATCCTTAGTTGGAATGAGCACATGTGGCTAAAGAAGGTATACATTCACTTCTTAAAAGGAATTTTGGCACTCATCATCCTAATTGAAGGAGACATGGTTTTTAACAAGATGAAAATGGTGACATCAGTCAAAAATTTGGGGAATAAAGTGTCAAATGGATTATAGTTTTCCTCACAAAATATGAAGCTATCAAAGGTTAGTAGGTGGAGGAATATCGCAAATAGCCTTGATTTTGGTGGGATCAACTTAGATACCCCACAAAGAGACGATGAAACCAAGGATTTTTTAGGATAGAACAAAAAAGATGCACTTCTTTGCTCAAAGGTGAATGTAGTATTGGATGAGACAATATAATATGACATTAAGAATTACAATGTGTTTGGCCTGATGTTTAGACTTATCCAGAAGGTCATCGAAATAGTATTCCAATATATCGTGCATGATATTGTGGAATATATAGGTCATAACGCACTAATAAGTGAAATCAACATTTTTCAAGCCAAAGGGTATGACCCAATAATAGAAGGTCCCCTAATGAGTGATAAAGGTTGTTTTGTGTTGATATTATGGAGCAAGTAATATTTTATTATAACCCCAAAATCCATCCATAAGAGATAACATCTCATGGCTGGTTATAAGATCATCGATTTGGTCAATACTAGGTAGAGGAAATTCATGCTTAGTGCAAGAAGGATTAAGGTCATCGAAATCCATGTAGATACGGAGTCCCCCGTTCAGTTTTATTTTTCTTTGATGACAAGAAAAATGTTAAAAATCCATTGTAGATAGTCAATGAGTAGGATAAAGGAAATATAAAGAAGGTAGTGAAGTTCTTATTTCACAAGAAGGAAAATGTGTGGGTGCATTTTCTGTAGCTTCTATTTCATAGGTTTGGCATTGGGGATAGTCTCAATATTGTAGACCACAATATTAAGGTCAATATCAATGTAAAATCAATAAAACGTGTTGTTATGATTTTGAAGGAAAGAGGTGAAAGCTTCCTATTCGGAAGAATATAAATATTAGCCTATCTTTAGAATATGAGGGTCATCTTGAGTATGAATGTTTTTCTATTGATAAGGTGGTTTGATGAGACCCGTTCCTAATAAAAACAAGGCCTAAATACCCTTTAAATATTAACAAACCATGTTGGGCCTATACCCCAAGAATATAATCCTATGAAGCATTACTTAACCAAAAATCCAAAAATAGGATATTTCCCATTCCGAGAGAGAAAATAATCCTCGATATTACCCATTCAGAATTTTTTAATTTTTCTATATTTTAATTCTTACCACTTATCATTCCCACCTCAAATTACAAGTAGGAGAACACCATGATTCACAGAAATCATCTGATTACCTAAAAAAGATTCCTGAGTCGAATATGATTTAGTAGGAGAAATCTCCCTTGTCATTCCACTAACTACTATAATCACCTACGATTCCTGAACCATTTCAAAATTTTAACATTCCAAAATCTCCCCAGCCTTATTCTTAGCACTGGAATTGCAGGGATCCTTCTTGAATGTTGCCACATCCACCAAATCAGGATCTAATGGTCCCCATTCTTTGGTCAAGGTCAAACCACTCTTCTTAATCGGATTCCTTTTCCCAGGACATGATGCTTGTAGATGATCAGCGATTCTACATTTTCTACACTGAAAAGATATGTTTTAGTACTGCAAGGGTTGATAATGCATAAATTTTCAAAAATTTAAATTAATTTGATCCCTAAGTCTGTTTCTCAGATTGACTTCCACACACGTATGGGTGAAGGAGCATAATCCCACATGAGATATTTCTATTTATTCATAATCTTGAGTATGAATATTAATCTCTATGACCAATGAATGTAAGAATTATATGCATCTAAATAGGTGATCTAATGGAATCATCATCCTGAAATTAGATGAAATTTATAGAATGTGTGTCGTCATCGATCATGTGAGGATAAATGAAAGGAAGGGAAAAGGGAGACACACCATCACATGGATAGATCAAAGGTCTCAAAGAAATAGTGTTCATGAATTTTTTTTAAGGATAGATGGATTCTAAATCAATGGAATTCATAGGTGAAGGTGGTGTGCTAGGTGAGTGAGGTGGGGAAGGTTTATCTTCCTCTATGAGGTTGATTTTGTTCCTTTTAGAAGGTAGTTACTCAGAAAATCCAATACCGATACATTTTTTGTGTTTTAGGGTGGTGCAAGATATGACTGTGTGATGACGCTTGTCATAAAGACCAAAGACAAAGCCTTTCAAGGAACATTGATGAAAAAATGTTTGGGCGAAGTAGCGGTTGGTGACGTATTAGATGTTGGATGAGAATGATCAAGATAGGGTAGAAGGTGGGGAAAATCATATGGAAAAATCTATCCTACCTAATTTTCATAACATGGGTGTTGGTGAAGGCTTCCATACTCCCAAGGAATATGGAAAGTGTCGATGTTGTAGAGGTGGTACTCCCCCAGAGTAATGTGTTGAAAAACATCTTCCAAGGTGTTAGAGGAAGATACTTGGGTAGTGGGAATGGATGAGTCATTCAAAGTCAGAGAAGGGGTGACATGAGTTTCTAGTGAAATAGGTGGGTGTGTAGATGAGATAGCTACAAAAGCTATGATATTAGTGGGGAGAGATGGGTTGGTTGTGGAAGATTTAGTGGTAGAAGTAGTATATGAGGCAATGAAAGAAGATGAAGTGGTAGCGGTAGTGGATGCTTTGACTAGAATAAGGACATCATTAGGTTGATAGAGTATGTTGCAGGTTTTAAATGGTGAAGGATCGACCTGAAGGTTATAGGGATGCCCTTCATACTCAAATTTTAAGCAATGATCAATCGTCTAATGTACACACCCCGCATTGCAAATAAAATGTCATCCAAGCAACATTTTATATTGAAATCCCCCTAAAGAACATATAATAATTCACAAATGGTACAAGGGACCATAGGGATGTGGAGGATGAGGATCATGAGGGTTTGAAGTCACGACATCATTTAAATAACGTAGCATAATTGGGTTTTTATGAATGCAATTAGTAGGTATGAATAATTGTTCATACACATGGGAAGAAATGATATTATTTTTTGAACATCCATCAATCATGAGTATCATTAATGTAGGTAGAAATGAAGATGGTGGGATAAATATCCTCTGATTGGAGAGGGAAAATCTCTTCATTAGAAAAACTAACGATCGAAACTTGATGAGAGGAAATAGGAACATGATTTTGAGATGGAGTGGTGATGGATGCCACATGGTGAGGATTGAACATGGTGGCCACATGTGTAGGATCATTGGTGGAAAATTAATAGATTGCAGGACCTCAATGATGGCCTGATAATGAGACTTAGATGTTTAGATCAAATCGAACAATGAAATCTTTATAGGGGATTCGTTATGTTCTTTTATTATAGTACTATGGATGACTCCACCGAAAATAGGATATGCCATCCCACATACGGTTACCTTTGGGGAAGGTAAAGATCAAATAGTGAGTATAGGTGTACTAGATGGGCCTCCTATCTTCTCTTATAATTTTTCATTTTGTGATCGAGTGGCTACTCGAACCATTTTTATTTCAAATATGAGAGGAAAAGAAAGGTGTTGAGATATAGGTGAAGGCTTCTGAATAGAAATAGGACTAGGCCATGTGGTGGCAAGTGAAGGGGGAATGGAATTATCTGCCAATAGATCATCTTAATCCAAGAGACACTCCAAAGAACAGAGTTGAATGAAGCATAATATTTTTGAGGGCCTTACAACCTTTGATATCATGCCCTGAGGAGTGATGATATGCAAAAAAATTAGTTTCGTCAAATCATACTAGTTTGGGTTTAAGAGGGTCATAGGGCTTAATGGGAGGCAATTTAATAGTAGAGGATTCTAAAAAACTAGTGAAGATGTTAGCATAGGATCCTACCAATGGATCACACTGATAAGTTAGTGTTGGTTTGGATGAAGGTGCGGGTGATTTTCATGAAGGAGGTAGAGTTTGGTGTTCGGTTAGTTAAACTACCTTTCTTGTATGTAGCGTGGTTTTTGGTTTAGGTTGCATCTTATTTGCTAAAGGTGTTTGGGTAGTGTGTGAATAATATGGGGATGTAGAAGGTGTAGGCGTACGAGTCAAACAAGGTGAAAGTGGAGATGTGGGTAAGGTCATGGTGAAGGGTAATGTAGAAGGTAGTGGTAAATGAGAGGGTAGAGGCATGTGTGATGAAGAATATGTGGGTATAATATAATATCGAGGTGAGGGTGTGTGTTGATTCACTTTAATTTTTCCTTGGGGGAGAGGTTTCTTGACCAGGGTTGAAGGATGCGCACCTAAGATTGATGGAAGAGTTGAAGGTGAATAAGAAGTCGTGGTAGAAACCAAGGTATGAGAAATAAGAGGTTGGTCTTCCACTTAGATGCAAGAATACACTTGGTGGCAGTTTTTGAAGAGGAGGTCAATTCTATCTTCACATAGGGATGGACTAAACTGGGCATCGACATGGCCCCCAATGTAATGGTAGGCTTAGATTCATTTGAAGGTTTTAGTTTGGATGGCGTTTTATGTGCAAGTGAAGGTTAGAGTGAAGGTAATGATGATGAATAAGAGGTTTATATAACTGGCTCATGTGGGAAAATTTTTATTTCCTTGAATAGTTTAGGATAGATCATTGAAGTATCAAGAGACAAAATTTTCATTTGAGTAGATAATGGGATTCAAAGGTTTCCCCAGAGTGTGGAGTAATCAACGTACTCTAAGTGATCAGCAAAACAATATAATTCCATAGAGGTATAAGAGGATGATGAAGACTTGGTGGTAATCACTGTGAATATTTCTTATATCTGTGAGATAGGGAATTTTTTGGCTTCTTAATTGGTAGGTAGAAGTGATACAAGGAGGTTGAAAGGATCTTGGAAGAATCTTGGGGAGTTGTCACCAATATGAAGAGAAGATGAGAGTGGCTCGTAAATGGATCAAGAAGGGAGCAAGGTAAGTGGTGTAGATTCTTCCTTAGGTAGAGAAGAGGATAAGGTAGGCTCTTCCATGGGAAGAAAAATGGGTAGTGTGGGCTCCTCGATAGGTGGAGGGGTAATTGGGGTAAAATTATTTATACATGAAGGCATAGGTGAGGTAGGCTTCTTGGTAGGTAAAAAAATGGGTAAGGTTAGGTCCTTTATGAGTAAAGGAGTGGGTGAGGTAGGATCCTCCATGGGTAAAGGAGTTCTCATAAGAATTTCCTCAGTAGATGGGATGAGAGGAAACTAAGAAGAAGGGACAGGTACTATGTCGAAGATGACACAAACCTTGTGAACAGTGGTATCATTGTTAGAGGTCTCGGTGGTCTGGTTTGGTGATGGGGTATGGTTTGGAAAAGGTTTCTTAAAGATATGAAGGTTTTTATTACCAATGCGATAGGGTTATCCAATATAAGATCTCCATTATCTAACATTTCCTAGACAATATTATTTAATGTTTTAGAATTACATCACTATTTCCCCTAATGTGGTGATATTTATAGTAGTCTTTGTCCTTATACCATATGGTTACATGATGTGGAGTATAAAAACCGGTATGTGGTTTGAAATTTGGAAGAATGATGGCTCCCACTTTTTAAAAAAAAATCAACATAGAAGAGTGAGGTTTTACTATGGGGGTATCCTGTCTTTGTTCATAGTTGTAATAGAAATTCTAAACAGGGGAAATATTAGGAGGTTTCGGCTGGTTTGACAGATGAGAGGGGCCAGATTTTAGAACCACCGTGTTGGTAGATCCTTTTTCCTTAGAGTGATTGTTTTTTTATTTAGGAGAAGAAGAGGAATCGTTTCATTTAAGAGAATTGATCTTGTTGCAAAACTGAAGCTTCTTCTCTTCAAGGGCATAAATTCCTAGCTTCTAATCCATGGTGAATGCCATGTCAAACATTTGAAATGTTTGTACGTAAAGAGTTGTGGAGATGTTCTTAAAAAAATCCATAGTCAACAACTCTATCAACTCGGTTGATGGAAGTTCAAAGGTGAGGTGATAAATGGGGCACCACCAATGAGTGAAAAAATATGTGATAGATTCATCCTCTTACTATCCAATAGAAAAAATATTAGTCATGGAGACCTTCTTAACGATATTGATGGAGAATTGGTCAAGAAAGGCTTGTGCTAACTGGTCGAAAGGGAAGATTGAGTGCTTAGGTAGAGAACTATGCCAATCCATAGTAGGTCCTGTCAATGACATGGGAAAATTCATAAGGAGCAAGGCATCACCATGAGAAATCAAATAACAGACATGTTTGAATGATAAAAAATGTTGTTGTGGATATTCCTTGCTAGTAAATCAATCGAACTTAGGCATCTCCCAATGTGTTGGATAAGAATTAATGGGAATAGATCGATGAATAGGCTCATTACAAATTTCATAGTAAGTTAAGGGATTGTGAGAACCAGAAAAATATCCTTTAATAGTCTTCATCTTATCGATCATCATTTTTATAATATCATTTGAATGCTTTGATTGAGGGGCACCCCTGTAGGATAAGGGGGTGGATGAGATAGATAATTCATAGATGGCACATAATTGTATGGTGGTGCTGAATAAACAAACTGCAATAGGGATATGTAATATGGAAAATATTATGAAATAATGTACTCTAAATAAGAAGTAGAGATGATGGGTAGTTTTTAAGGTAGGGTATTGGTTGTAGGAACTAGCATGAAGAACCTCATAGCAATAGGTGGAAAAGTTTGGGGTATGGAAAGGAATAGGTTCTGAAATAGGGTATGAGAATCCAAAGTAGCTAGTGGCTGAGAAGAAATGGGTACATGAGGTGTTAATGATATGGGTCTCCTTAAACTAATATTTTTATATGATGGTGAGGTGGACGTCGAAGTGGTGACAGATGTCAAAGATGCAATAGATGTCATAGGTGTAACAGATATCGAGTATTTAGGGATGATTTGAAATAACAAGTAGTGAGGTGGGAATGGATAACGATGAACTAGTGTTGGCTGATACAGAAGTCGGGGCGAGAGTAAGATAAATGGAGGTAGGCATTCTGAATATGGAGTGGGTGGAATAATGAGTGAGATAATACTGCAAGGTTGTGGTATTCTGATCAAGGAACTTATTTAATTCCTCTTCTGTTATGGTTATAGTTGTAGAAGAACTGGGGTCCATTAGTGAAGAAATAGAAGGTTGTGATGGGCTGGGAGGCACTGGTTGATGTCTAGTGTGAAAAAGTAGGGTGTTGGCTTGCTAGTGAGCCAAAACCATGTGAATGGTGGAAATTAGGTGGTCCAAGATCTTAAACTACAACTTAAACATAGAAATAGAAGACGAGAAGAATTTGGAGCATAGAAATAGGTTTTTGTCTTTGATAAAATTAAAAAACATAGAGATCGATATTGGTTGGGTAAGTGGTGCTGATTAGGAAAGAAGACCAACATTGGTCATTGGACCGATGCCCATTACTGTGTATAACCAAGAAATTTTGAAATATGGAGAAGAGAATTCTAAAACAAGTGAATCTGGGTTCTATGAAGGGTGACAAATATTTAGAAATTGTTTATCAAAATAAATTAGAAGACAAAAAATGGGTAAATTTGAATAAGTGACGTTTTTGACATGAATATAAAAAATAGAGGTAGAATGATACAAGTCAATTAACTAGTGCCTATGTGAGGAAGGAACTGATGCTAGTCACTGGATCGATTTTGGTTACCGATATTTTTGAGAAAATGAAGAAATTTCTAATTTTTAAGTGAATAAATTCAACATAAAGCCAAGATGTCTTATAGAAGTTGTGTATCTCAACAAGATGTCATATCACACTCAAAAAGAACTAGAATACACTAGTTGTGATTGTGTAGTGTGAAAGAAAATAGAAACTAATGAATCATCCTCACAACATAAATTATAATTAAATAGAGAAAAAAAAAACATGTAAATCCAAGCTATCATATATTAGTGTTTAGTGGCTTATGGATTTTTAAAATAATTGTGAATGAAATAGAGTTTTTGGATGATGAAGGTTCCCTATAAGAAATCTATGGCTGGTCTCAGGTTAGTTTTGGCTAAAGTGTCCTCAATATACCTTTCAGTACACGAGGTCCATGCTCTGATATGACAACCTGACTAGAACACCGGTCAGGGCCCACTATCAACGGGTTATTAAATCCTTGACACCTTCTTCTTAGGTAGGGGAAGTTTAAGAAATGTATAAATTATTTACGTTGTTTGTCTTGGCAGTGTGTGCATAAATGTGAACTACGTTTAATCCATATTTAATCACCAAGTGGTCATGACCTCCACTGTATGATTGTTAATTAAATATATATGATCTAATGTAACACTCAAGGGATCAAATGCACAGATTTTAAATCCAAATAAAAATTAATATTTTATGTAGAAAAACGAGAATAGGAAGAGGAATTCTCTTTCACTAAATTCAATACAAAAGAAAACAATTTTTCGTTCTAAGCACCAAAGGACAAATTTATTTTAGATAAATAGAAAGAAAATAAGATTTACCATAGAGAGATTTAGTCTAATTTTTTCAGGGAAGAAAGAAATACACAAATGCACCCTATATGAACAATGCAAATAACCCATAAGAGGGTCCCACTGGGCATGCCAAAATGTTTCACTGAAAAGTAGAGATAAAACTGATAAGAGGTAAAGGTGAGGAGGAAAACTTGTGATAGTCGAAGAACATGTGCACATGTCGTATGTTGACCATGTTGATTTTGAAGAGCTTACCTTTGGCTAGGAGGAACGACCTAAAATATAACACAAGGCCACAAAATAAGATTAAGAATATCAGTTGTAGGATTTCCTAGTGGAAGCTAGATCTGGGAAGTGGGGTTCTTACTAGAAGGATGTCATTCCACATTTTGAAACAATTTAAGTGCTAATAAGAACATAAAAGAAAGATACCTGTTGTATTTGTATAGTTCTAGGTATCCTATACAAGAATATTAAATCTAATATAGTCCAATAAATGCATTCAAGAATAAACCTAAGGAATGTGGTTTTTGGTTTAGGGCTTGCAGGAATGACATAGGGTGTTAGGAAGAGCTAGGAGAAGTTGTGGGAGGTTTTGAGAGATTTTAAGTAGGTGAATTATCTCACTATTCTAGGATATATTTCAAGTCACAGAGACTGGTATCGGTTGGGCGATCGATGTTCATACCTGATATTGAAGCGATGCCAATTTGGTGACTGGTGTATGTAGGGACAATTATATGGAATGATTAAAACAAGGTAGTTTTATGCTCTCTGTGCAATAACTGAGTATTGAGGAGGCTTAGGAATGGTAGTGGCATGTTTAAGAAGACTTATAGATAATAATATGAGTGTTTAGGAAAATTATGATGGTTCTTTGGGTAGATGGTTGGATGGAGGAGTTATCGGAAAGATCTGTGTATTGCAATGGGTGAAATGAAATAGATAACTACTAAATAACTAATCTACTAATTCTAATGAAAAAATAGGAATGGACTTACTTGTGAAATGGAGATAAATAGTAGGAGGTTGTGATGGTTGTATAAGAAGGTGGTTATCAACAAATATAGCACCATCAGAATGACACAATGCTTCCCATGTCAGCACACTGGAGCTCTAGATCAATCTGTTGATGAATGGTGTTGTATCTGGACAATGTAAGGGCTTCTAATATGTTGCAAGATCATCAAATAGCCCGTTTCTTCTTGATTTTGGTGTGATTCAGAATTAATTCTAGGTCAAGTGTGTGGATTGTTGTAAAATAGAGTGTGAAATTTTTTAAAGGTATAATAAGTAATTAATATTAGGGTTTGAATGAGTACTAACTTGTTAAGGTCAGTGGGGACTTGGTGTAAGCTGATTAGTAGGCATGGAAGAGGTCAATGGTGAGGTGGAGAGGTGAGGTGGCAAGGTCAGGTGGAAATTAAGTTAATTTAGGTAATTAAATTAATAATGATGTGAGGGAGGAGGGGTCATGGTTAAGTTTCTGTCAAATTTATTAATTGGAGGGGGTTTAAAGAGTTATGACCCAATTTTGGTGTCTACACGACGTGGCAGTATTTTTTTCTTCTTCTTTTTATGAACCTGATTCCACCCAATGGAATTTTACTCTATAGGATGAACAATTTTGATACCATCAATTAGCTGATATTTATTTTTTATAAAGTACGAGTCACTCTCATTTTCCACTTCATGATTTTGCGGTTCTAGAGGTTGGATCCTCTAAATTTTTCCAATGGCCAACCCTTTAGGTCCCTCTGGAAAAAAAGGGCTAGGAGGTCTCAATAACCATCTGCATACTAACATCATGTGAGGAGATCTCTAAACAAGGTGATGATGGATCAGAAGATTATTTAGAGGGGGAACATAACATGTTATGATTAGGCATAAAGTATTTCCACCAGATTGGTTTACATCCAATTTTCTTAGGTAATTCATAATTGAATTTCAAATGGATTATTTGAAAACATCTATGGCATCTAAAAGGCACACCATGAAAATCAAGCTTCTGAACCCAAGTTTTCTCACCTATCAAAAGGTTTATCTCAAGGGGAAGGTCTTGAGTTAGGTTCATGTCTATCATTAGATGAGAATATGTCATGTGGATATGCTGAGAAGTGTTGTGATCAGATTTTACATAATCCCTTAACCTATTGGCAATGGCTTCGAAGTAATTTTCATTCTAGAATTGGATGGGCAAGTGTAGGATTCTAACCCAGATAGGATGAGATTCAAAGGAGGTTTTTTTAGAATCAAAGGAAGGGTACCAAGGTTTGACCATGAGTCCATGATCCCACAAAACCCATTATTTGTCATCTATAATGTCATCTCCTCATAATATTAAAAACCAACAATAAAGAAAGCTCTAGAGCATGAGTAAATCTCAAATTTACCTTTGATCGTAAGAATCCATCTCTGCATTATCCATTTTTTTAAATGTGAATTTTTTTTCCAAAATCCCATGAAGTGGAAAATTAGGGTGGTTCTGGATAGATTTTCCTCTAATTCACGCACCATGCTAAGCATGTGATCATCAAAATGTAGAGAAGGAGAGGTTCTAGGATTAAGGGGAAGATTCATTTTAGGGGATCATTTGGAAACTTAAACTAAGGACTTGATCCTACTACCAGTTCCTTTATCCGACCATTTTTAAGATGAAACAATCCCCTAATAGATGCCATAGTTTCTTGCTTTGCTTGCACGAGCTACAGATCTAATGGAACCACCATGAAAAATAGAGCTTCCCATGTCGTTTTCTTCACAATCGGTGCCCATGCTACCTTTTTTATTGTTTCCATTGCTAATGTTCCCTCCTTTTTACTACCTACGCGAGCTACCACATATGTCACTTCCATGTCCCGATTTAGGGATTTCTTTCTCTTTACTACATCGTTTTTTGTTTTACAGAGCCTTCTTTATCTCTGCCATAAGACCAAAAATAGTTTTCTATTATAATTTTTAAACTGAACGTGTTTTTTATTTTCAAATTTTTACAGGACTAAAAAAATGATTATCTATTAAAAATAGTTATCCCACCCATTTTCATTTTCAAATTCGTCTCGCCTATTTTTCATTTTAAAATTCATCCCACCTATTTTAATTTTAAAATTCATCCCACCTATTTTCAATTTCCAATTCATCCCACTTATTTTCTTTTTCAAATTCATCCCGCCTATTTAGAATTTGAAAACCTTATGCAAAACATCTACAACACTATGAAAAGGATTTTTAAAATTTTCAAACCTTATTTTTCCATTTCATGAATTTTGTTTTTACATGATTACTAGATGATGAACTTGAAATACGTTTTTATAAATATGGAAGTGGAAAAATGATTTGAAAGTTCTCTTAATAAAACTATAATGTTCATCCATGGAAGAGGATAGAGTATTTGAAGGTGATCTCAAGATAATAAATGTTTAGTAATGGTAGCAACTACATGATTTGAAGGTGATCTCAAGATAAAAATGTTCAGTCGTGGTAGAAGCTATAGGATTTTAAAAAGATCTAAGGAAAAAATGAAAGTTTGATTCTACAAATATCAAGTTCAGCTCAACAACATGGGATATTATTTAATATTAGCTTTGAAGTGGAATATATTAGACTTATATGCATCTCAGTTTCTAGAAGGAATGGAATAACTACATATTAATACAATAACACATTTTAGAGGTACCATTTCTCTACATTTTACATATTTATTTGAATATTATTAAATATGTTTTGAAAATAAAATAATATATGTAAATAGTTGTTTCTTTTACTATCACTTCCAGTTTTAAATATACTAGTTATCTCTTCTCTTATGTGTTCAAAAATTTAAAAATCAGCTTCTAATTTTATTTTTATTATAAAACTTAACTACAATTTAAACAACTATGAGTAAAGATGTTTAAAGAAATGAAGAATACCTGTAAATATCTATATCTTCTTGTATGACTTCAAGTTTCATATATTCTTATTATCTCTTCTTCTCTATTTTTAAAAACAAAAAAACATTGTATTCATTTTATTTTTACTATGAAATTTATCTTCATTGTTATGAACTATTTCCAAAATCCCACATTTTTAAATGCAATGTTTGAGAAAAAAATAGTTAGAATTTAGAAATTGTGGGTTTGCATGTTTAGAGTTATATGCTTCAGACTATTAGATGTTGACAAAGTGGAATTTTTACTTCAACATTTACATTGTAAGATTAAATAAAGAAATAATATGAATCTATATACAAAACAATTAAATGTATTTATTTAATTGAAAAAATTCATTTTATTTATTCTTATTAACCATAAACATAATTTCAACATTAGTTTTCACCTTGAAGCATAATTTATTCGCCTTCAAAATTTTAAAAAAAAAAAAAAAACTAAAGGAAAATTGGAGGTCTCATGTTATCCTTCAAATTAAGAATAAAAGGAGAATGGAAGGCCTCCATTATCCTTTGGAAAAATTTTTTTATTCTTTAATTTGAAGGATAATGGGAGGCTCACAATCTCCTTGAAATTAATAAAATAATTATGAAGGTGAATGGGAGGCCTCCATTCTCCTTCATAATAATATTTATTTTAAGGAGAATGGGAGGCATCTCATTTATTCTTTTAATGTTTTTAATTTTAATGAGAATGGGAGATTTATTATTCGCTCTCAAGGTTGGTAAAAAATTAATAGTGAGAATGAGACACTTCTCATTCTCCGTGAATGTGAAAAATTAGATGAGATTATCCTTTAGATCTTATTTATCACTTTGAGGGAGAGTGGGACACATTTGATTTTTGTTGTTTATCCTTTTTATTTTAAGGGAGAATAGGAATCATATTATCTCTTAATATGATACATTAAATCTAACTAAACATGTTTTTTTGTGCAAATATGCAACAAGGAAATCGACAATTTCCAAGCACGACAACGATACCCCAGTGTTAATTTTTTCAAGTCCCATCATTCCAAGACACCCCGGGTCTGTTGAATCAGTCCAAATGACCTCCTGAATAATGTAATATCATCCCACTAGGTCATTTAGTTCAGTCTATTCATTTCCCTTAGGTAATTTTATGGAGTTCTGAAAAGATACTATCTTCTGGCAGTATTGGGAAGGGCTATCATTGGCCTTCCTAGGACTGGATCAACCCCTTGGAGCATAATGGAAGGGTAAAATTCTACATGCAGGTGAATTTAATACCTTAGAACATCATGGAAACTATTTTGGAAGGATTTGAGAAGTTTTGAAATACTTGGAGTAGTCTGAGTCAAAACAGAGTTCACAAGCCTAGGCAATTCACAGGCCTAAAACAACTGTTGGGCTTCAGAAGAAGATTATGGGAGATCCAGAAGGAGTTAGAAGTAAAACAAAAAATATCTGGAAAGAGGATACCAATACATACATGATGGTGAGAAAATATTTTTCACAACACCTTGGCACATAGGATTTGGAGGCAGGTTTTATCAGCCATAAGTGGAGCCTCAAATAAAAAATCCTCTTTTTCAGGGATAATATGGTTGAATCAAGACATGATACCCCCACCATCAGAATAAAAATGATATATCCAGTTAGGATCATATAACATTTCATTAATAAATTTCACCGGGAGCTCACGTTACCTTCATTTCAAGTTTCCCTCTTCAAGACTTAGTCATTTTATTTGGGAGGACACATGTCAGCACCAGGAGCCTAGCCAGATTTCATGTCCCGGACATCCCTGCGGTCAGGTAGAAAAACCCTTGAAATTTTATCCAAGCCACCATGTGACCTCTTGGACACTCATATGACCTCCAGACTCAACAATTCAGCCCTCAGGTGCATTTTTTGAGCATCCATTCATTGTCGTTGGATCGGGCGCCATGTGTCAGCTTCAGGACCATTGTGGAAACCGATGTCCCTTATGTCATTGAGATGGGGGACATAAAAAATGGAAAAGTGTACCTAACCCCTATGGGGAGTCTTCTAGACACCCATGTGACAGGATTTCAGCCCCCAGGTGCATTTTTGAAGCATCCATTCCCTACCATTGGATCAGGCGCCACATGTCAGCTCCAAGACCACCGTGGAAACTGATGCCCCTTATTTCCCTAAGGTACGGGACATAATACATGGAAAAATTATCCCAAACCCTATTGGGAGTCTTCTAGACACCCACGTGACTGGCTTTCAACCCCCAGGTGCATTTTTGAAGTATCCATCGCATGTCGTTAGATCGAGGACACATGGAATCACCTTGACCACCATGGAAATTGATTTCCCTCACATCCCTTAGGTCAGGTACATCAAGGACACAAAATTTTTCCCAGACCCTCCATGTGCATGTTTTGAAATCTTTAAATCTGGCACTTAGCCATTCCTTCCCCCTCATTTCTTCTTCACAGCTTCATATATTGCCATGGCTCCATACATGATGGTCCAAACACCATGTCCACCTTTATTGCTCCAAAATAGCTCCACCATGGCCACATCAACTCCCCAAACACTCAAGCACCTTTCTCATAGTGATTTTAAGGTCTCATAAGGAATTCACATCAAGCTAAGAAGGAGAAAAAGGAGAAAAATCCATAACCATGAAATGAGAAGTTGAATAAATCTCCCAAACGGATGTGTGAAACAACAAGATATATTTATCTCTTCATTCCTCTACCCAAGGCCATCAATAAGACAACTTCAAATCCTCCTCTCATGTAATAGAGAATCCATAGTGAATAAATCCCACTTCTAGCTCAACGAAGGAAAAATCCAATTTCCCTCAAACCATTGGGCGAAACGAAGTAGAATTGAATGTGAAGCATTAAAAAAACCATATCAAATATATAATTTTATTTTACAAATGTAGGATTAAAAAAGACCTGAAATTTTGAGGTCATTAATGGTCTGCGCATCTCCAGAAGCATTTCTAAGTCCGAAATTTAAGAATTTAAAATCTCCTGGACTAGTAAGCAGGCGAGCCCAAAATTTCATAGGAGTGATATTGGGTAAAAACCCGTATCAAAAAACTTTGTTCCAAGTCAATCCAACTCCTAAAAGCTAAATTTCTAAAAATAACAGGTCTACTACATAGGAACTACTATTTCAGGAAAAAGTCATCAACAGAAGAACTTGCGAAGGAGACAAAGACATTGGAGGTGCACTACAGCTAAGAATTCACCAGAACGGACATTTTTTGCACTTACTAAAAATAGTAAGTGGGCCCTCAAGCACCTGTTAAAAATAGAAAGTTGATCAAGAAAGAATGAGGAATGCATGAAGAAAGAGGAAAAATGATCCGCAACATCCAATTGAAGATTGGGGACTTGATTTCTCATGCTTACTAAAAATAGTAAGTTTATTTTACCTAAGGGAGATATGAACACAAAGTGAATGGGTTAGAATCCTTCTCAGGATCACAAAGTGGTGAACAGTTGGAGAATGGATCTAAGTCCACTATAGCGACTCATCCTTCTACATAATTCTTCTTCTTCTTCTTCTTCTTCTCTCTCTCTCTCTCTCTCTCTCTCTCTCTCTCTCTCTCTCTCTCTCTCTCTCTTCGCTCCTCATACGAAACTCTCTCTATTCAATGTTTTATTTTTGCATTGAGGGTTGCACTTTTTAATATGACTTAAGTGACTTTAGAAATATAATGTAAATTAAGTCACTTTGCTATTATAAAAGGTACTTAAATATTTAAAGTGGAATATGAATAGTCTTAAGTCATATTAAGGTATTTGAAAGGTCTTCAGGAAGACGAGGAGTCAATTATATTCTATAAATTGTAAATCCATTCCCATTTCAAAGGGTTGGTGATTGATCTTGTAAACTCAAGAGTATATTGTACTTTGAGAGAGGAAAGGAGATAGCCATTTTCTTCCATTTGCCCCCCCTTCTCAATTTCCTCCATTTCTCCACTATGTACAAATTTTTTTTGATAAATTAATACAAGGAGTTTCTAGCTTTCTTTGACTAAAATATTTCTTGATACTTTATATTCATCAAATTTCATTTGGTCTTATTGATGCTTACATATTTGTTTCTTCTCATAAATGCATGTGATGATAGTTCTAACTAGTGTGTGTGCAGGAATCTGATTTTCTCACTATGAAGGAGATTTGGACACATCAAAGTTTACCAAAAATTACAAACCTTCCTATTCTCTGCAAAAATAAAATTATAATTGTTAACGAGATTAGAAGGCCTTCCCTTCTCCCTCATTCTAAACACAATGTTGACAGAGAATGAAAAATCTCTCATTTTATTTTCACCCTTTTGTTCTTCAATTTTATTCCCATCTAAAATGTAAAATTATAATTGTTAATGAGATTAGAAGGCCTTCCCTTCTCCCTCATTCTAAACACAATGTTGACAGAGAATGAAAAATCTCTCATTTTATTTTCACCCTTTTGTTCTTCAATTTTATTCCCATTTAAAATGTATATTTTAGGGCTTCTCGTTCCCACATAGAGTGAAATATGTGTTTAAACAATCACTCAAAAGAGATATAAAAAGACATCGTTCCCTCAAATTATACCAAAAAAAAACAAGAAGAATGGAACATAATACTTAAAAGTAAAAAAATATTGAAGATTTATAATGACAGGCCTCCCATACTCCTTAAATGTGATCAATTATTAAAAGGGGTAGTCGCGGAATATCATTATAATACCTCTCATTATCCCTCACAGTAAAAAAAATAATCAAGATGGAGATCAGGATGCCTATAATTCTCCCTTAAAGTGAACCATTCTTAAAAAAGATATTTAGAACAATGTAAGGTGTCTCATTATCCCAAACAGTATAAAAAATAATCTAGACATAGAATGAGAATCCTCGCATTCTTTTCAAAATTAAATATCATTGTAAGGTCTCTCATTATCTATAAAAGTATACAAATAATAAACACCTAGAAAGGTAAGCTTCACATTCTTCTCAAAATTGACCAATTATTAACAGGGATTTTGGTGGCCTCTCATTTGAAGGTATTTTATCATCCCTCAAAGTAAACAAATTAGTCAATAGGTTGAATGGGAGGCCTCATATTCTCTCTAGAAGTAATAAATACATAAAAAGTATATTCGGGGACGATCATTCCCACTTAGAGTGAAAAAATAGTTCAAACAATCATTCACAAGAGATATAAACAGACATCACTCTCTCAAAGTAAACAAAAATCTAGAAGGAGAAAGAGACATAATCCCTAAAAGTAAAAAAACAATGAACATTGAGAATGGGAGGCCTCCAGTAATCCTTTAAAGTGAGAAATTATTAAAAGGGATATTAGGGGCCTCTCATTAGAAAACCTCTCATTATCTCTCAAAGTAAACCCAAGAATTGAGATCGAGATTGGCATTCATCTTATTCTCCCTAAAGGTGAACCATTATTTAAAATGATATTGAGAACAATGTAAGGTCTCTCATTATCCCTAAATGTATAAAAAAATCAATAGAGAGAACTAGAAGCCTCCCGTTATCGAAAAAAAGTGAATAAAAAAGTAAGGTCTCTTGTAATCCCTCAAAGTATAAAAGTAATCAACATGAAGAATGGGAAGCCTCCCATTCTCCTCAAAACTGAATAATTATTATAAGGGATATTGATATCCTCTCAGTTGAAGGCCTCTTATCATCCCTCAATATAAACACAATAATGTACATGGATAATGTGATGCCTCCCATTCTCCCTAGAAGTATTAATTTCGTAAAAAGTATATTTTAGGGCCACTCATTCCTACCTAGGTTGAAAAAAAAGTTTAAAAAATAAATCACAAGACATATAAAAAGACATTATTAGCTCAAATTAAACAAAAATATTCAAGGATAATGAAAGATAGTTCCGTAAAGTAAAAATGAAGAATTATAATGGTATACTTCCCATTCTCCTAGAAATTGAGTAATTATTAAAATGCATATTTGGGCCCTCTCGTTGGAAGATCTCTTACCATCCCTCAATGTAAAAATAATAACGAGGATGGAGACTGGGATGCCTCTTATTATTGAGATTTTGAAATAGAGGAGAGAGAATAGGGATTGATATCTCATATTATTCTATATTATTATCAGAAGCACAACACATACTTATAGGTATATTGAGTAAACAGTATTCCCCTGAATTGATGGAGAAGATACAAAAAAGAAGGAGAGAATAATGGAATAGATAGAAACTAGCCTAATAATAAAATAACATATGTAGACTATGCTAATATTCCCCCCTTATTAGATTATTATTGCAAATGTAACCCCGAAAAAGTTCAAATTTCACTTTTCCTAAGGATTTGGTGAGAATATCATCTGCTTACTCTTTTGTAGGACAATAATGGAGCTAATTGTGATGGTTAAAGATGTGATATCAAATGAAATGAAAATCAATAACAATATGCTTTGTTCATTCATTAAATATTAGATTCTGCATGAGCTTCAATACACTCTGATTATCGCAATAGAGAATAGGTGATTATTTTTTAGGAATTCCTAGGTTATAAAAAATGTGACATAACCATATCACTTCACACATAGCTCCTTGTGCGGCATAATTTTTTGCCTATGTGGATGAGATAGAAACAACGTTTTTCTTCTTAATTATCCACGAGATAGGTCTAGAAACAACGTTTTTCTTCTTAGTCAAGACTTCCTGTCATCAAAAAATCTAGCATGGTCTGAGTGGAGGAATTGTACGATGGAAAAGTGACAAGTGAGCATGGGAATCTACAATTACCCTTTCCTCGTACCTGACTTCCCGAGGTCATGTCAAAACAACTGGTGAATATTGAATGCGAACGGATATATATGAGCTAATCAGGTAATCTTAAATCCTCAACACGCAATAATGGAATCTGTGAATCTAAAGCAAAGAAGGCCCTCCTAACCTAGATTGGTGCAATGGCTCATTCGGATATAATGGTTTTTTGGAAGCTCCAATCAATGTCGAGCTCTCTCGAGATCCTATTTCTTGGTTGCTGGATACATGGGAAGTGACCCGTGGGAACTTCGTATATATCTCCAGACAAGGTCATAAAATGGTGATAGGTCATTTTAGTGGATTTTATTGTTATCTATGGGTGGTTTTCTGGTCTATCCCATAAAATATTGGATTCATATTCAATCCTCTTAGTTTGAGGTCGAGTTCCTGCTTGGGGTGTGACTGGTGGATTTAATGAAGTTGAAGCTTCATGATCATTGTTTCTTGTCATGACACCCTTTTTTGTTCCATTAGGATCTAACTTGTTGTTGTTAGAATGGTTTAGGATTGGGTCATTAAAGATCTTGAGGGATGCATTTTGAGTAGAAACTATCCCTACATAAGCGTTTGGTGTGGGTACTACAGAATTTTCTAAAAACATATCTAGAAAGAGTTGTTTTGGATCTTCTGGCAAACGCTGCATGAATTTATTATATTCAAGACAAGTCCTAGTATCATGGCCTTAAATCTTGTGGAATCCACAATATAGATTGGGGTTGTAATTTCAAGGCTGTTGATTTAAAACCTATTGTGGCCATAAATTCTAATAAGGTTGCTGGTTTTTAGAGTTAAAATTTTGAGGTTGTTGCCTTTGGTTTTGACTCTGATATCCAGTTGGGTTTTGATTTGGACTTTGAGTCTGGACTTGTCATTGTTGTTGTTGTTGCCGTGGTGGATGATTAAAATCCACCACGTTGATTTTTGGGGTAAAATTATTACTTCACTAATTATTAACAGGTGGCAAAACGTTTACAACATTTTCCCTTTTAGCTTGGTTAGTTACTCCATCTGTTGCAACCCCGCGGTTCTTGTTAAGCATTTTAGGTCCTTGATTAGCATTCCCAGTATTAGGATAGGCCACGGTGTTTTGATTGGGAGTGGTTAATTTTCCATTTGTCCCAAATGTCTTACGACCACTATCAATCATTGCTTGGTCGATTCGGAGAGCACTTTCGAGTACTTCATCCTAAGTTCTTAGTGGGAACTTCTAGACTTCTTCCTTTATCTCTCTATTGAGTGAATTAAGCAATAAATCACATAGTTCCATTTGATCCATATTTGGAGCACTCATTGATGACTAGATAACCGTATGCCATCTTTGGATAAAATGAGTTGTGGATTCATTATGTTCTTGTTTGATATGTAAGAACTCCCTGATTGCCATTCTTAACAATTTGTTCATGTCGAAATCTTTGATGAATTTTGATACGAGTTATTTAAATGAGTGTATCGAAGCTTCAGGTATTCTGTAATACCAGTCAAGGGCAATACCTTTCTAGGGTCTTAGGGAATATTTTAGCGACAACCCCATCCTAAAGAAGTAATTCCCGTATGGCCATGGCATAGGCCTTAATGTGTGTGTTTGGGTCACCTTCCCCTTTGTATTTGGGCAAATCGGGAAGAGGTATCAGAAGCATAACGCTTCGTATGGTGAAGTCTAGGGATTCTTTTAAATATTCCATATAATTACCTACTGCATAGGCCTCAACCATTGATGGGGCTTGCTGAGGGGGTTGAGGTGGAATGGGTTGTTGATATGGCATAACATATGCATTTGTAGGGATATAAGGAAATTCCTGTGGTTGAATGAACATCCCTAGAGAAGAGAACATGTCTCCTTGTGGTGATTTTGAATAAATGTTTAAATAAGGAGGAGCATTGTTCTGGTACGGGTTGTTTGGTTCCAAACCAAGAGGTGTCATATTTTCAACTGGAGCAACATTCGAAAATGTTGTCCTAGTTGGCATTTACTGTAGCTAATTATAAGGATTTTGAGGAGGCATGCCTAATGTCGATTTTCCTGTAAGGAGGTCAACTTGACTAGGGTGATGCAGAGGGTTGAGGATTCCCGCTTGCCCAAAATATGAATTTTGGTTTGTTTAAGCAAGCTCTAGCCCTCTAATCTTCTCGGCTAAAGCTGAAATGATCTCCATCAGTGAAGACATAGTGCTTTGTCTTAAGGGTGTTTGTTGTATGGCTTGAGGTTGTAAGGGGGTATGATTACCTGCTATGAATTGGTCGTTACTCTACCAAGCTTCACCGAGGGTATTTCCATTAGGTGGAGTTATGGGGGTGTTCTCCTGGAATAGGGAATCAGATTGTATTTGTAAACTTCCTAAAGGTGGATACATATTTTGGAAACATTGTTCACTTTTATCGAAGCGTGCCAAGTACTCCTCATTGAAAAAGGGGAGTACATCTGATTGTCTAATGATCTATGGTCTGAACAAGACCTGAGAAGATGAAGCAGATTCTCCAGTAAATGTCATATTGTTACAGCCTGATTGCTTTAGTTGTTGTGTTTGTGCAAACTGATCAAACTCCTCAATTCGGAACGAAGAACTAGAACTGGTTCTATGAGGGGGAGTTTGAGATGACAAGTAATTACTCGAATAGTTATCAGCCCACGCAGAAAGTGAGGGCGATGGTTGTCTATTTTTTTAAATATAGTTTACTTCGAGACCTGAGAGAGGTCTGCCATATGCATCATATCCCGACATATTCGGGGGGTATATGAATACCTGCAGAATAATGGGAGAGAGTGAAGGTGGATGGAAGAAATGAAAATAGAAAGAGGAATATTATTTTGTTTCACGTCGGGTTCACCAATTTTGTTGGAAAAGCTGATGTGAATTCTAAAAGGGTGGAAAAGATGAAAAGTATATTAATTAGAAGAACAAGTAGAAATCTGACTCTGAATTAGAAGATTGTGTACTTGTTCACGTTGGACTCACCAATTTTGTACGATGGAAAAGTGACAATCAAGCATGGGAATCTACAAGTACTCTTTCCTCGTACCTGACTTCTCAAGGTCGTGTTGAGACAGCTGGTGAATGTTGAATGCGAATGGATATATATGAGCTAATTCAGTAATCTTAAATCCTCAACACGTAATAATGGAATCTGTAAATCTAAGGCAAAGAAGTCCCTCCTAACCTGGATTGTTGTAATGGCTCATTCGGATATAATGGATGTTTAGAGGCTCAAATCAATGTCGATCTCTGCTAAGATTCTCTTAATTGGTTGTTGGATACGTGGGAAGTGACCTGTGGGAACTTCGTATATATCTCTAGACAAGGTCATAAAATGGTGATAGGTCATTTTACTGGATTTTTTGGTTAGTTATGGGTGGTTTTCTGGTCTATCCCAGAAAATATTGGATTTATTAGCTTCTATGTTTAATACAAAAAACTGTACTATAATATCTGGTGGGAGTGGTGAGGATCTAAACACCAGCGTTGGCAAGCCAGTGTCAATACTTAACTGGTTTCTTGTCTCGTTGGGTTATGGGACTTGGGGATCACAACCGTGAGTGCGTGATTGTTGTGGACCTGTTATGGTCATGTGAAGAATCAATCCCTTCATCTGACTATCTAGTAATTGTATGCCTTTCAGCTTCTACATTTAGAACTAGAATTTGTACGATTTTCTCGGAGTACCTAACAGATGTTTTGTCAACTGGGATACGTAAGCCAGTGTCTATATCAACGAGGAGGTCCCCTACGTTAGGATGCGGAACCAAAGGATCGCAACCAAATGTTTTTTCTCATTCAAACCCTTGCATGGTCATTCAGGTGTTTTATCAAGGCAATCTATAGTTTGGATGGTTTGACCAGAATGTGTAAGCTTTGTCGTCTTCGATATTCAATCCTCTTAGTTGCTCACTAACTACTTGCAAGTTTGTTGTGGGTCGAAAGACCTGTATCCTAAGGTCCTGATCTATATCAGCTAATGTCGTGGGTAAATTTGGTTGAGGTACTATAGGTTAAAATATATATTCTCTACGCTCTCTAGGTCTTGTGATTGTCATACAAAGATGATTCAACCTCTAACTAACATTTAAATAAACTGATTACAAAAGAGGTATTTACACTATGCAAGCATCCTGCTATTTTTGTATTTTTCAATGACGTATTTCAATGAAATTGAAGAGTAGCTACTCTAGTATATTTATCAAATGAATAACTAATCTAGAAATAAAATGAAAACAAACAAAGTAGCCTGGTATGGTTATTTTCCTGTGCGATTGTGATATTATACTAAATATCTAGCTAAATATATTAAATTGAAAGACTCTCAATTCTACCTCAGAAGTGAGGAATGAGTCATAGTTTCTCAGAAACTATCAATCCCCACAAATTCCCTGGCGATATCGAGAATAAGATTTTACCTGAAATAAAATAATTCACTACTCTATTTGATATGTTGTAACTAGAACTTTGATAGCTCAAACCTGGAGTTTACAAAACAGTGGTAAATCTAGTTGTTTCTTATTTCATCCCCTCAGTGTGATATCCTCAGTCCTTCATGTCCTCATGAATCCAAAAAGTGTGTATATGATAGTATCAACAGAAGATAACAATCGAACAATGGCAGCTTTCGATATAGATTGAATATAATGCGAGTAAGAGAGGGATAGCGCAAGTGAACAGATCTTGAATATGCAATCGCTAGCTGGATTTATTGTGGGAATACAACACAAGTGTACCAAGAGTTTCAGAAATTATCCTTGTGACAAAAAAAAACCTGCAACTTTAATGGATTCTAGTCTAGAAATGAAGCTATTCTATTTTTTAAACTGACTGTATGTAGCAGCAATGAAATAAGAAGATGATATGACCTCCAAAGTGCCAACAATGGAAGAAAAACCTGAAATTAACAAAATTCTAAGCAAGAAATTGAAAAATTGAACAAGAGAATTGAGAGGATGAGGGGCCATTTGCTTGAAAACAATCTGGTTATTTAAAGAATTCCCATTCACCAAAGGGTAACTTTAAATGGAACTCTTTTACCATTAAACAATGGAGAAACACTATTACACAGAACCAAAAACATAAATAAAAGCTAAGGAGGTTGAGAAAAGTTGGTAAATGTTGAAAATTCAGGAAATTCGTGATCAAAGGAACGTGCTGGAGAACGCGTGAAGGACCGCTACCCTGAGCAGGGCGGTGGTTACAGGACCGCCACCCTGGCAGGGTGGTGATCACGAGACTGCCACCCTGGCTGGGCAGTACTTTCCTTAATGAAGGTCAAAAATCCCAACAAATATCTGGAAAGAGGATTCCAATACATACATGATGGTGAGTTAATATTTTTCACAACACCTTGGCACATAGTATTTGGAGGCAGGTTTTATCAGGCATAAGTGGAGCCTCAAATAAAAAATCCTCTTTTTCAGGGATAATATGGTTGAATCAAGACATGATACCCCCACCATTGGCTTAAAAATGATATATCCAGTTAGGATCATGTAACATTTCAATAATAAATTTCACCGGGAGCTCATGTTATCTTCCTTTCAAGTTTCCCTCTTCGAGACTTAGTCATTTTTTTGGAGGGCACGTGTCAGCACAAGGAGCCTAGTGGGATTCATGCCTCGGACGTCCTTGAGGTCAGGTATAAAAACCCTTGAAAATTTATCCCAGCAACCATGTGACCTCTTGGACCCTCGTATGAGCTCCAGACTCAACAATTCAGCCCTCAGGTGCATTTTTGGAGCATCCATTTCTTGTCGTTGGATCGGGCACCATGTGTCAACTTCAGAACCACCATAGAAACCGATGTCCCTTATGTCATTGAGATGGGTGACATAAAAAATGGAAAAGTGTGCCGAACCCCTATGGGGATTCTTCTGGACACCCATGTGACCGGATTTCAGCCCCCAGGTGCATTTTTGAAGCATCCATTCCCTACCATTGGATTACGCGCCACATGTCAACTCCAAAAACACCGTGGAAACAAATGCCCCTTATGTCCCTAAGGTAGGGGACATCATACATGGAAAAATTATCCCAACCCCTATTGGGAGTCTTCTAGAGACCCACGTGACTTGCTTTTAGCCCCCAGGTGCATTTTTGAAGCATCCATCACCTGTCGTCGGATCGAGGACACATGGAATCACCTTGACCACCGTGGAAACTGATGTCCCTCACATCCCTTAGGTCAGGGACATCAGGGACACAAAATTTTTCCTAGACCCTCCATGTGCATGTTTTGAAAACATTAAATCTGGCACTTAGCCATTTCTTCCCCCTCATTTCTTCTTCACAACTTCATATATTGCCATGGCTCCATACATGATGGTCCAGACACCCTGTCAACCTTTATTGCTCCAAACCAGCTCCACCATGGCCACATGAACTCCCCAAACACTCAAGAACCTTTCCCATACTAATTTTAAGGTCTCATAAGGAATTCACATCAAGCTAAGAAGGAGAAACAGAGAACACAGAAGGAGAAAACTCCATAATCATGAAATGAGAAGTTGAATAAATCTCCCAAACGGATGCATGAAACAACAAGATATATTTTTCTGTTCATTCCTCTACCCAAGGCCATCAATAATACACCTTCAAATCCTCCTCTCCTGTAATAGGGAATCCATAGTGAAGAAATCCCACTTCTAGCTCAACGAAGGAAAAATCCAATTTCCCGTCAAACCATTGGGCAAAACGAAGTAGAATTACATGCGAAGCATTAAAAAACCATATCAAATATATAATTTTATTTTAAAATGTAGGATAAAACAAGACATGCAATTTTGAGGTTCATTAATGGTTGCCGCATCCAAAAGCATTGCTAAGTCTGAAATTTAAGACTTTAAAATCTCCTGGACTATTAAGCAGGCGAGCCCGAAATTTCATAGGAGTGATATTGGGTAAAAACCCGTATCAAAAAAATTTGTTCCATGTCAATCCAACTCCTAAAAGCTAAATTTCTAAAAATAACAAGTCTACTACATAGGAACTACTATTTCAGGAAAGTCATCAATAGAAGAACCTGCGAAGGAGACAAAGACATTGGAGGTGCACTACAGTTGAGAATTCACCAGAACGGACATTTTTTGCACTTACTAAAAATAGTAAGTGGGCCCTCAAGAACCTGCTAAAAATAGAAAGTTGATCAAGAAAGAATGAGGAATGTAGGAAGAAAGAGGAAAAATGAGCCGCAACATCCGATTGAAGATCGGGGACTTGATTTCTCACGCTTACTAAAAATAATAAGTTTATTTTACCTAAGGGAGATATAAACCCAAAGTGGATGGGTTAGAATCCTTCTCAGGATCACAAAGTGGTGAACAATTGGAGAATGGAGCCAAGTCCACTATATCAACTCATCCTTCGCCATAATTCTTCTTCTTCTTCTTCTTTCTCTCTCTCTCTTCACTCCTTATACGAAACTCTCTCTATTCAATGTTATATTTTTGCATTGAGGGTTGCACTTTTTAATATGACTTAAGTGACTTTAGAAATATAATGCAAATTAAGTCACTTTGCTATTATAAAAGCGACTTAAATATTTAAAATGGAATATGAACAGTCTTAAGTCATATTAAGGTATTTATAAGGTCATGAGGAAGACGAGGAGTCAATTTTATTCAATAAATTGTAAATCCATTCCCATTTCAAAGGTTTGGTGATTGATCTTGTAAACTCAAGAGTATATTGTACTTTGAGAGAGGAAAGGAGATATCCATTTTCTTCCATTCGCCCCCCCTTCTCAATTTCCTCCATTTCTCCACTATGTACAATTTTTTTTGAGAAATTAATACAAGGAGTTTCTAGCTTTCTTTGACTAAAATATTTCTTGATACTTTATATTCATCAAATTTCATTTGGTCTTATTGATGCTTACAAATTTGTTTCTTCTCATAAATGCATGTGATGATACTTCTAACTAGTGTGTGTGCAGGAATCTGATTTTCTACCATCAACATTAGTTCTCCTACCTCTTTTCTCACTCCCCTTTCCCACTCTTCAGAAAAATTATTCCCTAGCAAGAGATTTCTAGCTTAGCCACAGGGTTAGTGGAGTTCCCCTCTTAGATCCCAGGTCAAGAGGCCACCACACAAATACAGAAGCTGCACCGATTAAGTAGAGGGACTCAGATTCCCATAGAGTTGGCAAGAAATCCACACGTTTTTCAACCCAACAAATTTTCTTGCCAACAACATGATAAGTTCATAATTTTATTTTAGATTTGATTTATCATGTGGAGGGAGAATGGGAGGCCTCCCATTCTCCATATTTAATATATTTGTTTTTAAAAAGAAAAAAAATATTTTCACTATGAAGGAGATTTGGACACATCAAAGTTTACCAAAAATTACAAACCTTCCTATTCTCTATAAAAATTAAATTATAATTGTTAATGAGATTAGAAGGCCTTCCCTTCTCCCTCATTCTAAACACAATATTGAGAGAGAATGAAAAATCTCTCATTTTATTTTCACCCTTTTGTTCTTCAATTTTATTCCCACTTAAAATGTATATTTTAGGGCTTCTCACTCCCACCTAGAGTGAAATATTTGTTTAAACAATCATTCAAAAGAGATATAAAAAGACATCGTTCCCTCAAATTATACCAAAAAAAACAAGAAGAATGAAACATTATACCTGAAACTAAAAAATAATGAAGATTTATAATGATAGGCCTCCCATACTCCTTAAATACGATCAATTATTAAAAGGGGTAGTGGCGGAATCTCATTATAATACCTCTCATTATCCCTCACAGTAAACAAAATAATCAAGATGGAGATCAGAATGCCAATAATTCTCCCTTAAAGTGAACCATTCTTAAAAAGGATATTTAGAACAATGTAAGGTGTCTCATTATCCCAAACAGTATAAAAAATAATCTAGATATAGAATGAGAATCCTCGCATTCTTTTCAAAATTAAATATCAATGTAAGGTCTCTCATTATCTATAACAGTATACAAATAATAAACACAGAGAATGGGAAGCTTCCCATTCTTCTCAAAATTGACCAATTATTAACAGGGATTTTGGTGGCCTCTCATTTGAAGGTCTTTTATCATCCCTCAAAGTAAACAAATTAATCAATAGGTTGAATGGGAGGCCTCATATTCTCTCTAGAAGTAATAAATACATAAAAATTATATTAAGGGATGATCATTCCAACTTAGAGTGAAAAAATAGTTCAAACAATCATTCACAAGAGATATAAACAGACATCACTCTCTCAAAGTAAACAAAAATCTAGAAGGAGAAAGAGACATAATTCCTTAAAGTAAACAAAGAATGAACATTGAGAATGGGAGGCCTCCAGTAATCCTTTAAAGTGAGAAATTATTAAAAGGGATATTAGGGGCCTCTCATTAGAAGACCTCTCATTATCTCTCAAAGTAAACCCAAGAATTGAGATCAAGATTGGGATTCATCTTATTCTCCCTAAAGGTGAACCATTATTTAAAATGATATTGATAACAATGTAAGGTTTCTCATTATCCCTAAATGTATAAAAAAATCAACAGAGAGAATTGGAAGCCTCCCATTATCCAAAAAAGTGAATAAAAATGTAAGGTCTCTTGTAATCCCTCAAAGTATAAAAGTAATCAACATGAAGAATGGGAAGCCTCCCATTCTCCTCAAAACTAAGTAATTATTATAAGGGATATTGATAGCCTCTCAGTTGAAGGCCTCTTATAATCCCTCAATATAAAAAAAATAATGTAGATGGATAATGTGATGCCTCCCATTCTCCCTAGAAGTATTAATTTCGTCAAAAGTATATTTTATGGCCTCTCATTACTACCTAGGTTGAAAAACAATTCTAAAAAATCACTCACAGGACATATAAAAAGACATTATTAGCTCAAATTAAACAAAAATCTTCAAGGATAATGAAATATAGTTCCGTAAAGTAAAAATGAAGAATTATAATGGCATACTTCCCATTCTCCTTGAAATTGAGTAATTATTAATATGGATATTAGGGACCTCTCATTGGAAGATCTCTTACCATCCCTCAATGTAAAAATAATAACGAAGATGGAGACTGGGATGCCTCTTATTATTGAGAGTCTGAAATAGAGGAGAGAGAATAGGGATTGATATCTCATATTATTCTATATTATTATCAGAAGCAAAACACATATTTATAGCTATATTGAGTAAACAGTATTCCCCTATATTGATGGAGAAGATACAAACAAGAAGGAGACAATAATGTTATAGATAGGAACCAGTATAATAATAAAATAACATATGTAGACTATGCTAATATTCCCCCCTTATTATATTATTATTGCAAATGTAACCCCGAAAAAGTTCAAATTTCACTTTTGCTAAGGATTTGGTGATAATATCAGCTACTTGTGCTTCTGTAGGAAAATACTTTAGTTGACTATGATGGTTCAAGATGTGATCTCAAATGAAATGACAATCAATAACAATATGCTTTGTTCATTCATGAAATATTAGATTCTACACGAGCTTCAATACACTCTGATTATCATAATAGAGAATAGGTGATTATTTTTTAGGAATTCCTAGGTCATCCAAAATGCAACATAACCATATCACTTCACACATAGCTCCTTGTGCGGTGTAATTTTATGCCTATGTGGATGAGATAGAAACAACATTTTTCTTCTTGATTATCCACGAGATAGGTCTAGATCGGAGATGAAATATGTATCTTGTAGTTGACTTCCTGTCATCAACAAATCCAGCGTGGTCTGAGTGAAGGTATTGTACGATGGAAAAGTGACAAGCGAGCATGGGAATATACAAGTACCCTTTCCTCATACCCGACTTCCCGAGGTCATGTCGAGACAACCGGTGAATGTTGAATGCGAACGGATATATATGAGCTAATCGGGTAATCTTAAATCCTCAACATGCAATAATGGAATTTGTGAATCTAAGGCGAAGAAGGCCCTCCTAACCTGGATTGGTGTAATGGCTCATTCAGATATAATGGTTGTTCGGAGGCTCTAATCAATGTCGAGCTCTGTCAAGATCCTGTTTCTTGGTTGCTGGATACATGGGAAGTGACCTGTGGGAACTTTCTATATATCTCCAGCAAGGTCATAAAATGGTGATAGGTCATTTTAGTGGATTTTTTGGTTAGCTATGGGTGGTTTTCTAGTCTATCCTAGAAAATATTGGATTCATATTCAATCCTCTTAGTTTGAGGTCGAGTTCTTGCTTGGGGTGTGACTGGTGGATTTAATGAAGTCGAAGCTTCATGATCATTGTTTCCTGTCATGACACCCTTATTTTTTCCGTTAGGATCTAACCTGTTGTTGTTAGAATGGTTTGGGAGTGGGTCATTAAAGATCTTGAGGGATACATTTTGAGCATAAACTACCCCTACATAAGTGTTTGGTGTGGGTACTACAGAACTTGCTAAAAACATATCTATAAAGGGTTGTATTGGATCTTCTGGCAAATGCTGCATGAATTTATTATATTCAAGACAAGTCCTAGTATTGTGGCCTTAAATCTTGTGGAAGCCATAATATAGATTGGGCTTGTAATTTCAAGGTTATTGATTTAAAACCTATTGTGGCCATAAATTCTAATAAGGTTGCTGGTTTTTAGAGTTAAAACTTTGAGGTTGTTGCCTTTGGTTTTGACTCTGATATCCGGTTGGGTTTTGATTTGGACTTTGAGTCTGGACTTGTCGTCGTTGTTTTTGTTTTCGTGGTGGATGATTAAAATCCACCACGTTGATTTTTGGGGTAAAATTATTACTTCACTGATTATTAACAGGTGGCGAAATGTTTACAATATTTTCCCTTTTAGCTTGGTTAGTTACTCCATCTGTTGTAACCCCGCGGTTCTTGTGAAGGATCTTAGGTCCTTCATTAGCATTCCCAGCATTAGGATAGGCCGCGGTGTTTTGATTGGGAGTGGTTAATTTTCCATTTGTCCCAAATGTCTTACGACCACTATCAATCATTGCTTGGTCGATTCGGAGAGCACTTTCGAGTACTTCATCCTAAGTTCTTAGTGGGAACTTCTAGACTTCTTCCTTTATCTCTCTATTGAGTGAATTAAGCAATAAATCACATAGTTCCATTTGATCCATATTTAGGGCACTCATTTATGAGTAGAGAACCGTACGCCATATTTGGATAAAATGAGTAGTAAATTCATTATGTTATTGTTTGATATGTAAGAACTCCCTGATTCCCGTTCTTAACAATTTGTTCATGTCGAACTCTTTGATGAATTTTGACACAAGTTGTTTAAATGAGTGTATCAAAGCTTCAGGTATTCTGTAATACCAGTCAATGGAAATACCTTCAAGGGTCTTAGGGAATATTTTAGCGACAACCCCATCCTAAGGGAGTAATTACCGTATGGCTATGGCATAAGCATTAATGTGTGTGTTTGGGTCCCCTTCCCCTTTGTATTTGGGAAAATCGAGAAGAGGTCTTAGAAGCATAACACTTCATATGGCAAAGTCTAGGGATTCTTTTAAATATTCCGTATAATTACCTACTGTATAGGCCTCAACCATTGATGGGGCTTGCTGAGGGGTTTGAGGTGGAATGGGTTGTTGATATGGCATAACATATGCATTCGTAGGGATATAAGGAAATTTCTGTGGTTGAAAAAACATCCCTAGAGAAGAGAACATGTCTCCTTGTGCTGATTTTGAATAAATGTTTAAATAAGGAGGAGCATTATTCTGGTACGGGTTGTTTGGTGCCAAACCAATAGGTGTCATATTTTCAACTGGAGCAGCATTTGAAAATGTTGTCCTAGTTGGCATTTACTGTAGCTAATTATAAGGATTTTGAGGAGGCATGCCTAACGTGCATGTTTCTGTAAGGAGGTCAACTTGACTAGGGTGATGCAGACGGTTGGGGATTACCGCTTGCCCAAAATATGAATTTTGGTTTGTTTAAGCAAGTTCTAGCCCTCTAATCTTCTCGGCTAAGGTTGAAATGATCTCCATCAGTGAAGACGTAGTGCTTTGTCTTAAGGGTGTTTGTTGTATGGCTTGAGGTTGTAAGGGGGTATGATACCCTGCTATGAATTTGTTTTTACCATACCAAGCTTCACCGAGGGTATTTCCATTAGGTGGAGTTATGGGGGTGTTCTCCTGGAATAGGGCATCAGATTGTATTTGTAAACTTCCTAAAGGTGGATACATATTTTGGAAACATTGTTCACTTTTATCGAAGCGTGCCAAGTACTCCTCATCGAAAAAGGGGAGTGCATATGATTGTCTAATGATCTATGGTCTGAACAAGACCTAAGGAGATGAAGCAGATTCTCCAGTAAATGTCGTATTGTTACAACTTGATGGCTTTGGCTGTTGTGTTTGTGCAAACTGATCAAACTCCTCAATTCGGAATGAAGAACTAGAACTGGTTCTGTGAGGGGGAGTTTGAGATGACAAGTAATTACTTGAATAGTTATCAGCCCACGTAGAAAGTGAGGGCGATGGTTGTCTATTTGTTTGACTATAGTTTACTTGGAGACCTAAGAGAGGTCTGCCATATGCATCATATCCCGACATATTCGGGGGGTATTGTAATACCTGCAAAATAATGGGAAAGAGCGAAGGTGGATGGAAGAAATGAAAACAGAAAGAGGAATATTAGTTTGTTTCATGTTAGGTTCACCAATTTTGTTGGCAAAGCTGATGTGAAGGCTAAAAGGGTGGAAAAGATGAAAAGTATATTAATTGGAAGAACAAGTAGAAATCAAACTTTGAATTAGAAGATTGTGTACTTGTTCATGTTGGGTTCACCAATTTTGTTCGATGGAAAAGTGACAAGCGAGCATGGGAATCTATAAGTACCCTTTCCTTGTACCCGAATTCAAGAGGTCATGTCGAGACGGCCGGTGAATGTTGAATGCGAATGGATATATATGAGCTAATCCGATAATCTTAAATCCTCAACACTCAATAATGGAATCTGCAAATCTAAGGCAAAGAAGGCCCTCCTAACCTGGATTACTACAATGGCTTGTTTAGATATAATAGTTGTTCAGAGGCTCCAATGAATGTCGATCTCTGTCGAGATCCTGTTAATTGGTTTTTGGATACGTGGGAAGTGACCTGTGGGAACTTCGTATATATCTCCAGACAAGGTCATAAAATTGTGATAGGTCATTTTAGTGGATTTTGTGGTTAGTTATGGGTGGTTTTTTTGTCTAGCCCAGAAAATATTGGATTGATTAGCTTCTATGATTAATACAGAGAACTGTACTATAATATCTGGCGGGAGTTGTGAGGATCTAAACACCAGCGTTGGCAAGCAGGTGTCAATACTTGACAGGATTGTTGGCTCGTTGGGTTGTGGGACTTGGGGATCACAACCATGAGTGTGTGGTTGTTGTGGACCTGTTATGGTCATGTGAAGAATCAATCCCTTCTTCTGACTATCCAGTAATTGTATGCCTTTCAGCTTCTACATTTAGAACTAGAAGTTGTACGATTTTCTCGGAGTACCTAATAGGTCTTTTGGCAACTTGGATACGTAAGCTAGTGTCTATATCAACGAGGAGGTCCCCTATGTTAGGCTGCAGAACCAAAGGATCAAAACCAAATGTTTGTTCTCATTCAAACCCTTGCATGGTAATTCAGGTGTTTTATCAAGGCAATCTATAGTTTGGATGGTTTGACCAGAATGTGTAAGCTTTGTCCTCTTCGATATTCAATCCTCTTAGTTTCTCACTAATTGCTTGCAAGTTTGTTGTGGGTCGAAAGACCTACATCCTAAGGTCCTGATCTATATCAACTAATGTCATGGGTAAATTTGGTTGAGGTACTATAGGTTCAAATATATATTCTCTAGGCTCTCTAGGTCTTGTGATTGTCATACAAAGATGATTCAACCTCTAACTAACATTTAAATAAAATGATTACAAAAGAGGTATTTACACTATGCAAACATCCTGCTATTTTTGTATTTTTCAATGACGTATTTCAATGAAATTGAAGAGCAGCTACTCTAGTATATTTATCGAATGGACAACTAATCTAGAAACAAAATGAAAACAATCTTAGTAGCCTGGTATGGTTATTTACCTGTGCGATTGTGATATTATACTAAATATCTAGCTAAATATATTAAATTGAAAGACTCTCGATTCTACCTTAGAACTAAGGAATGAATCACAGTTTCTCAGAATCTATCAATCCCCACAGCTTCCCTGGTGATATCAAGAATAAGATTTTACCTGAAATAAAATAATTCACTACTCTATTTGATATGTTGTAACTAGAACTTTGATAGCTCAAACCTGGCGTTTACAGAATAGTGGTAAATCTAGTTGTTTGTTATTTCATCCCCTCAGTGTGATCTCCTCATTCCTTCGTGTCCTCATGAATCCAAAAAGTGTGTATATAATAGTATCAACAGAAGATAGCAATCGAACAATGGCAGCTTTGGATATAGACCGAATATAATGCGAGTAGGAGAGGGATAACGCATGTGAACAAAGATTCAATATGCAATTCCTAGTGGGATTTATTACGGGAATACAACACAAGTGTACTGAGAGTTTTAGAAATTATCCTTGTGACAAAACAAAACCTACAACTTTGATGTATTCTAGTCTAGAAATGAAGCTATTCTATGTTTTAAACTGACTGTATGTAGCAGCAATGAAATAAGAAGATGATATGACCTCCAATGTGCCAAAAATGGAAGCAAAACCTGAAACTAACCAAATTCTAAGAAAGGAATTGAAAAACTGAACAAGAGAATTGAGAGGATGAGGGGCCATTTGCTTGAAAACAATCTGGCTATTTATAGAATTCCCATTCACCAAAGGGTAACTTGAAATGGAACTCTTTTACCATTAAACAATGGAGAAACACTATTACAGGGAACCAAAAACATAAATAAAAGCTAAGGCGGTTGAGAAAAGTTGGTAAATGTTGAAAATTCATGCAATTCGTGATCAAAGGAACATGCTGGAGAACGTGTGAAGGACCTCTACCCTGAGTAGGGCAGTGGTTACAGGACCGCCGCCATGGTAGGGTGGTGATCACGAGACCGCCGCCCTTTCCAGGCGGTGGTTTCCTTAATGAAGGTAAAAAAGCGAAGAAAAGGGGGCCAAGGGATAAAACAAAGCACAAGGAACTTGTATAAATAATTTGGGATGCTAACATATACTTTGCGAGCTTCTATGGATCTTGAACACCTTGAGAGGTGACCTGTATGATCATTAGGGCATGTGTAACATCATTCTGGCAGTGTAGTACCCTACAATTTTAGGTACGTATAGGTATCCATGTAAGAAGAATTGATCATTCTTCTTATATTCTAGACCATAATCAACTGTACCTTAGACATATGTCAAAATATTCTTTACTTCATTCTAGTGACATTTCTTCGGTTCCAGCATGAATCTGAAAAGATAGCTAACAACATAGTATAAATATGGTCTTGTCTATGTCAAGTAGATGAGTCCTCCAACAAATTTCCTATTGAGAGTAACATCTACTTAAGGTGAATCCTAGAATATTGAAAGTTGTAAGCCTTTCTCCATAGGAGTGGATATAGTTTTATAATGAAACATTTTGTAGTTTTCCAGGAGTGTCTTGGTGTAATTTATCTAGGAGAAAAAAATGTAATGCTCTTTTTTCCATATTTCCAAGGCAAGAAAGTAATGAAGTAGCCCCAAATATGTCATGTCAAAGGTTATTTTGAGATCATTCTTCATAACATCGACCTGATCTTCTGAACTTCTAGTGATCACAAGATCATCTACATACACAACAAGAATGAAAATTTCTCTTCCTAACCTCTTTATAGAGAAATTTTAATCTGAGGGGCTACGAGTGAACCAATGTTACATAAGGTGATCAACGATCTAGATGTACCATGACCTTGGATCTTTTTTCATTCCATACAATGATTTGATGAGATGACATACCTTCTTAAGATGCGAGATTCATCAACAAATCCTTCAAGTTGGGTCATGTACACTTTTTCTTTCAGATCACCATTTAGGAAATCATTCTTGACATCCACCTGCTGAATTCTCCATCCTTTCTATGCTACCAGTGTGTAAACATATGTGATGGTCTTGATCATCGCAGTGGGTGCAAAGGTGTCTTCATAGTCGATGCCCTCTTTCTGAGCATATCCTTTTGCTACAAGTCATGTTTTATGTTTTTTGATGGATCCATCTACCTTATATTTTGTCTTAAAAACCCATTTGCATCCAATGGGTTTCTTTCTCGTAGGCAGATCGACGAGTTCCCATGTCCAAGTTTTCATGAGTGAGTGATATTATGTATCCATAGATTCCTTCCATTGAGGTTGATTGAGTGCTTCACAAACATTATCAGGCTCTGAGCTATTAATCAGTGAACTCATGAGTGCAAAGTTTACCTCATTTCTTGTTTGAGTCCTTGTTTTGGCTCCAGATGATGTATCTGGGAGTTTTTGCAAATGTGAGTCCTTGATGGTACTTTGTACCCACTTTGGATGAGAAATTATCATCTTTTGAGAAGAATTGTGTCATTTCCATGTGGATTGATGTGTAGTCACATTTTCCAATTCTCCAACATCAACAAATAGCTCTCCTTACAACATTTCATTTCCTTGAGTAGTCTCTTATAGCTCATTATTTTATTTAGAGACTAGTCGGTGAGATGTGGTTGGAATTGAATCTTCTATTGATACCGATGACTCAAAGGATGACTCGTCACAAACCACGTCCTGACTCTCGTATATTTTATTTTTCTCAAAATCCATGAGATGATATGCCTTCAAGATAGTGTTGTAGCCAAGTAGGATACATGGAAGTGTCTTTGGCTCAACCTTCTTTCTCATCTGAGCTAGGACATGCATGTATTCTGTGCAACCAAATACTCACAAATGAGAAATTGATGGATTTCTACCACTCCATACCTCTTCTGGAATTTTATTTTGGAGAATAGTTTTTGGTGTCCTATTAAGAAGATATACAGTTGTATGTACTTCTGTAGCCCAATAGTGTTCCTCTAACTTTGTTGTTGTTAGCATGCAATGAGCCATCTCCATCACTGTGAGATTGTGATGCTCAACAATGCCATTTTGCTGGGGTGTGTATGGAGTAGTCAAGTTCTGATTAACACCTTGTTGGTTAAGGAAGGCCAAGAAATTCTTTGATGTGAATTCTCCCCATCAATCTGAGAAAAGTAGAAGAAGTGGTTTTCCAGTCTCTTTCACAGCACAATAATAGAAATTTTTGAAATGTTGAAGAGCCTCACTTTTCTTCTTCAGGAAAAAAATCCACCTCTTACAAGAGTGGTCATCCACGAATAGTTGGAAGTACTTGTAAACTTAAAATGAACCAAGAAGCGGGCCATTCAGATAGGTATGAACTACCTCTAGATGCTTCTTCGCATGGAAGGTGCTCACCTAAAACAGATCACCATTTTATTTTCCTATAAGATAGCCAGGGAAAAGAGGCAAGGTACTGGACAATATGGGTATTCAATGAACCATTTCTTTTGAACTCATCTGATGTAATGAACTAGCTGAAAAGTGTCCATATCTAAAATGCCAGAGTGAAGTAGATTGTACTGTTGATGTAGATAAAGCTATTGTAGAAGATGGAACAGTATCTAAAGAAAATAACTTATCTTTTAGAAATGCTCTAGAAATAATATTACCTAGTCGTGAAAACAAACACGATTTGATGCCATTTTGGACAAGAAATTATACCTTCAAGTGACAATTCAATAGCTGAGTTACTGAGAGGAGGTTGTTGTCAATCCAGGAACATATAGTACCTTTGTAAGAATACATTTTTGTGGTCCTAGTGGAATGGTGACTCTTCCTATTCCTTCTAAAACGTACTCTTTTTCATCTTCTATCTGCATCCGATCACCAGTGAGTTGTTCATCTAGTGAATCAAACAACTCCTTGTCACCTGACATGTGCTTACTTGCACCAGAGTCTATTAGCTAGACTATCTTAATGGGATGTGAAGTCTGAGAGATGACTACAAGGTTCTTACCATAATGGGATCCTTCTTATGTCTCCTCATCATATTCATTATCTTATTGGGCTGCGAGATGTCCCTTGTGCTTTCTCCAGTGGGGACATTGTTTGGATTTTTTGAAAATATTCACTTCCTAGTGTGCTTGTTTGACTTGAATACCCTTGTTTCAAGCTATTTTACCAATAGTGATTAGTGTCATGAGAGTTGGTTCTGACAATGTGACACTACCTCTTTCACTTTTGATCTTTATGTTGTTTTTTGGTTGCACTTGATTTGGCTTCTCTGGGGTACCATTCCAATTCTTCTAGCCACGGTATGGCTTTGATAATAGGGATTTATCATGAGTCTCCTTTTGGGATGAATTGATGGCCTCTTCCTATTGCAAAAAATTCACACGTTCTTCAAATTCCACTATTTTTTTAGATACATTTACTGTCATAATGAACACTCGTAATTGATAAGGGAATTCTTTGAAGATGATCATTACAAGAATTTTTTCATCCACCATTTCACCAAGCGCTAATAAATCTGATCACAACTCAACCACATGATGTAAGATCTCCTCAAATTTATCATCTCACCCCATAGAGAGGGTGTGCAACTTTGACTGAAGATTGAGGATCTTAGTATGAGTTTTGGCTTCATAAATTGTTTTCAGCTTATCCCAGGCCTCCTTTGGTATCTCTACATTCCGAACATGCGTTTACACATTTTCACTGATATTGAGCATTATCAGCATCAAGGCTTTAGCACTATCCATGTCATACTTTATTAATTCATCAGGGGTTGTGGGAGTAGTCACAGACCCTGTAAAAACTCCCCATAATCCTTCAAACTGAAGGATTGTCCTAATTTTTGTTTTCTAGGCCGTAAAATTTTTCCCTTTCAGTAACTAAACATTGGAAAGAAGCAACTTTAGAGAAAACATTTTTTATTAAAAAAAAACACTTTTTATTTATTTATTTATTTATTCAAGAGATATTACAACTTTGACTCACTGATGTGAAGTACTAGCTCGTATATGCTCTCGATACTCGCGTGATGAGAGATGACGATGCTTGGTGGGGAGTTCTTCTTCATCTTCATAGTCAAAATCATACTCGACTTCTAATTTCTGTCGAGCTTCCTTTTCTTGGTAGCTGACGTCAGTGTTTTGAAGCTCGTTGAGTAAGGAAAAGTATAACACAAAGCTCTCAGGAGCTACTGGAAGGTGTTATGTGACTTGCAAGTTGATGTTACAGATTTTGGAGGTTTTGATTGTGTCAGTCACACTCATCATTTGGTGTTGGCTATTAGAGAGACAAGTCGATGCTGTGGTAGAGAATTCTTCACCAAGAAATATATCTCCCCTTTTTTAATTATTTGTGACTTTCAGGCTACACAAAGCCAAATTTTCCTCTCCTCATGTTGTTTTAACTCTTCACATAGGTGATACTGGCAACATTTCCATGCAAGTAGAATTTAACTTTACCCAGCAAGGAATCGATTACATGCAAGAGAGAATGGTCCTCATGGAAATATAATTTGAGATCTTGCAGGAAAGAATGGTATGTTCCTCCTCCATGTGGTCTGCAAGAAAAACATGTTAAGAAATTAGTGAAAGACACCTTACCATAAACTCCCACATATTGATTGGGAAATACCTCAACACATCACCTTAGATGTTAGTGGCTCAGTTCTTCCCATGCAGTACAGGTTACAATTTTCATGTAGAATGTTATTTATTTCACCCAGACTTTGGTTTTGTCTTTACGTGGAAGTGGAAGGGGATTCTAATGGCTCCATGTTTAAATGTTCCATTCCACTATTATCTAATTTTTCCCCTTGGGAAAAATCAATCAAAACAACTGTGCACAGGAGAAATGGAAGGCTATAGTCCTCCAGCGTGTTGGTTGTCAAATAGGACTTTACAAAGAGCAACAGTTAGGGGACAAGAAGTCCCTCCTCTTTAATGGGAGAGGTTCCGTTATTCAGAAACGAACCTATTTACAAATATAAAAAACATTTTTTCCTAGTTGAACTTGGATATTACGAAAGTGTTTTCTATAAAGATCATCAATTACAAAAGGACTGAGGAATGAGAATACGAGAATGAGCAGAAAGGCAACACTTAGAATTATAGATAACAAAGTAATTCTTTATGTATGCGAAGTTACAGTGAATTGAAACAAGACCATTTGTATCATATAAATAAGATGGAATTTAAAGACACAAAGTTCTGTAAATAACATCTGTCAGAACACAAAGTTTCTTAACATAACACAGACAAATGATCTTCACGAAATAAAATGAAAAGCTTAAGGACAAAAGAGATCAGATAGATGAAGAATGAAAAGCCCTTCTGTATTGATTTCTTTATGATCTATTTACACTTTCAGAAAATAAGCCAAGTTCTTCTTCCCTTTCAGAATGGCGAGGAGAGGCCATTATATAGTTTACAAATCAGTTACACTTGGTAACTACTTCTTTTAACTAAAGATTAGTTAAGGATTACCAATCGCAATACCTCAACTTATTACAAAGAATACGAGAAAAGAAAGGGAAGAAGAGAGAAGAATAAGGAGAAGAAGACAGGTGGTTATGACTGGGAGGGACCCACTGACTTCAAAATTCACTGCCTGAATCTCTTCAATGCCTCGGCTATGTCTCTGCCACGAGGGACTGACGTGTTGGCTGTAGACTGGGTCCAAAATCTGAGGCACTTCTCCATTTCCTTATCAAACTCGACGTGAGTATGATAGTCTTTATTTGCTTCCTCAATGGCAGATTGAAGAGAGCATATCTCCTTCATTTTCTCTTTGGAAATGGAGCTTTCCTTGAATAGATTATTTTTGACAAAAGCTCTGAATTGAGCTTTGATTTCTTGCAAGGAAAGAGGCACACCAGAAGTTTCGTCTTGAAGATGACAATGTATATCTTTGAAAGCAGAGACAACCAGTGTCTTGAAAGCTTCACCTTTCTGCCAGCTATTCTTCAGTTCTCCCAAAGCCTCCTCCAAAACTTTGATCTTCCACTCCACGCTGTAAACCCAGGATTTTGACAGATTATCCTTTGCATCATCAAAAACCTTACTCGCCAATAAAATGTTCTCATCTGTCTGTCCCATGAGGCGGAGGTCTACTATGTAACTGCTCCAAAGTTTGAGCTCTTTATCTATGATCCCAATAGTGGAAGAGAGCTTCTGTTGCAAATTGTTCACTTTTCTGTGGAGTTTGAAAGCTTCATCGATGAAGTTCAACCCTGCAACAAGCATATCATCCACCATGGCCTCCATAGCTCTGCCATAGATGGAATACTTGTGCATGTCTTTGATACTCTGTACTTCATCTTGGCTCAAAATTACAGGTGGTGGAAGAGTAGTCAATGGGGTAGGGTCCAAAACTTTGTCCTTAGACAAAAGAGATTTGATGAAACCTGTGAGAATCTGGGCTTGTTCCTCCAACTGTTCAATAGTTTGCTGCCCTTTCTCTACCCTCCCAATGACTCTTGTGACTGTTTCCTGGAGGTTATGTATCTCTCCTTCAGGGGTAGACTCTCCCATAGGAATCCTTGAGAGTTCTAGGTCAGCTGCCTGCAAATCCTGCTCTGGCTTATCTATTGTAGGCTTAGCAATCTCCAGGAATTGCTGACCCTGAGCATCAGACACTATCCTGGAGGTGATTCTGGCCTTTTTGGCACGAGAAGGAGTAGTGCCTAACAAGGCTGCCACAACATCAAAATTTGGCCCTGAGCTCCGAGAGGAAGATTTCCTCTTCCTACTATCAACAAAAGGTTGTACCCATGCAAAAGAGGAGGAGGAAGCAGCAGGTGAGGCAAGAGGACCAAGAGACAGAGAACTCATGGCACCCAGAGTCTGCACTGCTGTTGTCTCGAGTTGAGACATGTGTGGGGTGCTTGAAACAACTGTTGTAGAGGAATCAACAGTACTTGGAAGCTCAGCGCTTTGTACCTCTTTGTCCTTATCCGTTGGAGCTTCAGGGGCGCTTGTAGGAGCTGGTACTTCACTTTCTTCACTTTCACTGAGAACAATGATGTTCTCAGGTCCCAAAGGCAACTCTGTCTGCTTTTTCTGGAGATCTTCTTCCACAGGCTCCTTCTTAACCTCTCTGAGTTTCTTCTGATATACCTGGGTGGATGAAGAAGGAGTAGAAGCTGCAGGTCCTTGTGTTGATGAGGCAGGAGGGGTTTGCACAGGTGTATCTAATCTTGGAATTGATGCTTCCCTCCTTGGTGTTGAAACATCCTTAGAGGAGGATTCTCCTGAGTGCCTCCTAAGCTCTCGGACTTTCTTATCAAACCAGATCTTAGTTCTGACTAAGACTGGAGCTAGGATCTCTGCCAAATCATCTTTCTCTTTCTTGAACCAATCCAGGTCCTCCAAGGGAGTGTGCTTGACCACATTGTCATACTCATATGAATACAGATCAGAGTTGTCATCCTTGAGTCCTGCAGGGACTTGGTACAAGCCGAGTTCTTCGATCAATTGTAGAGAGAACCTGCCATAATGCCTTCTTCTGGCCTCAAAATCATCGGCACAGTCAGCCCAATAGTCTTCTGTATCTGCCCTGTGATGATATGTTATCTTGATGTTTTTCTCGATGAACTTCTTCAAGTCGAAGCAAGTTCTGGGCTTGAAGAAATGGACAGTAATGGGGGCCAGGGCTCTTTCAATATTCTGTGCATCCAAGGCCATTTTACAGGTGTAGTTTCCCAAAGAGATGGGGAAGTGCAAACCAGTGATCTTCTTGTCCCTACAGGTTCTATGCAATTTTTCCAATTGCCTGCATACTTCTATCAGAGCCATCTTGTCACTGTAGAACATGGGAAGCCTCAGAGGGGTGCTCTCGTAGCCAGCGAGCCTGATATAGGAGAATTTTCTGAATTGGATAAAATAGGCACCGTAGTGCGATATCAGGCTCATGGCTTCGTCAGAAAATCTTCTAGCAGTGTCACCCTCGAGAAGTCTGACCATGTACATGGTGAAAGCATCATTCACCCTTCGAAAATTGCGATTGCTGGTCTCTAGGGTGAACTGCGGGCAGTAGGCATACACAGGATCAGCCTTGTGAGCATCAATGTAAGAAAAACCAAACCATTGCCTTGATGCCGCCAGAGTGTACATCAGGTACGAAGTCATGTAAAATTTCTTCGTTTGTTGTACATTAGACAGCTGCTCCGTTAGGTTCATGCTGATGATTTCTGCCCAGTTGATGTTTTGAGTCCCCTCGCACACCATATTGATGAGCGGGCACATCCAGAAATGGAACTCGTTAGTAGAAGGTAAGCCCATGACCCGAGCCAGTAGGATTATGAAATCTGACAACTCTTCATTGAAATCTGCTCAGAAGAGAGTCTTGGATAGACGAGACGCTCCCTTCTTAGGGTTCTTAAGCCATGACTTCGCCACTCGTGCCTTGTAATTATCGCTGTCTTGATTGAACAGGGCTTGTGCTTGATTCTGGGAGACAACGATAGCATTATCCATTTCTGGAATCCTCAGTGCAGTGCCAATGGCGGCAGCGTCAAGTTTGGCGATGAGCTCCCCGTGCACGTTGGTCAATTCGCTCGAATCAGGGTTGAAATGAGCCCCGCATGAAAGCACTGTGTCTGCACATTGGACCGAGATGGGGAAACCACCAGCGAAAGCTAGACCGCTATCATGAATCATTTGTGCCATTGGTGTAGGATTTGCATCTGTCATCCTCGACCAAAAATCACCAAAATCAAGGTGACGAACTTCACTGTCCCCGATATCAGGAATGACAGATTCTAATGGTGAGATTTGCTCCTGCCCCTAGAATTTGATCTTCATTTTGATAGCAATTGAGAGAGAGCAGAGCTGCAAGCTAAACTTGGGATGAAATTACAGAGGGAATGGATACGCGCAGGAATTTAGATTGCAAGGGTTTGAGCAAAGGATAACATGGAAGCAGTGTGAAAAACGCATAGGGGGTTTGCCCGTTATATAGCCGTTTTGGAGAGAGAAAGGTAATAAATGCGCATTAAATTCATACCTACCAATTTGAAAAGCAAGATATCTAGGTAGAGCGGGAAAAATTAGCATGAATGGCACTTGGTTCATTTGGGACACGAGGGACGCGAAAGCGCGAAGCATGCGGTTCGGGCGTTTCGGGCGATGCGGGGAAAAGGCACACAAATGTTATTGGGACATGCGGGACAAAAGTGCGCGAAGTACGCGACTCGGCCGGATCGGGCGAAAAGGTGACAATGGGTCTGGAAGAGTTTGGGACATTTGGGACGCGAAAGCGCGAAGTACGCGGTTCGGGTGAATCGGCCGAAAATGGAACAACTTGTCCGGGCTAACTTGGGACATTCGGGACAAAAAGTTCCGACGGGCCCGAAAAAGACAAACTTCGGGTAAATCGGCCGATCGGGGAACAGAGGGCCCAAATGAACTTGGGACATGCGGGACAAAAATGTCCGACAGGCCCGAGAAACACACAAAATGACCCAAAAACGTAGATTTTCTCAAATTCCTGACTTTTCACACTATCAGTTCGACAGAAAAGACACTTAAACTCAAAATTTTAAATTTTCAACTTCTCAAAACCAGCGGAATTTTGAGTGGACAACAGCTGGCTCCTTCTGGGGATGACTTGGCATAAATTCAAGGAATGAGACAAGGCAAGAACTTAGACAAACTCGGAAAGTAGACCAGTACCTTATCCATTGGGCCACGGAGTCAAAAAGTAGACCAATACAGAGGACAACACACCAAAACAAAAGGAAAGAAAAACAAAATGCTATACAGAATATACACAGAGACTCCCTAATCACCTATGACTTGAACAACTTCAGGTACTGCCCACTATAAGGAAGTGGGAGAGAGGAACCATCCATGTAATCAAGATAAAAAGAATTCTTACCAGCGAAGTGCCTGATCTTGAAAGGTCCGAGCCAAAGAGAATCAAACTTGCCATGGCTGCCACGAGGTTCATGTCTTTTATCCCACAACAAAACAGTGTCTCCAATTTGGAAATCCCTGAACCTGGCTTTCTTATCAAACAGGACCTTTACCTTCTGCTGGTGAACAGATATCCTATCAGCAACCTCCAATCTGTTCTCATTCAATTTGTGAAGGTACATAATTCTCTTATCCAAAGCATCATTGAAACTGGTATCTTCAATGGCCTTCATTAGATGCAAGGCTGGCAGCTCCACTGTTACTGGCAATTGAGCTTCTACTCCATATACCACTTGAAAAGGGGACATTCCAATGGCTCTCTTAGGTGTGATCCTGTCTGCCCAAAGAGCATCATAGAGCTTCTTGTGCCAGTTTCGTTGGGACTCATTGACTAATTTCCTTATAATAGTCACCAGATTTTTATTAGTGGATTCTGCTTGACCATTTCCCTGAGGATAATAATCTGAAGAATGAGCCAGGGAGATGCCGTATCCATAGCAAAAATCCATTATCTCGGTTGAAGAGAAATTCGAAGCATTATCTGTCACAATCTTGTTAGGTACACCATACCTTACCAAGATGTTCTCTTTGATGAAGCTGCACACCACTTCAGAAGTAGTACTCTTTACTGGAATAGCTTCTACCCATTTGGTGAAATAATCTGTGGCAGTTAAAACATGAGTATGACCAACACTAGAAGTAGGATTAAGTGTTCCAATGAAGTCCAAACCCCACTGTTGAAACGATTCTTCAATCACAACTGGTTTGAGAGGCAAAGAAGCCAATTTGGGTCTACCCACGAAAGTCTGACAAGCCTCACATTTATCGACCCACTTTGATGCATCCTTGAACAAGGTAGGCCAGTAATATCCTCCACGGAGTATCTTATGAGCAGTGACTGTTGATGAATAGTGCCCTCCACAAGCCTGATCATGAAAAGCTGAGAGTAGCCTTTTCTGTTGTTCCTTGTCCACACATTTCAAAAACCTTCCATCTATCCCACGTTTGAACAAGGCGTTTTCCCACAACACATACTGTACTGACCTTAGTTTAACAGCCCTCTTTTCTTTGGCAGTCAAATGAGAGGGGCATTCTCCATAGGTGAGAAAATGGGCGATGTCAGCATACCATTCGTCAACTGAGCTGAGGAACAGAACGGTAGGAAGGTCAACCTTATCCTCCAGCAACTCATGTCTAGCTCCTTCAGCAATGAGCTCACAAAGGCCTTTTCCACGGACGAGCTTGGTCGGTTTGATGTCAATATCATATTCTTGGACCTTAGCAACCCAGTTCCCTCTCTTGGATCCAAATTCCTGTTGTGTGAGAATCGACTTAACAGTTGTATCTGGAACCAACACCATGGAATGAGAGTTGAGAATGTAAAAACGAAACTGCTTGACAGCTTTAACCACTGCAAAAGCATGTTTTTCCATCATGGTGTATTTTAACTCATGATCTTTCAGAATATAGCTCATGAATGCAATTGGGAGTTCGTGCTCATTAGAATCTTCTTGAGTCAAAATGGAAGCCAAGGTATTATCCGTGGTATAGCAATAGATAATAAAATCTTTGCTAAAATCAGGACATGCTAAAACAGGAGTTTTAGCGATAGCTCTTTTAATACCTTCAAAGGATTCCTTTCCTTCAGAAGACCAACCAAATGTTTGTTTGCCTTTCATCATTTGGGAAATATTCAAAGTTAACTCTGCAAAATCAGGGATGAACCTTCTTAAAAAATTGATCTTACCAAAGAAAGAGTGCACACCCTTTTTGCTGGTTGGGAGAGGAATTTGCTAGATAGCTTGAACTCGTTCAGGATCAATCTTAATACCATCTTTGGAGACAATGTGCCCTAATAACTTCCCCTCTGTGACACAAAAGACAGATTTTTTAGGATTCAAAGAGATCCCATGTTCTCTGCATCTTAGCAGAACTGTCTCCAAGTGCTGAAAATGATCTGCCCTTGTTTTAGAAAACACAGTCAAGTCGTCAAGGTATATGACAATACACTTCCCTTTCAAACTTCCAAAGGCCAGATCCATAGCTCTCTGAAAAGTGGCACCAGCATTAATGAGCCCAAAAGGCATTCTTTTGTAAGCAAAGGTACCCCAAGGAGTAGTGAAAGTTGTTTTGTGTTGATCTGCAGTATTAACCTCTACTTGATTATATCCCGAGAAACCATCAAGCATAGAGAACATTTCAGATCTTGTTACTGCTTGCAAGACCTGATCCATCATAGGAAAAGGATAATTATCTTTCAAGGAAGCCTGATTCAGATTCCTGAAATCAACACAGATGCGGATCTCACCATTTTTCTTTCTAACAGGCACAATATTGGCAATCCATGTTGAATGGTGAATGGGAAAGATGATTTTGGCCTTCAACAACTTCTGTATTTCTTGAAAGATGGTGTCAGCTATTTTGGGGTTGTATTGCCTCTATTTCTGATTAAAAGGCTTAATTCCTGGTTTGAGAGGAATAAAATGCTGCATATCTTTTGGTTTGACGGCTTTTAAATCCTCATAAGAGTAAGCAAGAACATCCTTATACCTCTTTAAAAGATCAATTGCTTTTTTCCTCTCATCTCCTGTGCAACATTTTCCAATGTTCACGAGCTTAGGGTCAGTAGAACTCCCAATATTAATTTTGTCATGCTCTGCTGATTGCTGAGGTCCAGTGGAAGCTCTAGACTTTACATACCTGTCGTGTTTATCAAACAGTTCCTCCAAACTCACTAATCCTTTAGGAATCTTGTTTCCTTTGAGTTTGATGCATCCATCCTGATCCGTTTCTTCTCCTTGGGTAACTTCTTTATCAAAGGGCACACTTTCACGAGGCAGGTTATCGCTTCCTTCAAAGTACAGTTGTTCAAAATTATCCTTGAGTTCTAAGAAAGAAAGCAAGTGTTGATCATCATTGAAAACTTGCCAGTTATTTGTATTATCAGGTACACTAGGTCGATGGATCATCTCAATGGTGAACTTATCTTGAGAAAAATCAGGATGAGGAATCAGTAGTGACCCTGAGACTGCTAGTGAATCAGCCCTACTGTTCTTCTCCCTAGGTATTGCTTCAATGGAGAAAGCATCAAGAAATTCAATGGAATCCCAAACCTGATTCCGGTAATGTTTCAACCTTCCATTTTTTACCTGGAAAAGGTTTCTAACTTGCTTTACAATCAATTCCGCATCACCACGAGCCAGAAGATTCTTTACACCTTGTTCTTTGGCCACTTGCAGTCCAAGAATGAGAGCCTCATACTCTGTTGTATTATTAGTATTTTCGAACTGCAACTTGAATGAAAAAGGATGAAGGCTTCCTTCAGGTGACACCAGTAGGACACCAGCTCCAGAACCAGCTAAGGAACAACTTCCATCAAACTCTAAAATCCAAACACCATTAGGATCTTTAGGTGACACTTTGGGGAGTTGAATTTCATCAGGGGACATAATCATGTAGTTACCATGCCCCATATCCTCATAGAGTATTTGTGCTTTAGGATCATCCGTTTTTTGTACAATATACTCAGACTGCTTCTCAGGCAGCAACTTCTTCATTTGCCCATTAACAGGTACGAGTGCATGTGACCAATCCATTTGAATTTCTCCACCCACATCCTTACAGAAGTTCCTACTTAGCAACATCCCGTATGAAGGAGGAATATCTGCTACTAAGATGGTAGCCAAAACTTTCTTCTCAGGCAAAGCAGCAAAAGCCACTTGTGCATCTTTAATTCTTCCGACCAGGGGCACTTCCTTACTCTCCATAGAGTAACAAGATCCATAAGTGCGTGTGAGGGTCAAACCTAAGGCATGAGCTACTTTAGCAGGCATCACATTGTCTGAGGCTCCTGAATCTATGACACAATTACTGAGCCTATGGCCAGCTATAAGAAGTGTTACATAAAATGGTTTGATTTTGTCATTAGGTGAGGTGACAGCGGCTACCAGACTAGGCTGTGGTGCAGTAGAAGGGGTGGGTAAAAGGCCTTTAGAGGTTGTCTTAGAATGGGAATTGACAAAGTGAATCATTTTAGCAAAAGCTTTGGGATGGGTTTGATAATACTCAGCCTCTGAGATTTGAACCTTAGTCTTTTTCAAGTGATCAATAATATCAAAAGACCCAGAAGTGGACGGGCCATCATCACCTGAGATCCTAGGTTTATCAACTTTAGGGGAAAAAGAAGAAGAAACTTTAGTAGTAGAATGGATAGGACTCACCTTTGGTGTAGATGAAACAGGGATAGGAGATCCTCTTTTTGTAATTACGGGGATAGTTGCTGGCTGCTCCTTAGATTTCTTAGTGGGCTACATCACTTTCTCCCTTTGATTTGTCTGCTCTCGAGTCATGACAGCGTATGATTCGCTATTCATGTCTGCTACTACTTCATCATAGTCATCTCCATCATCAATGCCTTCAGTGGTGAAGAAATTCACTCGAGATCCCTCAAGCTCATCTGCTTCATCATCTACTTCTTCAACGAGCTCCTCGCAACCTTCATTATCCTCCTCATCATCAAATTCCTCAACTTCATAGGTTGCATTGACAGGAACTTTAACAGGAGGTCCTTCAAGCGCTAGCCTTGTTTGAGAAGCAGGCAAACGATTTCTGGGTTGAAAATTCCTCCTTGGAACGTCAGCGTAGGGAGCATGCTGGGCCAATTGCTTCTTAATGGCGATGAGATCATTCACAAGTTTTTGAACCAATGGATCAGTATTCGGTCCGGGAGTGGAAGAGGAAGAAGAAGCAGATTTAGATTTGGAAGGGTCTCTCCTCAACTTCCCTGACATGATTAAGTCATCTTCGACACTAACAACAAGAGTTTGATCCTCAGCCAACGTTGCGAGATTAGCCCTTCTTAGTGCATAACTAACTTCAGGCGATTGGGCATTTAGGAAGAAACATTTTTGAATTTGATCTACAGGTCGAGTAGTTGGCGGGATTTTATTAATCAACCTGTTGAATCAGGCCACAAATTCTCTCATGGGCTCTTGTGAATCTTTCTTTATCTGAGAGATTTGGGCTAACAAGGCGTGCACATATTCTGCTGGTTTGAAACGGTTTTCAAACCTAGTTCTCAAGGTGTCCCAGCTAGTGATAGCACCAGCCGGAAGGCGATAGAACCAATCAGCAGCATTATCTTGTAAAGTCTCAACGAACAGTCTCACGAAGACGTCTTCATGTTCAACTCCCAGAACTCCACATGTAACTATGAAGGCTGCGATGTGTTCATCAGGATGCACTTTGCCATCACCTTTGAATTTAGGGAAGTTCTTCCGGTTACCTCTGGGTAACTCATGCAAAGGCTGAGGGAGGGCAAGGGGCCCGACAGGATGACCCCAAGGCAATGGTACCACGCCATTCTTGGAAAAATGGCTTGAAGAGGAACCTGCAACACCAGCAAGAATCAAAGCTCGAAGATTAGGACTATCTGGCTCTGAAGGAATATCACCCGTAGGAATTCTATCTTGAACAGGTGGAGTGCTTGTCGAACGAGTCTTTCTATTTCTTGTTGAAGGGAAAGGAAAACCCTGCTGCTCCAAAAGCTTTAACTGAGAATCTTCAATACCAAGGGCCCTTCTCCCTCGAGTAAAACGCGGAGTCACTAGATCAAAGGATGATCAAAAAATTACAGAACTGGAATATGATTTTCCCCAGCGGAGTCGCCAAAAACTGTTGGTCGTCAAAAAGGACTTTTACGAAGAGCAACAGTCAGGGGACAAGAAGTCCCTCCTCTTTAATGGGAGAGGTTCCCTTATTCAGAAACGAACCTATTTACAAATATACAAAACATGATTTTCTGGTTGAACTTGAATATTACGAAAGTGTTTTCTATAAAGATCATCACTTACAAAAGGACTGAGGAAAGGGAATACAAGAATGAGAAGAAGGGCAACACTCAGAATTATAGATAACAAAGTAATTCTTTATGTATGCGAAGTTACAGTGAATTGAAACAAAACCATTTGTATCATATAAATAAGATGGAATTTAAAGACACAAAGTTCTGTAAATAACATCTGTCCAGAACACAAAGTTTCTTAACATAACACAGACAAATGATCCTCACGAAATAAAATGAAAAGCTTAAGGACAAAAGAGATCAGATAGATGAAGAATGAAAAGCCCTTCTGTATTGATTTCTTTATAATCTTATTTACACTTTCAGAAAATATGCCAAGTTCTTCCTCCCTTTCAGAATGGCGAGGAGAGGCCATTATATAGTTTACAAATCAGTTACACTCGGTAACTACTTCTTTTAACTAAAGATTAGTTAAGGATTGCCAATCGCAATACCTCAACTTATTACAAAGAATACGAGAAAAAGAATCGGAAGAAGAGAGAAGAATAAGGAGAAGAAGACAAGTGGTTATGACTGGGAGGGACCCACTGACTTCAAAATCTGATTCCTGAATCTCTTCAACGCCTCGGCTATATCTCAGCCATGAGGGACTGACGTGTTGGATGTAGACTGGGTCCAAAATATGAGGCACTTCTCTATTTCCTTATCAAACTCGACGTGAGCATGATAGTCTTTATTTGCTTCCTCAATGGCAGATTGAAGAGAGCATATCTCCTTCATTTTCTCTTTGAAAATGGAGCTTTCCTTGAATAATTTATTTTTGACAAAAGCTTGTTAGTGCAAAATCACAGCACCCCTGGACGCACATCAGGCTTCTAGGTTGATGTTCAGGCATCCAGTGTGATTGCACAACATGGAAACCTCTCTCCAAGCGTGGGACTTGTGAAACCGAGAGAGGAATCTCCAGAGAAGGCTGGTTCCTGCCCTAAACTACCTGCCATAAGCTATTCTAGTGTAGGAAAGCTAATCTAATCCTAATCTAAACATGCCAAGGAGACAGAGAGAGAGAGAGAACGGAAAAACAGCAAAAGCCTACACTAAAACGGTGATACACCAGAGAAGGAGAATGTTGGACATCTATCAAAACTGCCATGGGACAAAGAGAGGTGAGCAATGGGAAGGATGGACAGATGCATCACAGGCCCAAGGATAGATTTCACACAGAAAATCTCCCAAAACTCCATGAACACAGCTCCAGACCTGCAATGAACATTCAAACATGCACAAATACCTGCAATGAAGAGAGGCAAGAAGAAAACAAGCAAAAACAAGAAAGGATGGACAGATGCATCACAAAACACGTTTTGTTGCTCTAGAAGTTTGCACAGAACATCATTCCATTAGTATAAGGCAAAAACGCCATTACAAAGCAAGGGAGGAGGTTCGAACTCCATTTTCAACCCTAGAGAAGAAAAGAAGGGAGGGCAGAGCAGAAAGAATGAACCACCTCTTATATTTTGCCACTCCTTACAATATATAGGAAGAATGAGAGAAGGAAGAAAGAGAAAAGTCAGATCTACTCCAACCACCTCTAGGTCATATTTTAAATCATCTCATTATGGTAGAAGCAGTGTATCCTGGAAAAACGATGGGCTGTCTTCTGCATTAAAGCTGGTTGTTGAAGCGTCACTTCTGTTGTATCACGCGTCAGAGCCATTTCTTGATTTTCTTTCTCCAAACTACACCGAAACTCGAGATTAACCCCAGAATCATTTAGAGAATTTCATGAGCTTTCCGTTGATATAAAGAACGTGGAAATCTGAGCTCTAGATCAAAAGATATGATGATCTGAAGATTTAGGGCACAGAACAGACCAAAACGGATTTTAAAAATATTTCCCGCGCTTCGCCACCTGGATGACACGTGGCACGTGCTGATTGGACGAGCAATTCTCTCTCCTCCATCTTTCACGGGTTCTCCTTTTGAAATTGCTTGTGGGCCCCTTAAACTTGGACACGTGGCGCCATTTCATTGGTTCGGATCAGTGCTCAAAAACTCGCCCCTTTGACTTTTGGACTTTCCCTTGATGACACGTGGCATCTTTTGGTTGGCTTTTGGCTCCTTCGGCTCCTTCGCGTACTTTGCGTCCATTTGTCCCAGATGTCCCATTTGATTTTGGGCCCTTTGTGCTCATTTCGGCCGGTTCAGGCATTTCGCGTCCATTTGTCCCAGACGTCCCAAAGGCTTTTGGGCTCTTTGTGCTCATTTCGGCCGGTTCGGCCGGTTCGGGTCTTTTGTCCCAGACGTCCCAAATCGTTTAGTGCGGAAGTTCTTCTTTTCGGCCAATCCGGGATTTCCGCGTCTGTTTATCCCACTTGTCCCATTTGATTTTGGGCCCTTTGTGCTCATTTCGGCCGGTTCGGGCATTTCGCGCCTTTTCGTCCCCGATGTCCTAATTGCTCCTAGGACACGGACTTAGCCGATTTTCACAATTTTTCTTGGCCCAAACTTGTTCTCTATAACTTTCTTGCATTTTCTCAGAGCTTGCTCTTTTCCTCTCAGACAGGGGACTTAGAAAATATTTGAGGGGACTCTAGCAACATGATTTTTGGCCCCGAATCAATCAATTTTCCTGGGACTTGAATATTCTGATGCATGTTATCAAAATTACCCTGGGGGGTGAATTTTGGATAACAGTTTTGGTGACTCAGCGGGGTCATCTACCTGCTAGATGAATGATCAGTAGCCTGGAGCATCCATTGGGCATGGAGTCATGAGTTGTAACCTGCAACTGATCTGAACTTTGAAAACTTCCCTCTGAGCCATTTGGAAACCCGTTGAACCTGGAGTGTCCTCACCAAGATGCCACTGAAATGAACTGTGCAAGAGCAGAACCAGCAACACCAAAACTATGTACAAAACTGAAAATCATACATGCCCCAAATGGAACATGCAGAGTGTGCACAAGCACTTCTTCTACTTAAAGCAAACCTAGCTACTCTACTCTAACTGGAAGCAAAGGCAAGCTAAACAAACCCTGCAACTGGTTGTGAGAAATAGCTTCCTTTCTTCAAAATTGGCAGCCATGCAATTGATTTGGCACTGATCATGGCTGTTTGGATGGATGGAAAATCAACAAGAAGCTGGTCTTCTATCCAAATCATCAAGGTATCAACTGAAAAATCCAATACCTCTTTTAGTTGCTCTGCATTTGGATTGGAGAGGTATGGCAGCTAATCCTTGGTACTTTGTAGCTCATCCTCATGCTCAGAAGCAAGCATGACTAGTTGTGGCTTCTCCTTTAGCTCCAATGAAGCCAAATACCTGATTGGGCAAGGTCTGATCTGTTTGATATGCTCATTACTGTGATTTTCAACTCCAAGAATGGAGTTCTCTTGTAGACCCACCTGAATGGATGATGTGGAAGAAATGATGGAATCCTTCTGTCCTTTCTCTTCCTCCAATGAAGAACATGGAAGATTAAAATCTTCCAATTTTGATCCCAAAGGGCTGCTATAAGATGCAGGCTGCTGCAAATGAATGCTGTCCTCCACGACAGCATGCTCTGGTGTTTGGAATGTGGATGATGAAAGAGAGAATGGTGAAAACTCAACCTGTTCTTCTTCATCAAAACAGTCCTCCAAATCTGACAGGTAAACTGCCTCATTGCTGTCCTGCTGCTCGTTTTCAACTTCCTCCATGGTGTCTTCTTGATCTGCAACTTGACCACCATGGTTTCCTTCACTCTCCAATATTGAGTTTGAGAGATCAAACTCCTTTTCAGTAATAGAACTTGAGAGAGATGAAGTGGAAAGAAGAACTGAAGGTTCTCCTGTAGCCTGCTTTGTGCTCAAAGCCCTTGGATCTGCACTTTTCTCCTCTACAGCTAGAATGTGCTCCTCTTTTTTTTGATTTGGAGCAGCTTCTCCTTCCTCTACTACTTGAAGAGAATCTTGCTCTTGATAAAACTCTTCCTCTAGCATGAAGTTTGTCAAGTCAAACTCTTCATTCTGCTGCTCTAGAGGACAAGTTGGGACTGCAAGATCTTCTTCAAAGCTTTCAAAATCAGTCCTCACCACCATTTGTTCAACCTCAGCCTCTTCTATAGGCTTAACCGTCAAGGGGATCTTTTTCATCCCAAATCTAAGAGCCCAACTCTTCAGACTGTCTGTCTCTTCTTTTCTTTTTGGCTCTTCCTCTTGTTGTCCTTGATGACTGATTTTTTCAATTTCTTCTTTCCCACATGGAATTGGGGATGCAAGAGGAGGGATAAGTTGAAACTCAACTGATTTGACAATTTTGTGTGGTGGTGGAGGCGGTGAAACCTCTTGTTTCTTTGGAGGAGGGAGTATTTCTGTTAGCTCTTGTGGAGGGGATGACTGTTTGGAAGGGAAAAGGAAAGAAGAATCGAGATGGGGTGGAAGACTAGGGGATGGAGGGATGGATTCAACACATGGGACAGCAGATGCGGAGTTTAAATGAGATGGTGCTGCTTGAGTAATGGAAAGAGAAAAACCAGATGATGGTGTAGAACTTACCCATTGACAAGGTTGTTCAACAACAAGTCTGTAGGCCTCTATCTCTGCTTGTCCATTGTGCAAGTTGGGGCAACATCTTTATCATGAAGTCCAACTTCTCCTGAGGCCTGAAGTGTCTTGGAAAAGGGCCTCCCCATGGACAAGGAGTCCTGTAACTGATTCTGAAAGCTCTCATTTGAGCTGTTGCTCTGGACTGCACCATCCCCACCTCCATCTTTTGGATTTTCTCCAACAGACCAGCATCTTGGATCTGATTGTCTTCATTGTATGCATACTCTTGCTCTTGGAAAGCTCCATAGCCAAACTGACTTTGGCACTGCTGTTCATATGGGTATGCATACTGATCTTGAATATGCTCAAAATGCTGATTTGGAGGATTTGTAAAACATGTTGGAGGTGGAATATATTGATGTTGTTGATGCGAAATCCATGATGGAAATGAATTCATGATTGCATAACTTCATGGAATGGAAAAGAATGAAAGGGATGGAAAGAAAGATGGATGAAAATGTATGGAAATGGGTCTGCAAGCTCAGAGAAATGGGTTGCTGATCAGATGGAGTCGCGAGATGTGTTTGCAAGTGCCTGCAAAGGCTGAAATCTTCACAGGAACACATCAACCTGTAAAAGATGAAGTGAAAGACCTCTAAGGTCCCACCGGGCGTGCCAAAATTATTAGTGCAAAATCACAGCACCCCTGGACGCACATCAGGCTTCTAGGTTGATGTTCAGGCATCCAGTGTGATTGCACAACATGGAAACCTCTCTCCAAGCGTGGGACTTGTGAACCGAGAGAGGAATCTCCAGAGAAGGCTGGTTCCCTGCCCTAATCTACCTGCCACAAGCTATTCCAGTGCAGGCAAGCTAATCTAATCCTAATCTAACCATGCCAAGGAGACAGAGAGAGAGAGAGAAGGGAAAAACAGCAAAAGCCTACACTAAAATGGTGATACACCAGAGAAGTAGAATGTTGGACATCTATCAAAACTGCCATGGGACAAAGAGAGGTGAGCAATGGGAAGGATGGACAGATGCATCACATGCCCAAGGATAGATTTCACACAGAAAATCTCCCAAAACTCCATGAACACAGCTCCAGACCTGCAATGAACATTCAAACATGCACAAATACCTGCAATGAAGAGAGGCAAGAAGAAAACAAGCAAAAACGAGAAAGGATGGACAGATGCATCACAAAACACGTTTTGTTGCTCCAGAAGTTTGCACAGAACATCATTCCATTAGTATAAGGAAAAAACGCCATTACAAATCAAGGGAGGAGATTCGAACTCCATTTTCAACCCTAGAGAAGAAAAGAAGGGAGGGCAGAGCAGAAAGAATGAACCACCTCTTATATTTTGCCACTCCTTACAATATATAGGAAGAATGAGAGAAGGAAGAAAGAGGAAAGTCAGATCTACTCCAACCACCTCTAGGTCGTATTTTAAATCATCTCATTATGGTAGAAGCGGCGGATCCTGGCAAAACAGCGGGCTGTCTGCTGCATTAAAGCTGGTTGTTGAAGCGTCACTTCTGCCGTATCACGCGTCAGAGCCGTTTCTTGATTTTCTTTCTCCAAGCTGCATCGAAACTCAAGATTAACCCCAGAATCATGTAGAGAATTTCATGAGCTTTCCGTTGATCTAAATAACGTGGAAATCTGAGCTCTGGATCAAAAGATATGATGACCTGAAGATTTAGGGCACGGAACAGACCAAAACGGATTTTAAAAATATTTCCCACGCTTCGCCACCTAGATGACACGTGGCATGTGCTGATTGGACGAGCAATTCTCTCTCCTCCATCTTTCGCGGGCTCTCCTTTTAAAATTTCTTGTGGGCCCCTTAAACTTGGACACGTGGCGCCATTTCATTGGTTCAGATCAGTGCTCGAAAACTCGCCCCTTTGACTTTTGGACTTTCCCTTGATGACACGTGGCGTCTTTTGGTTGGCTTTCAGCTCCTTCGGCTCCTTCGCGTACTTCGCGTCCATTTGTCCCAGATGTCCCATTTCATTTTGGGCCCTTTGTGCTCATTTCGGCCGGTTCAGGGCATTTCGCGTCCATTTGTCCCAGACGTCCCAAAGGCTTTTGGGCTCTTTGTGCTCATTTCGGCCGGTTCGGCTGGTTCGGGTCTTTTGTCCCAGACGTCCCAAATCGTTTAGTGTGGAAGTTCTTCTTTTCGGCCGATCCGGGATTTCCGCATCCGTTTGTCCCACTTGTCCCATTTGATTTTGGGCCCTTTGTGCTCATTTCGGCCGGTTCGGGCATTTCACGCCTTTTCGTCCCCGATGTCCCAATTGCTCCTAGGACACGGACTTAGCCAATTTTCACAATTTTTCCTGGCCCAAACTTGTTCTCTGTAACTTTCTTGAATTTTCTCAGAGCTTGCTCTTTTCCTCTCAGACAGGGGACTTAGAAAATATTTGAAGGGACTCTAGCAACATGATTTTTGGCCCCGAATCAATCAATTTTCTTGGGACTTGAATATTCTGATGCATGTTATCAAAATTACCCTGGGGGGGTGAATTTTGGATAACAAAGCTCTGAATTGAGCTTTGATTTCTTGCAAGGAAAGAGGCACTCTAGAAGTTTCGTCCTGAAGATGACAATGTATATCTTTGAAAGCAGAGACAACCAGTGTCTTGAAAGCTTCACCTTTCTGCCAGCTATTCTTCAGCTCTCCCAAAGCCTCCTCCAAGACTTTGATCTTCCACTCCATGCTGTAAACCCATGACTTTGACAGATTATCCTTTGCATCATCAAAAACCTTACTCACCAATAAAATGTTCTCATCTATCTGTCCCATGAGGCGGAGGTCTACTATGCAACTGCTCCAAAGTTTGAGCTCTTTATCTATGATCCCAATAGTGGAAGAGAGCTTCTGTTATAAATTGTTCACTTTTCCATGGAGTTTGAAAGCTTCATCGATGAAGTTCAACCCTTGCAACAAGCATATCATCCACCATGGCCTCCATAGCTCTGCCATAGATGAAATACTTGTGCATGTCTTTGATACTTTGTACTTCATCTTGGCTCAAAATTACAGGTGGTGGAAGAGTAGTCAATGGGGTAGGATCCAAAACTTTGTCCTTAGAAAAAAGAGATTTGATGAAACCTGTGAGAATCTAGGCCTGTTCCTCCAACTGTTCAATAGTTTGTTTCCCTTTCTCTAACCTCCCAATTACTCTTGTGACCGTCTCCTGGAGATTATGGATCTCTCCTTCAGGGGTAGATTCTCCCATAGGAATCCTTGAGAGTTCTAGGTCAGCTGCCTGCAAATCCTACTCTGGTTTATCTACTGTAGGCTTAGCAATCTCCAGGAATTGCTAACCCTGAGCATCGGAGACTATCCTGGAGGTGATTCTGGTCTTTTTGGCACGAGAAGGAGTAATGCCTAACAAGGCTGCCACAACATCAAAATTTGGCCCTGAGCTCCGAGAGGAAGATTTCCTCTTCCTACTGTCAACAAAAGGTTCCACCCATGTAAAAGAGGAGGAGGAAGCAGCAGGTGAGGCAAGAGGACCAAGAGATAGAGAACTCATGGCGCCCAGAGTCTGCACTGCTGTTGTCTCAAGTTGAGACATGTGTGGGGCGTTTGAAACAACTGTTGTAGAGGAATCAATAGTACTTGGAAGCTCAACGCTTTGTACCTCTTTGTCCTTATCCGTTGGAGCTTAGGGGTTTGCTTGTAGGAGACTGGTACTTCACTTTCTTCACTTTCACTAAGAACCAATGATGTTCTCAGGTCCCAAGGTCACTATGTATACTTTTTCTAGAGATCTTTCTTTACCACAGGCCTCCTTGCTTAACTTCTCATGCTGTTTCTTCTTTAATGATATGACCTTGGTGGATGAAGAAGTAGAAGTCGAATCTGCACGAGGTCCTTGATGTTGATGAAGGCAGGAAGGAGTTTGCCATAGGTTTATCTGATCTTGGAGACTCGATGCTTCCCTCCTTGGTGTTTGGACACATCCTTAGAGGAGGATTCTCCTGCGTTGCCTCCTAAGCTCTCAGGACTTTTTTCTTATTCAAACCTAGATCTTTAGTTCTGACTAAGTAACTGAGCTAGGATCTCTGCCAACTCATCTTTCTCTTTCTTGAACCAATCCAGGTCCTCCAAGGGAGTGTGCTTGACCACATTGTCGTACTTAATGAATACAAATCAGAGTTGTCATCCTTGAGTCCTACAGGGACTGGTTACAAGCCGATTCTTCGATCAATTTATAGAGAGAACCTGACATAATTGCATTCTTCTGGCTCAAAACTCATCGGCAATGTTAGCCCAATAGTCTTCTGTATCTGCCCTTGTGATGATATTTTATCTTGATTGTTTTTGCTCGATGAACTTCTTCAAGTCGAAGCAAGTTCTGGATTGAAGAACCTGGACAGTAATGGGGGGCCAGGGCCTCTTCAATATCCTGTGCATCCAAGGCCATTTTTACACAGTGTAGTTTTCCCTCCTGTCCGAAGAGATGGGGATTGCAACCAGTGATCTTCTTCCCTGCCAGGTTTCTTATGCATTTTATCCAATGCCGCATACTTTTATCAGAGACAATCTTGTTTCACTATAGACCTCAGAGGGGTGCTCTCGTAGCCAGCGAGCCTGATATAGGAGAATTTTCTGAATTGGATAAAATAGGCACCGTAGTGCGATATCAGGCTCATGGCTTCGTCAGAAAATCTTCTAGCAGTGTCACCCTCGAGAAGTCTGACCATGTACATGGTGAAAGCATCATTCACCCTTCGAAAAAATTGCGATTGCTTGGTCTCTAGGGTGAACTGCGAGCAGTAGGCATACACAGGATCAGCCTTGTGAGCATCAATGTAAGAAAAAACCAAACCATTGCCTTGATGCCGCCAGAGTATACATCAGGTATGAAGTCATGTAAAATTTCTTCATTTGCTGTACATTAGATAGCTGCTCCGTTAGGTTCATGCTGATGATTTCTGCCCAGTTGATGTTTTGAGTCCCCTCGCACACCATATTGATGAGTGGGCACATCCAGAAATGGAACTCGTTAGTAGAAGGTAAGCCCATGACCCAAGCCAGTAGGATTATGAAATATGACAACTCTTCATTGAAATCTGCTCAGAAGAGAGTCTTGGATAGACGAGACGCTCTCTTCTTAGGGTTCTTAAGCCATGACTCCACCACCTGTGCCTTGTAATTATCACTGTCTTGATTGAACAGGGCTTGTGCTTGATTCTGGGAGGCAATGATAGCATTATCCATTTCTAGAATCTTCAGTGCAATGCTGATGGTGGCAGCGTCAAGTTTGGCGATGAGCTCCCCATGCACGTTGGTCAATTCGCTCGAATCAGGGTTGAAATGAGCCCCGCATGAAAGCACTGTGTCTACACATTGGGCCGGGATGGGGAAACCACTAGCGAAGGCTAGACCGCTATCATGAATCATTTGTGCCATTGGTGTAGGGTTGGCATCTGTCATCCTCGACCAAAAATTGCCAAAATCATGGCGAACCTCACTGTCCCCGATATCAGGAAGGACAGATTCTAGTGGTGAGATTTCCTCCTGTCCCTGGAATTTGATCTTCATTTTGATATCAATTGAGAGAGAGAGAGCTGCAAGCTAAACTTGGGATGAAATTGCAGAGGGAATGGATACGCGTGTAGGAATTTAGATTACAAGGGTTTGAGCAAAGGATAGCATGGAAGTAGTATGAAAAACGCATAGGGGGTTTGCCCATTATATAGCCATTTTGGAGAGAGAAAGGTAATAAATGCGCATTAAATTCATACCTACCAATTTGAAAAGCAAGATATCTAGGTAGAGCGGGAAAAATTAGCATGAATGGCACTTGGTTCGTTTCAGACATGAGGGACGCGAAAGCGCGAAGCATGCGGTTCGGACGTTTCGGGCGATGCGGGGAAAAGGCACCAAATTGTTATTGGGACATGCGGGACAAAAGAGCGCGAAGTACGCGAGTCGACCGGATCGGGTGAAAAGGTGACAATGGGTCTGGAAGAGTTTGGGACATTTGGGCCACAAAAGTGCGAAGTACGCGGTTCGGGTGAATCAGACGAAAATGGAACAACTTGTCCGGGTGAACTTGGGACATTCGGGACAAAAAGTTCCGATGGGCCTGAAAAAGACAAACTTCAAGTAAATCGGCCAATCGGGGAACAGAGGGCCCAAATGAACTTGGGACATGCGGGACAAAAATGTCAGGCAGGCCTAAAAAACACACAAAATGACCCAAAAATGTAGATTTTCTCAAATTCCTGACTTTTCACACTTCAGTTCGACAGAAAAGACACTTAAACTCAAAATTTTAAATTTTTGACTACTCAAAAACCAGCGGAATTTTGAGTGGACAACAGCTGGCTCCTTCTGGGGATGACTTGGCATAAATTCAAGGAATGAGACAAGGCAAAAACTTAGACAAACTCGGAAAGTAGACTAGTACCTTATCCATTGGGCCACAGAGTCAAAAAGTAGACCAATACAGAGGAAACACACCAAAACAAAAGGAAAGAAAAAAAATGCTATATAGAATATACACAGAGACTCCCTAATCACCTATGACTTGAACAACTTCAGGTACTGCCCACTATAAGGAAGTGGGAGAGAGGAACCATCCATGTAATCAAGATAAAAAGAATTCTTACCAGTGAAGTGCCTGATCTTGAAAGGTCCAAGCCAAAAAGAATCAAACTTGCCATGGCTGCCACGAGGTTCATGTCTTTTATCCCACAACAAAACAATGTCTCCAACTTGGAAATCCCTGAAACCTGGCTTTCTTATCAAACAGGACCTTTACCTTCTGCTGGTGAAACAAATATCCTATCAGCAATCTCCAATCTGTTCTCATTCAATTTGTGAAGGTACAAAATTCTCTTATCCAAAGCATCATTGAAACTGGTATCTTCAATGGCCTTCATTAGATGTAAGGCTGGCAGCTCCACTGTTACTGGCAATTGAGCTTCTACTCCATATACCACTTGAAAAGGGGACATTCCAATGGCTCTCTTAGGTGTGATCCTGTCTTCCCAAAGAGCATCATAGAGCTTCTTGTGCTAGTTTCGTTGGGACTCATTGACCAATTTCCTTATTATGGTCACCAGATTTTTATTAGTGGATTCTGCTTGACCATTTCCCTGAGGATAATAATCTAAAGAATGAGCCAGGGATATGCCATATCCATAGCAAAAATCCATTATCTCGGTTGAAGAGAAATTCGAAGCATTATCTGTCACAATCTTGTTAGGTACACCATACCTTACCAAGATATTCTCCTTGATGAAGCTGCACACCACTTCAGAAGTAGTACTCTTTACTGGAATAGCTTCTACCCATTTGGTGAAATAATCTGTGGTAGTTAGTACATGAGTATGACCAACACTAGAAGTAGGATTAAGTGTTCCAATGAAGTCCAAACCCCACTGTTGAAACGATTCTTCAATCACAACTGGTTTTGAGAGGCAAAGAAGCCAATTTGGGTCTACCCACGAAAGTCTGACAAGCCTCACATTTATCGACCCACTTTGATGCATCTCTGAACAAGGTAGGCCAGTAATATCCTCCACGAAGTATCTTATGAGAAAGTGACCGTTGATGAATAGTGCCCTCCACAAGCCTGATCATGAAAAGCTGAGAGTAGCCTTTTTTCTGCTGTTCCTTGTCCACACATTTCAAAAACCTTCCATCTATCCCACATTTGAACAAGGCGTTTTCCCACAACACATACTGTACTGACCTTAGTTTAACAGCCCTCTTTTCTTTGGCAATCAAATGAGAGGGGCATTCTCCATAGGTGAGAAAATGGGCGATGTCAGCATACCATTCGTCAACTGAGCTGAGGAACAGAACGGTAGGAAGGTCAACCTTATCCTCCAGCAACTCATGTCTAGCTCCTTCAGCAATGAGCTCACAAAGGCCTTTTCCATGGACGAGCTTGGTCGGTTTGATGTCAATATCATATTCTTGGACCTTAGCACCCAGTTCCCTCTCTTGGATCCAAATTCCTGTTGTGTGAGAATGACTTAACAGTTTGTATCTGGAACCAAACCATGGAATGAGAGTTGAGAATGTAAAAATGAAACTGCTTGACAGCTTTAACCACTGCAAAAGCATGTTTTTTTCCAAAATGGTGTATTTTAACTCGTGATATTTCAGAATATAGCTCATGAATGCAATTGGGAGTTCGTGCTCATTAGAATCTTCTTGAGTCAAAACAACAGCCAAGGTATTATCTATGTGGCATAGCAATAGATAAGAAAAAATCTTTGCTGAAATCAGGACATGCTAAAACAGGAGTTTTAGCGATAGCTCTTTTAATACCTTCAAAGGATTCCTTTCCCTTCAGAAGACCAACCAAACGTTTTTTTGCCTTTCATCATTTGGGAAATATTCAAAGTTAACTCTGCAAAATCAGGGATGAACCTTCTAAAAAAATTGATCTTACCAAAGAAAGAGTGCACACCCTTTTTGCTGGTTGGGAGAGGAATTTGCTAGATAGCTTGAACTCGTCCAGGATCAATCTTAATACCATCTTTGGAGACAATGTGCCCTAATAACTTCCCCTTTGTGACACAAAAGATAGATTTTTTAGGATTCAAAGAGATCCCATGTTCTCTGCATCTACATCTTAGCAGAACTGTCTCCAAGTGCTGAAAATAATCTGCCCTTGTTTTAGAAAACACAGTCAAGTCATCAAGGTATATGATAATACACTTCCCTTTCAAACTTCCAAAGGCCAGATCCATAGCTCTCTAAAAAGTGGCACCAGCATTAATGAGCCCAAAAGGCATTCTTTTGTAAGCAAAGGTACCCCAAGGAGTAGTGAAAGTTGTTTTGTGTTGATTTTTAGTATTAACCTCTACCTGATTATATCTCGAGAATCCATCAAGCATAGATAACATTTCAGATCCTCTTACTACTTGCAAGACCTGATCCATCATAGGAAAAGGATAATTATCTTTCAAGGAAGCCTGATTCAGATTCCTGAAATCAACACAAATGCGGATCTTGCCTTTTTTCTTTCTAACAGGCACAATATTGGCAATCCATGTTGAATGGTGAATGGGAAAGATGATTTTTGGCCTTCAACAACTTCTGTATTTCTTGAAAGATGTGTCAGCTATTTTTAGGGTTGTACTGCCTCTGTTTCTGCTTAAAAGGCTTAATTCCTAGTTTGAGAGGAATAAAATGTTACATATCTTTTGGTTTGAAGCCTTTTAAATCTTCATAAGAGTAAGCAAGAACATCCTTATACCTCTTTAAAAGATTGATTGCTTTTTTCCTCTCATCTGTTGTGCAACATTTTCCAATGTTCACGAGCTTAGGGTTAGTAGAACTCCCAATATTAATTTTGTCATACTCAGCTGATTGCTGAGGTCCAGTGGAAGCTCTAGACTTTACATACCTATCGTGTTTATCAAACAGTTCCTCCAAACTCACTAATCCTTTAGGAATCTTGTTTCCTTTGAGTTTGATGCATCCATCCTGATCCGTTTCTTCTCCTTGGGTAACTTCTTTATCAAAGGACACACTTTCACGAGGCAGGTTATCTCTTCCTTCAAAGTACAGTTGTTCAAAATTATCCCTGAGTTCTAAGAAAGAAAGCAAGTGTTGATCATTGTTGAAAACTTGCCAGTTATTTGTATTATCAAGTACACTAGGTCGATGGATCATCTCAATGGTGAACTTATCTTGAGAGAAATCAGGATGAGGAATCAGTAGTGACCCTGAGACTGCTAGTGAATCAGCCCTGTTTTTCCTCTCCCTAGGTATTGCTTCAATCGAGAAAGCATCAAGAAATTCAATGGAATCCCAAACCTGATTTCGGTAATGTTTCAACCTTCCATTTTTTACCTGGAAAAGGTTTCTAACTTGCTTTACAATCAATTCCGCATCACCACAAGCCAAAATATTCTTTACACCTTGTTCTTTGGCCACTTGCAGACCAAGAATGAGAGCCTCATACTCTACTATATTATTAGTATTTTTGAACTGCAACTTGAATGAAAAAGGATGAGGCTTCCTTCAGGTGACACCAGTAGGACACCAGCTCCAGAACCAGCTGAGGAACAACTTCCATCAAACTCTAAAATCCAAACACCATTAGGATCTATAGGTGACACTTTGGGGAGTTTGAATTTCATCAGGGGACATAATCATGTAGTTACCATGCCCCATATCCTCATAGAGTATTTGTGCTTTAGGATCATCCATTTTTTGTACAATATACTCAGACTGCTTCTCAGGCAGCAACTTCTTCATTTTCCCATTAATAGGTACGAGTGCATGTGACCAATCCATTTGAATTTCTCCACCCACATCCTTACAGAAGCTCCTACTTAGCAACATCCCGTATGAAGGAGGAATATCTGCTACTAAGATGGTAGCCAAAACTTTCTTCTCAGGAAAAGCAGAAAAAGCCACTTGTGCATCTTTAATTCTTCCGACCGGGGGCACTTCCTTACTCTCCATAGAGTAACAAGATCCATAAGTGCGTGTGAGGGTCAAACCTAAGGCATGAGCTACTTTAGCAGGCATCACATTGTCTGAGGCTCCTGAATCTATGACACATTTACCAAGCCTATGGCTAGCTATAAAAAGTGTTACATAAAATGGTTTGATTTTTTCATTAGGTGAGGTGACAGTGGATACCAGACTAGGCTGTGGTGCAAAAGAAGGGGTGGGTAAAAGGCCTTTAGAGGTTGTCTTAGAATGTGAATTGACAAAGTGAATCATTTTAGCAAAAGCTTTGGGATGGGTTTGATAATACTCAGCCTCTGAGATTTGAACCTTAGTCTTTTTTAGGTGATCAATAATATCAAAAGACCCAGAAGTGGATGGGCCATCATCACTTGAGATCCTAGGTTTAATCAAATTTAGGGGAAAAAGGAGTAACTTTAATAGTAGGATTGATAGGACTCACCTTTCGTGTAGATGAAACAGGGATAGGAGATCCTCTTTTTGTAATTACGGGGATAGTTGCTGGCTGCTCCTTAGATTTCTTGGTGGGCTACATCACTTTCTCCTTTTGATTTGTCTGCTCTCGAGTCATGACAACGTATGATTCGCTATTCATGTCTGCTACTACTTCATCATAGTCATCTCCATCATCAATGCATTCAGTGGTGAAGAAATTCACTCGAGATCCCTCAAGTTCATCTACTTCATCATCTACTTCTTCAACGAGCTCCTCGCAACCTTCATTATCCTCCTCATCATCAAATTCCTCAACTTCATAGGTTGCATTGACAGGAACTTTAACAGGAGGTCCTTCAAGCACTAGCCTTGTTTGAGAAGTAGGAAAATGATTTCTGGGTTGAAAATTCCTCCTTGGAACGTCAGCGTAGGGAGCATGTTGGGCCAATTGCTTCTTAATGGTGATGAGATCATTCACAAGTTTTTGAACCAATGGATCAGTGTTCGGTCCGGGAGTGGAAGAGGAAGAAGAAGCAGATTTAGATTTGGAAGGGTCTCTCCTCAACTTCCCTGACATGATTAAGTCATCTTTGACACTAACAACAAGAGTTTTATCTTCAGCCAACATTACAAGATTATCCCTTCTTAGTGCATAACTAACTTCAAGTGATTGGGCTTTCAGGAAGAAACATTTTTGAATTTGATCTACAGGTTGAGTAGTTGGCAGAATTTTATTAATCAACCTGTTGAATCGGGCCACAAATTCTCTCATGGGCTCTTGTGAATCTTTCTTTATCTAAGAGATTTGGGCTAGCAAGGCGTGCACATCTTCTGCTGGTTTGAAACAGTTTTCAAACCTAGTTCTCAAGGTGTCCCAGCTAGTAATAGCACCATCCGGAAGGTGATAGAACCAATCAGCAGCATTATCTTGTAAAGTCTCAACGAACAGTCTCACAGAGATGTCTTCATGTTCAACTCCCAGAACTCCACATGTAACTATGAAGGCTACGATGTGTTCATCAGGATGCACTTTGCCATCGCCTTTGAATTTAGGGAAGTTCTTCTGGTTCCCTTTTGGTAACTCATGCAAAGGCTGAGGGAGGGCAAGGGGCCCGACACGATGACCCCAGGGAAATGGTACCGCCATTCTTGGAAAAATGGCTTGAAGAGGAACTACAACACCAGCAAGAATCAAAGCTCGAAGATTAGGACTAGCTGGCTCTGAAGGAATACCACCCATAGGAATTCTATCTTGAACAGGTGGAGTGCTTGTCAAACGAGTCTTTCTATTTCTTGTTGAAGTGAAAGGAAAACCCTGCTACTCCAAAAGCTGAAACTGAGAATCTTCAATACCAAGGGCCCTTCTCCCTTGAGTAAAACACGGAGTCGCCAAATCAAAGGATGATGAAAAAATTATAGAACTAGAATACGATTTTCCCCAGTGGAGTCACCAAAAACTTTTGGTCATCAAATAGATCTTTACGAAGAACAATAGTCAGGGGACACGAAGTCCCTCCTCTTTAATGGGAGAGGTTCCCTTATTCAGAAATGAACCTATTTACAAATATACAAAACATTATTTCTTGGTTGAACTTGGATATTACGAAAGTGTTTTCTATAAAGATCATCAATTACAAAAGGACTAAGGAATGAGAATACGAGAATGAGCAGAAAGGCAACATGTAAAATTATAGATAATAGAGTAATTCTTTATGTATGCGAAGTTACAGTGAATTGAAACAAGATCATTTGTATCATATAAATAAGATGGAATTTAAAGACACAGAGTTCTGTAAATAACATTTTCCATAACACAAAATTTATTAACATAACACAGACAAATGATCTTCACAAAATAAAATGAAACTAATATTTTATGTACCAAAAAAAGAGTAATTGGACTTTTCTCAACCATACAAACATACCATTGTGATTATAGTATAAGAATATCATATCACTGTTACACCGACAAAGAGGACACAAAATATATTTCTAGCAACACAAGTAATTTTTGGGTATACGAATCGTTTGGATTCATTCTAGTAGTTCCATAAACCTTTAACGTGTACAATTCAAAATAAAAAACCCAAACCATGAATCCATGAGGGTGTTAATAGCCTAACAAAAGGTAAAACAACTCACAAATTCACCATAAACCAAACTACACTGCACTCCTAATAAAATCACAAGAATCAATATTTAAAGCTATGTCCAGGTCAAAGAAAGAAATTTCTAGTGAAACATTTATGAAACTCGAATCGTGAGCATGCATAGTCATTCATATGCTAAACATTACAATATTATCTGGTTGATTAGAGCATATAACCTTGCAAATTCTCTTTGAAAATGGAGTTGTTCCTTGAAGGATATACCCATGATAAAATGGTATTGTTAGATGCAAAATCACAGCACCCCTAGTTGCAGATCAAGTTTCTAGGTTGATCTCTTAGGCATCCAGTGTGATTGCATAACATTGAATCCTTTCTCCAAGCGTGAGACTTGTGAAACCGAGAGAGGATTCTCTAGAGAAACGCTGGTTCCTATTCCTCTAAAACTAGATGCCACCAATGAAACGCAGAGGTTTACCCCAAGCTAATCTAATCCTAATCTAACCATGCCAAGGAGACAGAGAGAGAGATAGAGAACGCATAAAATAGCATAAAGCCTACAGCTAGGGACGGTGATGCACCAGAGAAGGAGAATGAAGGACATCTATCAAAACTGCCATGGGACAAAGAGAGGTGAGCAATGGGAAGGATGGACAGATGCATCAGACGCCCAAGGATAGATTTCACACAAAAAATGTCCCAAAACGCACAGGTAACACATCTCTAGACCTGCAATGAGAGATTCAAACATGCACAACATACCTGCAATGACATGAGAGGCATTTAGAATTTAATCACAGACAAGATAGGATTGCTCAGATGAATCGATTCAATACACGTTGTAGTGGCTCTAGAAGTTTGCACAGAACAGTGGCATTACAGTAGTATGTGGGAAAAATGCCATTGACAAACTCCACGGAGGAGGTTCGAACTCCATTTTCAAGCCTAGAGAAGAAAAGAAGGGAGGGCAGATTGCAAAACAAGAATGAACCAACTCATTAGAAAGAAGCCCCTCCTTACAATTTATAGGAAGAATGAGAGAAGAAAAGAGAGAGAAAAGTCAAAATCTACCCCAACCACCTCCTAGATCATGCATTTTAACTCATCTCATCATGGCAGAAGCGGCGGATCCTGGCGAAACGGTGGGCTGCCTAACAAAAGCGGCGAAATGTCTGCTGCATTAAAACTGTTTGTTGACAGCATCACTTCTGTTTGGTATCATTTGTGCTAGACCCATTTCTTGATTTTCATTCTTCCAAATTTTCACTAAAACTGCAAGATTGACCCCAGGAAATCATTTAGAGAATTTTACCAGCTTTCCATTGATATAAAGAGCGCGCAAATCCGGGCTCTGGATCAAAAGATATGGCGATCTGAAGATTTAGGGCACGGAGCAGACCAAAACGGATTTTAAAATGTATTTCCCGCTCTTCACCGTCTGGACGACACGTGGCGCGTGCTGATTGGACGAGCAATTCTCTGTCCTCCATCTTTTGTGGGCTCTCCTTTTGAAATTGCTTGTGGGCCCCTTAAACTTGGACACGTGGCGCCAGTTCATTGGTTCGGTTCAGCGCTCGATAACTCACCCCTTTGACCTTTTGGACTTTTTCTCCTTGATGACACGTGGCGATTTTTGGTTGGCTTTTGGCTCCTTCGGCTCCTTCGCGTACTTCGCGTCCATTTGTCCCGGATGTCCCATTTGATTTTGGGCCCTTTGTGCTCATTTCGGCCGGTTCGGGCATTTCGCGTCCATTTGTCCCAGATGTCCCATTTGATTTTGGGCCCTTTGTGACTCATTTCGGTCGATTCGGGCAGTTCGGCGCAGCTTGCTCACTTTGCTTCAGACTGACTTGACTCTTTTCGTGGTTCGGCTGGTTCGCGCCTTTTTGTCCCAAATCGTTTGAGCAACACTTAGCCAATTTTTTTTCCTCTTTCGGCCAGATCGGGGATTTTCGCGCCTGCCGCGTACTTTTGTCCCACTTGTCCCAAACGCTTAGTGGGCCGCTTGGATGCTCATTTCGGCCGAACCAGGCTGGTTTGGCGCATTTTTGTCCCAAACGATGTCCGAATTGCAACACTTAGGACTAGGACTTAGCCGATTTTCACAATTTTTCCTGGCCCAAACTTGTTCTCTGTAACTTTCTTGCATTTTCTCAGAGCTTTCTCCCTGTTTCAACTTCAGACCAGGGGAGTTAGAAAAATATCTGAGGGGACCCTAGAAACATGATTTTTGGCCCCGAATCAATCAATTTGCCTGGGACTTGAATATTCTGATGCATGTTATCAAAATTTACCCTGGGGGGGTGAATTTTGGATAACAGTTTTGGTGACTCAGCGGGGTCATCTGCCTGCTAGATGAATGATCAGTAGCCTGAAGCATCCATTGGGCATGGAGTCATGAGTTGTAGCTTGCAACTGATCTGAACTTTGAAAACTTCCCTCTGAGCCATTAGGAAACCCATTGAACCTGGAGTGTTCTCACCAAGATGCCACTGAAATGAACTGTGCAAGAGCAGAACCAGCAACGCCAAAAACTATGTACAAAACTGAAAATCATACATGCCCCAAATGGAACATGCAGAGTGTGCACAAGCACTTCTTCTACTGAAAGCAAACCTAGCTACTCTACTCTAACTGGAAGCAAAGGCAAGCTAAACAAACCCTGTAACTGGTTGTGAGAAATAGCTTCCTTTCTTCAAAATTGGCAGCCATGCAATTGATTTGGCACTGATCATGGCTGTTTGGATGGATGGAAAATCAACAAGAAGCTGGTCTTCTATCCAAATCATCAAGGTATCAACTGAAAAATCCAATACCTCTTTTAGTTGCTCTGCATTTGGATTGGAGAGGTATGGCAGCTGATCCTTGGTACTTTGTAGCTCATCCTCATGCTCAGAAGCAAGCATGACTGGTTGTGGCTTCTCCTTTGGCTCCAATGAAGCCAAATACCTGATTGGGCAAGGTCTGATCTGTTTGATATGCTCATTGCTGTGATTTTCAACTCCAAGAATGGAGTTCTCTTGTAGACCCACCTGAATGGATGATGTGGAAGAAATGATGGAATCCTTCTGTCCTTTCTCTTCCTCCAATGAAGAACATGGAAGATTAAAATCTTCCAATTTTGATCCCAAAGGGCTGCTATAAGATGCAGGCTGCTGCAAATGAATGCCGTCCTCCACGACAGCAGGCTCTGGTGTTTGGAATGTGGATGATGAAAGAGAGAATGGTGAAAACTCAACCTGTTCTTCTTCATCAAAACAGTCCTCCAAATCTGACAGGTAAACTGCCTCATTGCTGTCCTGCTGCTCGTTTTCAACTTCCTCCATGGTGTCTTCTTGATCTGCAACTTGACCACCATGGTTTCCTTCACTCTCCAATATTGAGTTTGAGAGATCAAACTCCTTTTCAGTACTAGAACTTGAGAGAGATGAAGTGGAAAGAAGAACTGAAGGTTCTCCTGTAGCCTACTTTGTGCTCAAAGCCCTTGGATCTGCACTTTTCTCCTCCACAGCTAGAATGTGCTCCTCTTCTTTTGGATTTGGAGCAGCTTCTCCTTCCTCTACTACTTGAAGAGAATCTTGCTCTTGATAAAACTCTTCCTCCAGCATGAAGTTTGTCAAGTCAAACTCTTCAATTCTGCTGCTCTAGAGGACAAGTTGGGACTGCAAGATCTTCTTCTCCAAGCTTTCAAAATCAGTCCTCACCACCATTTGTTCAACCTCAGCCTCTTCTATAGGCTTAACCATCAAGGGGATCTTTGTCATCCCAAATCTAAGAGCCCAACTCTTCAGACTGTCTGTCTCTTCTTTTCTTTTTGGCTCTTCCTCTTGTTGTCCTTGATGACTGATTTTTTCAATTTCTTCTTTCCCACATGGAATTGGGGATGCAAGAGGAGGGATAGGTTGAAACTCAACTGATTTGACAATTTTGTGTGGTGGTGGAGGCGGTGAAACCTCTTGTTTCTTTGGAGGAGGGGGTATTTCTGTTAGCTCTTGTGGAGGGGATGACTGTTTGGAAGGGAAAAGGAAAGAAGAATCGAGATGGGGTGGAAGACTAGGGGATGGAGGGATGGATTCAACACATGGGACAGCAGATGGGGAGTTTAAATGAGATGGTGCTGCTTGAGTAATGGAAAGAGAAAAACCAAATGATGGTGTAGAACTTACCCATTGACAAGGTTGTTCAACAACAAGTCTGTAGGCCTCTATTTCTGCTGTCCATTGTGCAAGTTGGGGCAGCATCTTTATCATGAAGTCCAGCTTCTCCTGAGGGCTGAAGTGTCTTGGAAAAGGGCCTCCCCATGGACAAGGAGTCCTGTAACTGATTCCAAAAGCTCTCATTTGAGCTGTTGCTCTGGACTGCACCATCCCCACCTCCATCTTTTGGATTTTCTCCAACAGACCAGCATCTTGGATCTGATGGTCTTCATTGTATGCACACTCTTGTTCTTGGAAAGCTCCATTGCCAAACTAACTTTGGCACTGCTGTTCATATGAGTATGCATGCTTGAATCTGGCTGATTTGGAGGATTTGTAAAACATGTTGGAGGTGGAATATACTGCTGTTGTTGATGTGAAATCCATGATGGAAATGAAGTCATGATTGCACAACTTCATGGAATGGAAAAGAATGAAAGGGATGGAAAGAAAGATGGATGAAAATGTATGGAAATGGGTCTGCAAGCTTCAGAGAAATGGGTTGCTGATCAGATGGAGTCGCCAGATGTGTTTGCAAGTGCCTCCAAAGGCTGAAATCTTCACAGGAACACACCAACCTGCAAAAGATGAAGTGAAAGACCTCTAAGGTCCCACCGGGTGTGCCAAAACTATTAGTGCAAAATCACAGCACCCCTGGACACACATCAGGCTTCTAGGTTGATGTTCAGGCATCCAGTGTGATTGCACAACATGGAAACCTCTCTCCAAGCGTGGGACTTGTGAAACCGAGAGAGGAATCTCCAGAGAAGGCTGGTTCCTGCTCCTAAACTACCTGCCACAAGCTATTCCAGTGTAGGCAAGCTAATCTAATCCTAATCTAACCATGCCAAGGAGACAGAGAGAGAGAGAGAAGGGAAAAACAACAAAAGCCTACACTAAAACGGTGATACACCAGAGAAGGAGAATGTTGGACATCTATCAAAACTGCCATGGGACAAAGAGAGGTGAGCAATGGGAAGGATGGACAGATGCATCACAGGCCCAAGGATAGATTTCACACAGAAAATGTCCCAAAACTCCATGAACACAGCTCCAGACCTGAAATGAACATTCAAACATGCACAAATACCTGCAATGAAGAGAGGCAAGAAGAAAACAAGCAAAAACGAGAAAGGATGGACAGATGCATCACAAAACACGTTTTGTTGCTCCAGAAGTTTGCACAGAACATCATTCCATTAGTATAAGGCAAAAATGCCATTACAAAGCAAGGGAGGAGGTTCGAACTCCATTTTCAACCCTAGAGAAGAAAAGAAGGGAGGGCAGAGCAGAAAGAATGAACCACCTCTTATATTTTGCCACTCCTTACAATATATAGGAAGAATGAGAGAAGGAAGAAAGAGGAAAGTCAGATCTACTCCAACCACCTCTAGGTCATATTTTAAATCATCTCATTATGGTAGAAGAATGCGGATCCTGGCAAAACGGCGGGCTATCTGCTGCATTAAAGTTGGTTTTTGAAGCGTCACTTCTGCCGTATCACGCGTCAGAGCCGTTTCTTAATTTTCTTTCTCCAAACTACACCAAAACTCGAGATTAACCCTGGAATCATGTAGAGAATTTCATGAGCTTTCCGTTGATATAAAGAACGTGGAAATCTGAGCTCTGGATCAAAAGATATGATGATCTGAAGATTTAGGGCACGGAACAGACCAAAACGGATTTTAAAAATATTTCCCGCGCTTCGCCACCTGGATGACACGTGGCACGTGCTGATTGGACGAGCAATTCTCTCTCCTCCATCTTTCGCGGGCTCTCCTTTTGAAATTTCTTGTGGGCCCCTTAAACTTGGACACGTGGCGCCATTTCATTGGTTCGGATCAGTGCTCGAAAACTCACCCCTTTGACTTTTGGACTTTCCCTTGATGACACGTGGCTCCGCACTTCCTCCGCCTTAGGACATGTGTCCTGTGCTCTATTCGGCTCAGGCTTCGACCCTTCAAACCTCGCCCTTTGAACTTTTGGGCCCAAAAACACTTTCAAAATTTCATTATTGCGCCTCCCCTTTGACATGCGTCACATTCTGATTCGGTTGGTGGCTTTTCGCGTATTTGCATCCCTCACGTATTTTTGGCCTGGGTGTCCCAAACCGTCTGGGAAAAATTTCTCCGATCCGCCCGATTCGGGCCTCCCTGTCCCTCTTTGCCGGTTAAGACACGTGGCGTGATTTGATTGTCTCTTCGATTTCTCAGCTTTTCACATCCGGCACGTACTTTTGGTGTCCCAAACGAAAGTCCTTCTGTTTTGGCCGATCCGGCCAGTTCGTGTCCCTCGCGTCCTCCGTGTACTCTCGGCTCACTTGTCCCAAACTGCCTGATACGATTTTTTGGGCCCTTTGTGCTCATTTCGGCCCGGTTCCCGGGCATTTCCCAAGTGCGCCTTTTCGTCCCCGATGTCCCAATTGCTCCTAGGACACGGACTTAGCCAATTTTCACAATTTTTCCTGGCCCAAAGCTTGTTCTCTGTAACTTTCTTGCATTTTCTCAGAACTTGCTGGGTTTTCTTCTTGGACAGGAGAGTGAGAAAGAAATTTGAGGGGACCCCCAGCAACATGATTTTTTACCTTGAATCACTCATACTTGCCTGGGACTTGAATAATCTGATGCGTGTTATCAAAATTACCTTCGGGGGGTGAATTTTGGATAACAATTATCTTTAACAAAAGGTCTGAATTGAGCTTTGATTTCTTGCAAGAAAAGAGGCACACCAGAAGTTTCGTCTTAAAGATGACAATGTATATATTTGAAAGTAGATACAACCAGTGTCTTGAAAGCCTCACCCTTCTGCCAACTATTCTTCAGTTCTCCCAAAGCGTCCTCCAAGACTTTGATCTTCCACTCCACGTTGTAAACCCAAGACTTTGACAGATTATCCTTTGCATCATCAAAAACCTTACTCACCAATAAAATGTTCTCATCTGTCTATCCCATGAGGCGGAGGTCTACTATGCAACTGCTCCAAAGTTTGAGCTCTTTATCTATGATCCCGATAGTGGAGGAGAGCTTCTGTTGCAAGTTGTTCACCTTTCTGTGGAGTTTGAAATCTTCATCGATGAAGTTCAATCCTGCAACAAGCATATCTTCCACCATGGCCTCCATAGCTCTGCCATAGATGGAATACTTGTGCATGTCTTTGATACTCTGTACTTCATCTTGGCTCAAAATTATAGGTGGCGGAAGGGTAGTCAATGGGGTAGGGTCCAGAACTTTGTCCTTAGACAAAAGAGATTTGATAAAACCTGTGAGAATCTGGGCTTGTTCCTCCAACTGTTCAATAGTTTGCTGCCCTTTTTCTAACTCTCCCAATGACTCTTGTGACTCTTTCCTAGAGGTTGTGGATCTCACCTTCAGGGGTAGACTCTCCCATAGGAATCCTTGAGAGTTCTAGGTCAGATGACTGCAAGTCCTGCTCTGATTTATCTACTGTAGGCTTAGCAATCTCCAGGAATTGCTGACCCTGAGCATCAGACACTATCCTGGAGGTGATTCTAGTCTTTTTTGGCATGAGAAGGAGGAGTAGTGCCTAATAAGGCTTGCCACAACATCGAAATTTGGCCTTGAGCTCCGAGAGGGAGATTTTCTCTTCCTACTGTCGACAAAAGGTTGCACCCATGCAAAAGAGGAGGAGGAAGCAGCAGGTTGAGGCAAGAGGACCAAGAGACAAAGAACTCATAGTGCCCAGAGGTCTGCACTGCTGTTGTCTCAAGTTGAGACATGAGTGGGGTGCTTGAGACAACTGGCGCGCTTGAGACAACTGGTGCAGAGGAGTTAATAGCACTTGGTAGTTCGGTGCTCTGGACTTCCTTGTCTTTATCCGGTTGGAGCCTCAGGAGCGCTTGAAGGAGCTGGCACTTCACTCTCTTCACTTTCACTGAGAACAATAATGTTCTCTAGGTCCCAAAGGTAACCCTATCTACTTGCTTTCTCTGAGGATCTTTTTCCATAGGATCCTTCTTAACCTCTTTTAATTTCTTCTGGTATACTTGGGTGGATGAAGAAGGAGTAGAAATTGTAGGTCCTTGTGTTGATGAGGCAGGAGGGGTTTACACAGGTTTGTCTGATCTTGGAGTCGATGCTTCCATCCTTGGTGTTGAAACATCCTTAGAGGAGGATTCTCTTGAGTGCCTCCTAAGCTCTCAAACTTTCTTGTCAAACCAGATCTTAGTCCTGACTAAGACTGGAGCCAGGATCTGGGCCAAATCATCTTTCTCTTTCTTGAACCAATCCAAGTGCTCCAAGGGAGTGTGCTTAACCACATTGTCATACTCATATGAGTATAGATCAGAGTTGTCATCCTTGAGTCCTTCAGGAACTGGGTACAAGCTGAGTTCTTGGATCAATTATAGAGAGAACCTGCCAAAATGCCTCCTTCTAGCCTCAAAATCATTGGCACATGTCAGCCCAATAGTCTTATGTATCTGCCCTATGATGATATGTTATCTTAATGTTCTGCTTGATGAACTTCTTCAAGTCAAAGCAAGTTCTTGGCTTGAAGAAATGGACAGTGATGGGAGTCAGGACTCTTTCTATATTCTGTGCGTCCAGGGCTGTTTTATAAGTGTAGTTTCCCAAAGAGATGGGGAAATGCAAACTGGTAATATTCTTGTCACTACAGGTTCTATGTAATTTGTCTAATTTCCTACATACTTCTATCAGAGCCATCTTGTCACTGCAGAACATAGGAAGCCTCAGAGGGGTGCTCTCATAGCCAGCTAGCCTGATATTAGAAAATTTTCTAAATTGAATAAACTAAGCACTGTAGTGCGATATTAGATTCATGGCTTCATCAGAAAATCTTCTAGCAGTGTCACCCTCAAGAAGTCTGACCATGTACATGGTGAAGGCAGTCATTCACCCTTCGGAAGTTGCGATTGCTGGTCTCTAGGGTGAACTGCGGGCAGTAGGCATACACATGATCAGCGTTGTGAGCATCAATGTAAGAAAAACCAAACCATTGCCTTGATGCCGCCAGAGTATACATCAGGTATGAAGTCATGTAAAATTTCTTCATTTGTTGTACATTAGACAGCTGCTCGGTTAGGTTCATGCTGATGATTTCTGCCCAATTGATGTTTTGAGTCCCCTCAAACACCATATTGATGAGTGGGCACATCCAGAAATGAAACTCGTTAGTAGAAGGTAAGCCCATGAACCAAGCCAGTAGGATTAAGAAATCTGACAACTCTTCATTGAAATATGCTCGGAAGAGAGTCTTGGATAGACGAGACGCTCCCTTCTTAGGGTTCTTAAGCCATGACTTCGCCACCCGTGCCTTGTAATTATCATTGTCTTGATTGAACAGGGCTTGTGCTTGATTCTGGGAGACAACGATAGCATTATCCATTTCTGGAATCTTCAGTGCAATGCTAATGGTGTCAGAGTCAAGTTTTGCGATGAGCTCCCCGTGCACGTTGGTCAATTCGCTCGAATCAGGGTTGAAATGAGCCCCGCATGAAAGCACTGTGTCTGCACATTGGACCGGGATGGGGAAACCACCAGCGAAGGATAGACCGCTATCATGAATCATTTGTGCCATTGGTGTAGGGTTGGCATCTATCATCCTCGACCAAAAATCGCCAAAATCAAGGTGGCGAACCTCACTGTCCCCGATATCAGGAACGGCAGATTCTAGTGGTGAGATTTGCTCCTGTCCTTGGAATTTGATCTTCATTTTGATATCAATTGAGAGAGAGAGAGCTGCAAGATAAACTTGGGATGAAATTGCAGAGGGAATGGATACGCATGTAGGAATTTAGATTGCAAGGGTTTGAGCAAAGGATAGCATGGAAGTAGTATGAAAAACGCATAGGGGGTTTGCCCGTTATATAGCCATTTTGAAGAGAGAAAGGTAATAAATGCACATTAAATTCATACCTACCAATTTGAAAAGCATGATATCTGGGTAGAGCGGGAAAAATTAGCATGAATGGCACTTGGTTCATTTGGGACACAAGGGACACGAAAGCGCGAAGCATGCGGTTCGGACGTTTCGGGCGATGCGGGGAAAAGGCGCACAAATGTTATTGGGACATGCGGGACAAAAGTGCGCTAAGTACGTGACTCGGCCGGATCAGGTGAAAAGGTGACAATGGGTCTGGAAGAGTTTGGGACATTTGGGACACGAAAGCGTGAAGTACGCGGTTCGGGCGAATCGGCCAAAAATGGAACAACTTGTCCGGGTGAACTTGGGACATTCGGGACAAAAAGTTCCGACGGGCCCGAAAAAGACAAACTTCGGGTAAATCGGCAGATCAGGGAACAGAGGGCCCAAATGAACTTGGGACATGCGGGAAAAAAATGTCCGGCAGGCCCGAAAAACACACAAAATGACCGAAAAACGTATATTTTCTCAAATTCCTGACTTTTCACACTTCAGTTCGACAGAAAAGACACTTAAAATCAAAATTTTAAATTTTCGACTACTCAAAAACGAGCGGAATTTTGAGTGGACAACACAGCGCACTCCTTGTGCCATACAATTCTTCCGCACACCCCTCTACAGACACCTTCCATTTGGTTAAGTTTCATGTCTCCATGTCACGCTCCTGCATATACCCTATTGTACCACATGCCATCCTCGTGCATGCCATCCCTCTATTTCCCTTCCGTGCATCATGCCTAACTCCCGAACTTCAAAATATAGGATTGAAAATTGATACTAGAGTGATTTGATTTGAAGCAAAGCAACAAAACAATGGAATCCTCCATGTGCCTCATCATTGTAATTCCAAAGGTAAAATCTGAAGGCATGTCCCCAAAAAAGCACAAGCTATCCACATGTCCAGGGCCCAAAAAATTTGCACCAATCGTTGAAAAATTTTAACCAGCAGAAGGTGCTACATGTCATCTCGGCGCAACTTCAAGAGTACAATCTAAATCGGAGACCCCAAACAAGCGTAGGCCCTCCACATGTCCAAGGTCCAACATATTGCTCCTAAATTGGCAGAAAAGGAAGAACAACCATTGAAAGGTCTAACCAGGGAAAAATCCAAAGAAGGTACCACATGTCAGCTCGGTGCACCTTAAAAGGTAAAGTTCAAAGCGGGGTCCCAAAACAATCGTAGGATCTCCACATGTCCATGGCCCAAGAAAGTGGAACCAGTTGTTGAAAATTATAAGAAAAGCAGCAAGCTAGCGGAAACCTCCATGTGTCCCTTTGGCGCAACTTCAAAGGTGTGACAGAAGCATAACCCCAAATAAGTGTGAAGCCTCCATGTGTCTAGGGTTCGATGTAGTTTCTCTACCAAATAGAAGGGAAAATGTAGAGTGAAGCATATATCATGCTTGCAGAAGATGCCAACTGTCGGCACGTCACTTCTCTAGGATTCTAAAAGGTAGTGGAATCTTAGGAATGCGCGGGGATTCCACATTGATCTTGTGCGTGCATACTCCAAACCCAACCTAAGAGGAATGCCTGGCCTTGACCTTCAGATGGTCATAAATTTTGAATGGAAGCTCGAATCTGGGCAAGAGGATAATTTTTGGAAAGCTCTCAATGTCTACTACTCAACTACATCTAGATATCTTTAAATATAGTCTGTCATCCTTGAGTGTGTCACACTTCTCACCTACCACCATAATGGAGTATGGCTTCCTTTCTTTCCCATCAAGGAATAGTAATGGAGGCATGGGTTTTGTAGTCAAACCCATCATTGTCGTAGGCAAGTTCATTACTCTTTTGGGGTGGTTGAGAAAGAATTCAGATTTCTTATATCTCCTTATCTAATTTTTCCTATATATTGTAAGGACAGGAAAATTTTGAAGGGTTAGATAGTTTTTCTTTTCACCCTCCCTTCTTCTCTATCCTGCAGGTGAATTTGTGGAGTTTTCAAGCCTCCCATTTAGATTGTAATACAAATCTTTCCTCTTGGCCATTGTAGTGCACTGTATCAACTCTGGAGCAATAATGCATGTCTATGGATGATTTTCAACCCTCTCTTGTGTTCATTGTCTCCTTCCTTATCTCTCATTTCAGTATTGGTTATCTGTGCATGGTATTTGTATTACATTTTTTATGGTTTGTGTTTATTGCAAAGCAGGTGTTCATAGATTCCTTTGGTGCATCACCCTTGTTAGTTTAGGTTTTGTTTCTTTGCATCTATCTTAACCTTGTCTCCTTGGAAAGTTAGAGTAGGTTTTAGAATAGATCCTCTATAATATGAATGTTTGTACAGGAACAGAGGAATAGGAATCTGCCTTCATCTGGAGAGCTCTCAATTCGTAAAGTCCCACACTTTGGGAGAAGCTCCATGTTATGCAATCACACTAAGATTCTCAACCCATCAAGTTGCAAACATTTAGGGGTGCTTATGATTTTTTCACTAACAGTTTTGGCACACCCGGTGGTACAAGTAGTTTTCATTTCTATTATAGCAAGATTGATGTGTAGTTGTTGTGAGTTATGAGCTTTTAAGAAGCTCTAAAATTACACATCTGGTGACTCCAAAAGAGGTAGAATCCACTAGTTTCAGTAGTCCAAGCTTGTCAAGTTCATGAGAAGAATACAAAATAAGGTAAAGAACTAGAGAGGAGTGGCTATTTGTGTATCTACATTTATCTCCCAGATAGAGCCGGAAGGGGAAGAAGAGCTCAAAGGTCTCCATATCCACCAAGAAGAACCTTGTCAACACCTCCATCTAGTAGGCCTTTCATTTAATTGACTAGAGTCCTCTGACAAATCAGGATGGCATAGCCTAACCCCTATGTCAACTTCACCGGTAGCAGCCCATTGGCTCTCAATACAAAAAATCTAGTTCCAAGTACAACACTGAAGATCATTCCATATTTTACTGGAGAGAACCAGATGAATCTGATTCATCACATCCCAATATATTGCAAATGTCTGTGTAATTCATGAGATTGCTTAAATGGACATTTCTGTCAAGTTGTTGACATCCTCCTTTAAGGGTAAACCTTTGCAGTGGTTCAGAAGTTTAACCATGTGATCCATCCAGAATTAGGTCCATTTATGCACAGCTCTCCACAATCAATTTGGAGAAAAGGGGGATAATCTTTCTTTATTAGAACAATTGACAACAATCAAGAGGGATCCTAATGAATAGTTGACTGAATTCAATTTTAGATTCCAGCAAACATGGGATAGGATTCTGTTGGCCATGAGACCAACAACTGAAGGTTCTTTTCTATACTTCCTTAAAGCTTTAAATTTTGACATTTCTATGATGATCCAATCCATGGGAGGTATAACCTTACCCACATCCTATAACATTAATTTTAGAGCTGAAAATTGTTTAATTTAGGCTGGTAAACTTACACCTAGGCCACCTATGCCTTTATATCCAGAACTAAGAACTCCCAGCACTAGTCAAGCACCCACATTAGCTCCCATTCCTGATCCTAGAAATCAAAGCAATAATGAGGCATCTTCAAAAATTCTTCAAAAGAGTTGCAGGAGGTCATGAAGTAACAAAAAAACCTAGGAAATGAACTAGTGACTATCAAGAGATAGCAATCCCAGAGTTCTAAACCATATCAACCTCTAAATCAGTATCAAGCTAGACCCCTATACCAGCAAAATAGACCACTAGCTCAGGTTGGAAAATCAAAATAGAGCCAAGGAAAACCTCAAGCTACCAGGCCATTCTGGCCATATGACAAAATGTGGCTTCAACATCAAAGCCTTGGTTCTAACACAAAACAACATGGCACAAGGGTACGACTAGTGTTACCCCTACAATCTACCTCACAACCAATTAATGTGTTTTAATGGTGCATTGAATCAGGATTTGATGGTACAAACCATTGGTGTTTCCCAAGAACCAATCCAAGACGGAAATCAACAGTAAGAAACTTAGCTAGAGGCACCTTCAATGGAAACTACATTGGTCAATTGACACACATAAGACTTTTGTGGAGTTAATCAACCCCCTTTTCAGAGTGTAGTTCCCAACAAACGGTAAAAAATAAGGAACATAGAGGAGGGAAAACTATCTAATCCAGTTGTTTCTCATCCCACACCTACACCACAAGGAGTTAATAGAACAAATACAGCCCTGAATGTGCCAAATCAGCCTAAAGTTCTGGTTGTAACATCCCTTGTGTAAGAGAATAATGTGTGAGACAAGGGGTATCAAAAAGATAGATCATTTCCATTCAACATCATTAAGCAGATTAAGAAAATGAATGTAAACATCTCAACGTGGGCATCATTGGCAATCCCAGGACAAAGAGACCTATTGTAGGTTGCTATGGAAAACTGGTCAGCATCAAATCAGCCACTCAATCAACAAGAAAAAGTTCTCACAAGACATCTCATCAAGAAGGAACCCATGGAGGTGACAAGGTAAGATTTTGAAGTCCCCTCCATTCTATATCTCATTAATCATAGAAGATAATTTAGTACATAACTACATGATTGATTCAAGGGAAAGTAACTCAGTCATGCCAAAGCAAATAACAGATCAATTAGGTCTAGAGTATGAGCCAGTGCTCAAAGGAGTAGTGCAACTGGATGGGACAGAAGTAGAAACAGTTGAGGTCATCAAAGTGTTAAGCCTAACACTACATGTATGCCAAAATGTCAAAGTTCTATAGGATGTGTCTGTAATATACCTCCCACCACTTTTTGCATTGTGTTTGTCAAGAGACTTCACTGACCAAAATTAGGGGCTCTTTGTCTACTGATTGGTCAAACATGCTATTCAAAACAAGGTATGGAGCCAAGGCTACAATCAGATCTGAGCCCATTGTAAACTTTCACATAGAGCTTCACACACTGATTCCAATCAATGTGAATTGTTCATTATTTGATCAAGAAGATATTCTAAGCACCCATGAAGCAGATACAAAAATTGGATGCATTCTAGACTTGACCATTGATGAGTGGGAAAACAAGAGACATGCTTTTGACCCTTACAAAGAAATGGAATAATCTAAGTTGGGAGTCTATTGTTTGCATGAAAAGAGTCAACCTCTTCCTAGCATCACCAAACCAGACCATAAGGATGATAATGAAGTAAGGAATTTATTATTTGATGGCTTAAGGAGTAGACAAGGTGAAGGAGGAGGAGCTATGCTCATTTCACCACAAGTTATGAAATAATACTCAACTTTCCATTTCCAGTTTGCTTTCTCAAACAACACAGCTGAGTATGAAGCCTTAATCCATGAATTACAATGGGAAATAAAGAGAGGCATTAAAAACTTACAAGTATTTGGTGATAGTGAGCTAATTTTGAATCAAGTCGGTAGAAAAAATGCTTCCAAGAATGACCTACTCAAGAGCTACAAAAATAGGGTATGGGACCTAATTGAAGACTTCAAAGCTTTCAACATTGTGTCCATACCCAGGAAGAAGAATGAAACTGCAGATAGGCTTGTAGCAATTAGAGCAATGTTTGATGTGGTCAACCATATCAAAAGAGACAAAACCCAGCCACACATGCATGTGATTGTAAGGGAAATAATTCCAGATAATAACACAAGTTTGTATGTGTTTGGGATGATCAATAGATCGTCAATTTCTTGCAAGAAGAGGATAAATTATCAGCTAGGAATCAATATAAATTAGAGTGGTAGTATGGGGATCAAGTAGTGCAGCTGTGGACCAACAAGCTTCCCAAGGGTTTAGTAACATTGGATTCTATCTTCAATCCTAATGACTTGTTTCGTAAAGAGAAAGCCAACATATAGGTCAAGGGAGAAGATTCAGAGCCAATTTTAGTTGAGAAAGGCAAAACACTCCAAATCGGAAAAATGGCCACCGAACAAGAGAGATATGAATTCGTATAACTTTTCCAAGAATTTTTGGATGTCTTCACTTGGAGCTATGAAGACCTATGAGGTTTCAATCCAAAGTTGGCACAACATAAAATTGAAAATGGATCCAGATGCTAAGCCCATCAGGCAGAAGCAAAGACCAATCAACCCCCACATTGAGCCTCTAATGAAGAAAGAGCTAAACAAGATAGTAGAGGCCAACATTATATTTCCAATCAAGCATACAAGATGGGTTAAAAACTTGGTACTGGTTAGGAAGAAGAATGGGGAAATAAGGTTGTGTGTGGACTTTCGAGACCTGAACAGGGCATCTCTCAAAGACCATTACCCACTTCCTTCAATGGAACAAATCTTACAGGTAGTATCTGGACTCAGAAATATTTTCTCTCCTCGATGGGTACTCAGGGTATAATCAGATAATGGTGAAAGAAGATGACTAGTTCAAGACAACTTTCACTACTAAGTGGGGCACCTATGCCTATAGAAATATGCCATTTGGATTGTCTAATGCCGGAGCCACTTTCTAAAGGGAAATGGACATGGAATTCAAGGGGATGATCAACAAAATAGTACTGATATATCTTGATGATATCAATGTGTTCTTCAAAAATGCAGTGGATCACCTCTTTCATCTAAGACAAGTATTTCAGAGGTGTAGGAGATTTGGGTTATCATTAAATCCAAAAAAATGCATATTCCTGGCTCACGAAGGAAAGCTCCTTGGCCATATTGTGTATAAGGAGGGATTGATATTGACCCAAAGAGAGTTGAAGAAATTTGAGTATTACCATTGCCAAGTCATAAGAAGGCTCTTCAGAGCTTTCTAGGAAAGATTAATTTTGTCCACAGATTTGTACCAAACTTTGCCACTCTGGTGAAGCCAATAACACTAATGTTGAAGAAGAGCATGGCATTTAAGTGGACAATAGAGGGAAAAAATTTTTGAAGCCATCGAAGAATCCATATCCCAAGCTTTAACTCTCATCAATCCAGACTCCTCCAAGGACCTTATACACTATGCCTTTGGTGGTGAGGATACAATTTCTGCAATCCTAGTGAAAAAAACAAAGAGGGATGTGAAAAACAAGTTTCCTTCTTCAGTCAAGGCTTGGAGGGATATGAAGTAAGGTAATCCTTCATTAAGAAGCATGTCCTTGAAGTAATTAGGAGCTAAAATAATTTCAAACACCTAGTCTCAAACAACAGGATCCCACTATTAGTCTCTCATGCGGGAGTGAAGGATTTCATTTTGAAAAAAGATCTGAATGAGAAACATGCAGGATGGATCACTCGTGTCATGGAATATGACATCAAAATTAAGGTCACTAAGCTGGTCCATGGAAAGGGACTATGTGAATAGATATCCTTGATTCAACAAGTTGATGAATGAAATGGGAATGAAGTTGTCTTAGTACTACAAGATGGTCAAGAACAAGAAAATGATGATGTGCCTATTCCTTGTTGGACTCAAAATATGATACAATTCCTACAAATAGGCCTATGTCCTCCCGAAATGAGAAAATCAAAGAGGACATACTTCAGATTGCAAGTCATTCCATATGTTTTTATTTATGGTGCTTTTTTCAAAAGGGACATCAATTGTGTTCTACAGATGGATTAGAATGGATGAAATTGGGAGATTGTTATAGGAGTTTCCACATGGAGAGGCCAGGAGGTCATTTTTCTCCATGGGTAACAACTCTCAAAATAATGAAGGCAGGTTGTTATTGGCCCACAATGTTTAGTGACTGCTACTCATGGATCAAAAAGTGCAAAAAATGTGCATTCTTCATTACAAGGAAAGGTTAGTAACACTTCCATTACATCCAATCTCAATCAACCAACCATTCATGTAATGGGGATCAGACTTCATTAAGGTCATCAACCCAAATTCAAGCCAAGGTCACAAATGGATACTCACAACAACATACTATTTCACCAAGTGGACTGAGGTGGTAGCACTTAAGGATGCCAACGAGTCTAGCATACTAGACTTCTATAAAAGACTAGTTAATAGGTTTGGTGTACCCACCAGTATCATATCAAACAATGCATTGGTGTTCCTAGGTTACAAGATCACATAATGGGCTGTCAAGAATAGGATCTACTTGAGCACATCTTAAAATTATTACCCATAGGTAATGGACATGCATAGTCCATGAAACAAGAATATTCTAAGAATCATCAGAAGGAATCTAGATGAAAATCAAATAACATGGCATACCAAGCTCAAATCAGCATTGTGGGCTAATAGAATCACACCAAAGATGTCTAGAGGTAATTCCCCTTACAAGTTGGTCTATGTGAAAGAGGCAGTGTTGCCTATATCATTAGAGCTCCCACTACATTGGAGCTCATGAAGCAGTTCAAATTATCTAAGTTTGAACCAATGGAGGCTAGATATGTAGAGCTAATGGAACTTGAAGATATTAGGGAACATGCAGTCCAAACGATGGAGAAAGATTAGACCTCAATAAAAAAAATTGATAACAAAGTAAGAGCAAGGACCTTTCGGGAGGGGGATCTAGTTCTCAAGTGGGATGAAGATTGAGAAAATCCTAGAAGGCATTCCACGTTTGATCCCATTTGGAGTGGCCCTTATATGGTCACAGGATGTAAAAGTAGCAATGCCTTCCAATTGTCTACCTTAGAGGGAGAGGAGCTATTGATTCTGGTTAATGGAATCTATCTTAAACATTGTTACTGAAAGGAAAAGGTTTCACCCTTGTAAATATTAGCCTAGGATTTTAATCCCTCTAAGTTCATATACACATTGTCTTGTTATAGTGTAGATTTTAATTTCCCTAAGTGCTTCAGCATAGGTCTTATTTCTCTAGGGTTGTATCACTATGTAGTCCTATGCGCCTCCAAGTGAATGTTGTAACAGTCCATTTTAAGAGCAGGTGAAATTCCTAGGTCATGATAATTTTCTACTCTCACAAATCTCATCTTCAAGTTTTCTTATGAAAATTTAGAGTGCGGATAGCGGGGCAGGTTCAAGATCAGCAAGTGTAAGTAGTCAGGGATAAGTTTCAAGCAAAATATCAGTATCATGCTATCATTTATGACTCCATGCCGAATGGATGCAACAAGGCAACTAATCTTTCCACCTAGCAGGCAGGTGATCCTACAAGTCGTAAAATTGTTATCCAATTTTTCCCCTCGAGCAAAATCGATCAGACAAAACCATACATAGGAGAAATGGAAAGGCTATAGTCCTCCTGCACACTCGCCACACCATGAAATTATTTTGCAGGCCCCTCTGCAGATGCCTTCCATTTGGTTAAGTCCCTGCCACACACCCACATATAAATTATTTCACCACATGCCCTCCTCGCGTGTGCCTTCTGTATGTTTCTCTTCTACACCTCACACCTGACTCTCAAAATTCAAAATTGATTATTCAAAACTGAACCCAAAGCGAGTAGATTCAAAGCAAAGAAAGAAAATATCAAAAGCCTCCATGTGCCTCATCGATGTAATTCCAAAGGTAAAATCTGGAGGCAAGTCCCTAAACAAGTGTAGGCTCTCCACGTGTCTAGGGCCCAAAAACGTTGCACCGACTGTTGAAAAATTCAAACCAGTGGAAGGTGCCACTTATCAACTCAGTGCAACTTCAGGAGTAGAATCCAAAGCACATACCCCAAACAAGTGCATGCCCTCCATTTGTCCAAGGTCTAACAAGTTACTCCTAAATGATCCAAAATGGAAAAACTGGCCATTAAAAGGTCTAAATAGGGAGAGAGCCACATAAGCTGCCATGTGTCATCTTAACACACCTTTAAACGTAAAGTTCAAAGAGGGGTCCCAAAACAAGCGTAGGATCTCCACGTGTCCACGACCCGAGAAAGTGGAACCAGCCATTGAAAATTCTAAGTAAAACAATAGGCACATGGAAACCTCCATGTGTCCCTTCGGTGCAACTTCAAAGGTACGACAGAAGTGGGGTGACCTCAACAAGCACGAAGCCTCCACGTGTCTAGGGTGCAACGTAGTTTCTTCACCAAACAGAAAGGAAAAAGGTAGAGAGAAGCACAAAGCATAGTCACGAACAATGCCAACTATCACCACATCACATCTCTAGGATGCTAAAAGGTAGTGGAATCTTAGTAATTCGTGGGGCTTCCACGTGGATCTTGTGTGTATAGACTCAAAACCCAACTTGTGTGGAACACACAACCTCGACCTTTAGATGGTCATAACTTTCGACTAGAGGCTCGAATATGGGAAAAAGGAGACTTTTTGGAAATCTCTCGACATTTTCTACTCAACTACCACTGGATATATTTAAATACAAAGTGTGTTAGGATTCTCACCTATCACAATAATGGAGTATGGCTTCTTTTATTTCCCATCAAGGACAGTAATGAAGGCATGGGTTTTGTAGTTGAACCCATCATTATCACAGGAGAATTCATTACCCTTTTGGGGTGGTTAAGAAAGAATTTATATTTCTTCTATCTCCTTATCTAATCTTCCTATATATTGTAAGGAGGGGTTAATTTTCAAGGGTTGGATAGTTTGCTTTACACCTTCCATTCTTCTCTGTCCTGTAGATGAATTTGTGGAGCTTTCAAGCCTCCCATTTAGATTGTAATACAAATCTTGTCTCTTGCCCATTGCAGTGCACTATATCAACTCTGGAGCAATAATGCATGTCTTTGGATGATTTTCAACCCTTTCTTGCATTCATTTCCTCCTTCTTGATCTCTCATTATAATCTTGGTTATTTGTGCATGGTAGTGTTATCCAAAATTTTTACCCCTCGAGCTAAATTTTGATAACACGCATCAGATTCTTGATTCCCAAGAAAGTAGATTGATTCAATGCCCAAAATTATGTTTTTGGGGCCCCTTTGGCTTCTCTCTAACTCTCCCATCCAAGAAAAAATCCCAACGAGTTAGAAAAAAAATGAAAAAAAGCAAAAATGAAGTCGCAGGCTTGTTTTAATGCATTGCGGGTCTGAAGGCTGCGGTTCGTACCGAGGTTCGTCATACCAAGTTTAAGGACGATATACAAAGAAAATCAGCTACGTCACACATTTTTTTCCCAGGCGGTCCATAGGATAGTTGGGACATCAGGACGAGTGGGACGCAAATCAATTGATTTTCCGCAAGTCAGTCAATTACGCGCGGTGCAGAGATTTCTGTCTGGGATAGTCAAGATAAAAGTACACGTGGGATGTGCGGGACATGAAAAGGTGAAATGGCCATAAAAGGGGACAAGGAAGCTTGAATTGGATGATTTAGAAGAATGTGTCTGGGACAGCTGGGACACGCAGACCCGATTTTGCGGCAATACCCGTAAATTCAAAGGAAAAGTCAACGCTTAACTCCCGAAGCTTCAAACGGCCATAACTTTTGACTCCGAGCTATAATTTCCACAAAATTGGACTTTCTGATTTCCTAATTTTGGTGAGGGTAGATATATTTAAATAAAAGAAACATATTCGACTCCACTCAGTTAATGCTCATTCCCATCAAATGACAGAAAACGCCTGGCAGACCTAAAATATCTGCTTGCGCTCAGAAGGCCATAACTTTTGCATTTCTCAACGAAATCGCACAAAATTGGTACCTTTGGAATTGTAGCTCCAATCCTAATGCAAAAAAATCAAGAAATTATTGATTTGATGAGAAATCAGTGGGGTTTTTTTATAAAACGTGGCTGGGTTCATAACAATGTTTTATTTGGTAGTTGGGAGTGCAATTAAGATGGATGTTCATCATTCCTTCTTTGCTGGAGCACCTGGGACAGTATGGGGATCCTTTTTCAAGTAACATACAATCATTTCACTCCATTTAGTGCCTCTTACAAGTGGTTGAAGGACAGATTTTGGGATTTCCATTTTCCCCTTCTCTCTCCCTTCACATATTTCGTATAAATTGGAGTGTTGGGCTCATTGTAAAAGGGATGTAGTTTTGTAGAAAAGCTCTACCAAAATTGCTTTATGAAGCCAATGTGCTATAGGCCCTTGTTGTGGAATCCTTGCATGGTGATCCAGGCCCTTATCTTGTAACAGTTTGAACTGTGCATATCATGAAGCAATAAAATATAAGTTTGTGGATGAATCTCCCCTTGCTGTGTTTTCTTGCGTTCTTCTTGCCTCTTTAACCTTGGTTACAAGTTTATTATTTCCTTAATTATACTCTTGCAAGGATCCATTATTATTGTGCATGTATGAAACATTGTTGTGAATGCATTTTCAGATTATGGAGAATTATTATCACCCCTTCTAGTGTGCACTTTACTCCTAGATTTCACACATTGGAAGACTACTCTCACACACTCCTTTTCTAGTGTATCACCGCTTTAGTGTAGGATTTCATTTTATGCATTCTCTCTCCTTGGTCCCTTGGAAAGTTAGATTAGAATATTTAGTTTACCTTGCATTAGAGTAGATTGTGGCAGGTAGTTTATAAGCAAGAACCAGCTTTCTCTAGATGTCTATCTCAAATAGCAAGTCCCACAACTTGGAGATAGTACCCATGTTATCCAATCACACCATGAGTTCCAGTATATGAACCTATGTTAACATAATGGTGTTGTGATTCGGTGATAACAATTCTGGCACGCTAGGTGGGACCTTAGAGGTGTTCACTTAACTATGAAAAGATTGATGTGCACTTGTAGTAAGTGTCTAGCTTTGAAGGAGCTTTGAAATTGCACATCTGGTGACTCCAAAATAGGCATAATCCACTGGTTTCAGTAGTCCAAGCCTGGAATATTTATGAGAAGAATATAGAATAGATCAAGAACTAGGGAGGAAGGAATGTTTGTTTATCCACACCTATCTCTAGGAAGAGAAAGAAGGGGAAGAAGAGCTCAAAGGTCTCCATCTCCACTGAACAAGACCTTGTCAACACCTCCACCTGGTATACCTTTCATCCAATCAACCAGAGTTCTCCAACCAATTAGGATGGCACAACCAAATCCATATGTCAACTTCACTAGCAGCAGTCCACACACCTTGAATACACAAAACCTAGTTTTGGTTGTAGATTTGAAGAGCATCCCATACTTCACTGGAGAGAACCAAAATTCCCCTGGTGATCATGTTCAAGATATTGCGAATGTCTATATAATCCACGAAATCCATGAGATGGACATTGCAGTCAAGTTGTTTGCCTCTTCATTCAAAGGGAAAGCTTCAAAATGGTTCAGAAGTCTCCCGGAAAGCTCTATCCAAAATTGGAATCAGCTATGCATAGCTCTCCACAACCAGTTTGGAGACAAAGGTGATAACTTGTACTTTTTGGAGCAACTAATGATGATCAAAAGAGCCCCAAATGAGTAATTAACAGACTTCAACCTCAGATTCCAATGAACCTGGGACAGGATTCCAACAGCAGTAAATCCCACTGATGATGGTGCCTTCTTATACTTTCTTAGGGCTTTAAATTCTGATATTTGTTTGATGATTCAGTCAATGGGGGGCACAACCTTTCCTATAGCCTATAGCCTTTCCATAGAGGATGAAAACCATTTGATTCATGCTGGCAAAATCGCACCTATGCCACCCATGCCTCTGTACCCAGAATTAGAAAGTTCAAAATCTAGTAAAGCACCTACATCAGCTCCCATCCCTACACCAAGAAATCAGAGTTCAACAGAAGCCTCTACCTCATCATCTAACAACTCCAAGGAGCTCCAAGAGGTCATAAAGCAATTACAAAAATTGGGTAACGAGTTGGTGACAATAAAGAGGCAACAAGCTCAAAATGTTAGATTGTACCAGCCTCAAAATCAACCCAATAGGCTGCCCATTCAAACTAAAAATCAGAATCAAGTCAAAAATTCTACTAATAGGCCATTCCATCCTTACAATCCCAATGTTGCATCCACATCTAGAGCTTTGGTACCAGTGCAAAATAACATGGCCCAGGAATATGATTGGTGTTTCCCATGTAGTCAGCCACATAACCAATCAATATGCTATAACGGTGCATTAAATTAGGCTCTGATGGTGCAAACCGTTGGTGGGCTACAAGAATCTGGCCATGAAGAAGATCAGTAGTAGGAAGCACCTCAGCAAGGAACAACTCTGAATGAAACTACTCTTGTCAATTGGCATGCTGAAGATTTATGTGGTATAAATCAAATACCTTCTCAAAGTATAATAGCCAATACATGCTCCAAGAAGAGAAACATTATATAAGGAAAGTCATCCAACTCAAATGGTCTATAGCCCTCTATTATTCCACAAGGTGTTGGAAATCAAAGTGCAGTTCCAAATGTACAAGGTCAGCCGAAACAACCTTCTAGACCACCTCAAGCGTCGATTACATCTCAGGTGCTATAGAAGAATGTGCAAGGCAAAGGGCAGCAAAGGGATAGCTCATCTCCATTCAACATCATTGAGCAGATGAAGAAAACAAATGTAAACATCTCAATGTGGGAGTCATTGGCTATCCCAGGACAAAGGGACCTATTGAAGGATGTTTTGGTAAATTGGTCAGCAACAAACCGGCTACCCAATCAACAAGAAATAGTTCTTACTAATATAGTTTAGCCTGAAGGAAATCATGGAGGAAGACAAGGTAAAAATTTGAAGCCCCCTCCATTCTATGTCTCATTGATCATAGGAGATAAGTTGGTACATAATTACATGATTGACTCAAGAGCAAGTAGCTCAATCATGCCAAAACAAATAGCTGATTAGTTAGGGCTTCAATATGAAGACATCTCCAAGGGTGTAGTGCAATTGGATGGAAAAACAATGAAAAAATATGGATTGATCAAAGGTTTGAGCCTCACATTGCATGTGTGTCCCAACGTAATGGTGTTGCAAGATGTGTTAGTCATACACTTGCCACCACTCTTCGCATTATGTTTGTCAAGAGACTTCACTGCTAAAATTGGAGGCTATCTTTCGACTGATTGGTCACACATGTTATTCAGAACAAGGTATCGAAATAAGGCTACAATCAGATCTAAGCCCATTGCAGATTTCCATATAGAACCCCATACTCCAAGTCTAACCAATGCAAATTGTTTAGCATTCAATCAAGAGGATTATCCAAGAACTCATGAACTTGACACCAAGGTCAGATTTATTCCGGACTTGAATCTTTATGAATGGGAAAACAAAAAACACACATTTGATCCATACAAAGAAATGGAGGAATCTGAGCTACGAGTTTATTGTTTGCATGAAGAGAATCAATCTCTCCCCAACATCACCAAGCTAGATCACAAGGACCAAAATGAGGTATGGCATTTGTTCTTTGATGGATCAAGAAGTAGATTGTGGCAGGTAGTTTAGGAGCAAGAACCAGCTTTTTCTGGAGGTCTATCTCAAGTAGCAAGTCCCACAACTTGGAGATAGTACCCATGTTATCCAATCACACCATGAGTTCAAGTATATGCACTTGTGTAAACATAAGGGTGTTGTGATTTGATGATAACAGGTAGTTGTATTAGGTTTTTAATGGTTTTTTTTACTTCAAAGCAGGTGTTCATCATTCCTTTGGTGCATCAGCCTTGTTAGTTTTTGTTTTATTTCTTCCATCTCCTTAACCCTATCTCCTTGGCTAGTTAGAGTAGGTTTTAGAATAGATCCTTTGCAATATGAATGTATGTACCTAAATAAAGGAATAGGAACCGGCCTTCATCTGGAGAGCTCTCCTAATTCACAAAGTCCCACACTTTGGGAGAAGCTCCATGTTATGCAATCACACTAACAGTCTCAACCCATCAAGTGCCGACATTTAGAGCTATTGTTATTTTTCACTAATAACCACTTCACCCAAGTTTTTTGCTTCTCCATGCAGGTGAAAGATAGAAGAATTTACAGGATGCTCCAACACTTTTTTGAATTCTATGAAACTTCCACGCACCAGTAGTTTCAAGCCTCCACGTAGGTTGTTGGAAATATTTGTCTCATACATGATTTTTCCATGCACCAAAAAGTTTTCACACTGCAAGAGAAGAATATTCATTTTCACGATCTTCCTCTTGTCTTTTCATGCAGCTTTTAAGACTTTCACTTACCTCCACATGGGTCAATTGCAGGTCACTTGTGTATTTCCTCCATGTAGCGGCAAATTTCTTACTCCATGTATTTGGTTGTTGAATGTCTCCAAGCTTGCGACAGATGACAACAACAATAAAAGAAATACACTCGTAACAGTCCCTGGCATTTTATTCTCTCCACACAGGTCAGTCCATGCAGCATGAGAGAAAGAACTCCACACATGATTTGAATAAAAAACCGTAGTAGAGAATATCTTCTCCTTTAAAATGCACATAAACACAGATGATATTATTTGATAGCTCAGATACCATATTGAGAGGTTGAAATAGAGGATAAATAATAGATATTGTTATATCTTCTTATTCTATATTATTATCAGAAGCACGCAACATATATATAGGTATATTGAGTAAACAATAATCCCCTGAATGGATGGAGAAGATACAAACAAGAAGGAGAGAATAATGAAATAGATAGCAAATAGTATAATAATAAAATAATGTATGTAGAATATGCTAACAATTATCCTTAAAAGTGAACAAATGTGAAAAGGATATTGAGAATAATGTAAGGTCTCTCATTATCCCTCAAAGTATAAAAAATGAACACAGAGAATGGGATGCCTCTCATTCTCCTCAAAAGTGAATAACAATATAAGGTCCCCAGTTATCCCTTGAAGTATACAAATAATCAACACAAAGAATAGGAATCCTCCCATTCTACTCAAAACTGACTAAGTTTGAAAAGGGATATTAGTGGCCTATTATTTGAAGTTATTTTATCATCCCGTAAAGTAATAAAAATAATAAAGATGTTGAATCAGAGTCCTCGTATTCTCTCTATAAATAATAAGTAATTAAAAATTATAGTTTGAGCCCTCTCATTCCAACTTAGAGCTAAAAATAGTTCAAACAATCATTCAAAAGAGATATAAAAATACATCATTATCTAAAATTAAACAAAAACCTACAAGGAAAAAGAGCCATACTCCCTCAAACTAAAAAAATAATGAATATTAAGAATGGGAGGCCTCCCATTTTCCTTGAAAACGAGCAATTATTAAAAGGGATAGTGGGGACATCTCATTATAAAACCTCTCATTATCTCTTTAAGTAAACACAATAATCGATATGGAGATTGGGATGCCATTAATTCTTGCTAAAAGTGAACCATTGTTTAAAATGATATTTAGAACAATGTAAGGTATCTCATTATCCCTAAAAGTAGAAAAACTAATCAATATAGAGAATGGGAAGTCTACTATTCTCCTCAAAAATGAATAACATTGAAATGTTTCTTGTAATCTCTCAAAGTATAAAAATAATGGACATAGTGAATGGGAAACCTCCCCTTCTCATCAAAAGTGAATAATTCTTAAAAGGGATATTGATGGCCTCTCATTTGAAGGCTTTTTATCATCCCTAAAAGTAAATAGAATAATCAAGATGGAGAATAGGAGGCCTCTCATTCTCTCTAAAATAAATAAATTCTTTAAAAGTATATTTTGGGGCCTCTCATTCCTTCTTATAGAGAAAAAATAGTTCAAATAATCATTCATTAGAGATATAAAAAGACATTATTCTCTCAAATTAAACAAATATCTTCAAGTAGAATGAGACATGGTCCCTCAAAGTAAAAAAAATTAAGAATTAGAATGGGAGGCCTCCCATTCTCATAAAAACTGAGCAATTATAAAAAGGGATAGTTGGGGCCTCTCATTGGAATACCTCTCATTATCCTTTAATGTAAACAAAATAATCAAGATGGATATTGGGATGCCTTTGATTCTCCCTAAAAGTGAATCGTTCTTAATTAAGGATATTGCGAATAATGTAAGGTCTCTCATTAAACCTAAAACCATAAAAATAATTAACACATATAATGGGAAGCATCCCATTCTCCTCAAAATAGAATAAAAATGTAGGGTCCCTCATTATCCGTCAAAGTATAAAAATAATTGAAATAGAGAATGGGAAGCCTCCCATTCTCCTCAAAAGAGAATAATTCTTAAGAGGGATATAAAATAATAAATATAGAGAATGGGAGGCATCCCATTCTCCCTAGAAGTAATAAATACTAAAAAAGTATATGTCATTCATCTAATTCCCACTTAAATTTTAAAAATAGTTCAAACAATCATTCACAAGAGATATCAAAAAATATTTTTATCTCAAAGTAAAAAAAAGTATACAAGTATAATTAAACATAATTCCTCATATTAAAAAATAATAATATGGAGAATGGGAGGCCTCACATTCTCTTTGGAAGTGAGCAATTATATAAATGGTTAGTGGGGGCATCTTATTGGAAGTCTTCTCTTTATCCTTTAAAGTAAACAAAATAATAAAGATGGATATTGGGATGCTCTTAATCACCCTAAAATTGAGCCATTCTATAAAAGGATATTGAGAACACTGTAAGGTCTCTCATTATCCCTCAAATTATTTAAATAATCAACACGTAGAATGGGATGCCTCTTGTTCTCCTCAAAATTGAATAACAATGTAAGGTATCTCGTTATTCCTAAATGTATAAAAATAATCAACACGAAGAAATGGAATCCTCTCATTATCCTCAAAAGTTAACAATTCTTAAAAGGCATTTTGCGAGGCTCTCATTTTAAGGCCTCTTATAATTCGTGAAATAAAAAAAAAATCAAGATGGAGAATAGGAAGCATCCCTTTCTCCTAAGAAGTACTAAATTCTTACAAACTATATTTCGGGGCCTCTCATTCTGACTTAGAATGAAAAAATAGTTCGAACAATCAATCACAAGAGATATAACAAGACATCATTCTCTCAAAATAAGAAAAAATTTACAAACAAAACTATACATAATCCCTAAAAGGAAAAAAATAATAAAGATGGATAATGGGTGGCCTCCCATTCTCCTTGAAAGTGAGAAATTATTAAAATGGATAGTGGGTACCTCTCATTCGAAGACCTCTCATTCTTCCTCAAAGTAAACAAAAATCAAGATGGAGATTAGGATGCCTGTGATTCTCCCTAAAAGTGAATCCATCTTAGAAACCACATTGAGAATAATGTAATGTCTCTCATTATCCTCAAATTGAATAATTCTTGAAAGGGAATTTGGTGACCTCTTATCATACTTCAAAGGAAACAAAATAATCAAGATAGAGAATGAGAGGCCTCCCATTCTCTCTATAAGAAATAAATTCGTAACAAGTATATTCCGGGGCCTCTCATTCCCACTTAGAATGAAAAACTAGTTCAAAGAATCATTCACAAGAGATATCAGAAGAAATCATTATCTCAAAATAATAAAATATATACAAGGAGAATGAGACACCTTATATTCTCATTCACATCTGAAAAAAATTAATAGTTATAATCGGGCCTCCCATTCTAAATTCAAATGAAAAAATACTTAAAAAGGAAAACTGGAAGCTCTTGAATTTTACATCAATGTGAAGAAGCAGGGAATGTGATGAAACAATCAATAGTAAGAATGAGATTCCTCCCATTCTAACTTAAAAATAAGAAAAAATAAGAATGAAAATTAGAGATCTTCCATTCTACATCAAAGTGAAGTAATACTTAGGTTGTATAATGGGAGGCCTCTCAACATAAAAATTAATAAAGACAGAGAATGTGAGGCCCCCCATTTCCCTATTGTATTTATTGGATTTAAATTATCTTTCATTAAAATAACATGTAAACACCATAAAAAATGTTTAAATAACAAACATGTAGACTAAATTTAGAATGTTTATTCAATATTTTTATTTTAATTAGCTATACATGGAAAATTTCATGTTGCTAGGAGTTATAATTTATACTAAAAAATGTGTCTAAATTATCACTTTGATTTTTATTTTCTCTATAGTTTAATCTTGTTTATCTATATATATTTTTATATATATTGATCTATTCTTTTTTAAATTAATATATTTCCCATGATGCATAATATATTTCACGAAGAAAAACATGTTGATTTATTTTTGAAAGGATTGAAAGTTGCTGAGGGGAGATTTTGTCCAAGTAGAAAAACTCTACATTAAAAAGTAAAGGGAGAAGATTTATTTTCCATTACTATAGATAAAGTTTTGAATGGGAAAACTTGGTTGTCTTATTTGGATGATGAATCAAAAATATTAGCAGACATAGAAAGTAAAGAGTACTGTATTGCATGGGATGAGAATATAATGTTAGCACATGATGATTCATCAATACTAGATATCATTGATATAGATTAAACATATAATTTTAATTCAATGGATGTAATTGATTCATATGATGTTGAAACTAAATACACTGAGCACATTAGTGGCACATGTGAAAAAGATTGGTTCCAATTTATTACAGAGAATGGAATAATTCAACAACATTGTTATGCACGTGGAGAAAATATATTCATGGGTTTTATCTCAAATGTGATTGATGACCACATTGTTCAAGGTGAGAAGCTGGGTATTCTAATGTTTGGTGTGATGGTGGAGAAGATATTAATTTCATGAAATATTTGTTCATCATTACTGAAACCAAACAATATAATATCATATCCAATAGAGGAATTGGTGTATCGAAATACAAGGTCTGTAATGAAGGTCGAAAGGAGTGCTACATTAGAATTTTTGGCCTCATCAAAAGTCTCTGATCATAACTTGAAATATTAGAGGAGTTGAGGAAAAGTTAATATATCTTTGTTCAAAGAAGAATAAATATGTTGCAGAGGGGAAAATTACAAATGTAATTGAAGGACATATGGTTCATTTTAAATTGTTAGATGGAAATTATTTTTGTATTCTTCTTAATACTATATTCAACCTTGATTTTTCTACATGCAACATATCATAATGTTATCTCATATAATGGCCTAGAAATCAACTAACATACCTTAGTGCTTCATTGATGGATGTTAAAATAGAGGAAGTTCCAAAGGAGATAGAATTCAATATATGGAGTGCATTAGAATAATCACTTCCTAAAGTTGAATGTCCAATTCCTGTTAATGTCTTGAATTATACATATCCACAAACTTTGACAAGAAGGCCATAAATACATAACAAACTATTGAGGCCCAATGCATCAAATCTCATTGTGCGAAATCCAAGATCTACTGAAGATGAATATGAATTATATTTCTTGGATAAAGTAAGAAAGATAATTTGTTGGAAAAATAAATTTCTTAGCTCCATAATACCTTGTGGCTCAATCATGCGTGGTTGGCACAAGTTTAGATATATGAGTGACGGTTCAATAAGATATTTTTTGTTGAACGCATTAGGAAAAATATGGATCCATAAAGAGAAATGACATCTAAATTAATATATGAATTATTTACATGAAGTTTGAAACCCTCGATGTATGTAAAAATGTTTTATTTAATGCTTTTGGAAAACCTGGAAGAAAAATCTTTAAATACAAGAAAGGTTATATCAAGGAAGTGAATGGTAATGTTCGTTTACAAAAATCAAGGCCAAATACTATGGTGATGATTTCTAGTATCAGAAAAATAGTATATGAAAATTCAGATATAGATCCCCATTTGAATCACTCCATAAATCATAATGGAACAAGAGTTCATTTAAGGATGTTTCCAAAAAATTATACCCAATGTTCAATTCTTAAAAAGTGTAATGTAGACCTTGAAATCCTAAATCTCCCTCCAGTGTCGCAGTTTAACTTTAACAAGATATGGTCACAACATTTCCAATATGTTTCAATAGAAAAGAACAACTTCTTTGAAAATTTTGATGAGTGCATGGATATTGCAAACAAACGAAAAACCAAAATTGGCAAAAAAATAATAGAGTAGTTGCAAAAGTATAAAATTTGTTGTAATGATCACGTTACAAGTTGTCATGTAGATTATTATGATAACATGATTGAATCTGAGGAAAACCCTAAAAAATTATTAAGCATTGTGCATGATAAGATGGACAAGATGAATAATTATATACCAATTTTGGGGAAGAAATCGAGTTCACTTAATAATTTTGGGAACCTCCCAGTCTCTTAAATAGGTATGCTTACTCATGGACACAAGAAAGGGGGTTTTGGTCACTTTATCCTTCCATTTATAGAAAGAGGTTGAAACTTCATAGTGAAATAAAATCCTTGTTCCTTTGCATGTTTGAAGAACCAATGGTTGATTTATATGGACACATATTGTAAAAGACTGGTTCTTCAAAATATCCACTACATGATGCATTATTAAAAAATGACTCATATGAAAAATGTCAAGTCTAAAAGGCTACAATAATGCAATCGGTTTAAAAAAATGTATCTAAAACATGTTTTTCACTCAAAAAATTGCAACCAATTCTCTACTTACAACTGGAAAATGCTTCAAGTGACAATAAGAATTATCATTTTTTTTGTAACAATGTTGATAGTTAGAATGCAGTGTATGTAAGCTTTCTACCAGTGGGACACATCCATGAAGATATTGATGGAACAATGGGGATATTATTTGATATGTTATGGAGAGAAGGTACATATTCTCTACCACATATCATGGATGCATATAGAACATGCATGTTGATTCAAGTTCATTCAAACCATACTTTATTGAAGATGTATATGATTTCAAATCCTTTTTGGGGCCAAATTTACTAGATGGGAGCCACAGTATAATGGATCTTAGCAATCCTCCATATTTTAAATTCAATGTCATAAATGAGATACCAATGATGCAATACAAAGAAACAAAATGGGATCTAACATGGTATAATAAGATCAATGTCTGACATGTATTTATTGATGGAAACCCAGAGTTTCCTATAGAGAAACCTCAACTAGCACCATTTAAGACATTGGAAGAGATGGAAGAACTAAAGACAATAATGGGTGCCTATATTAGTCAATGGATTAAATTTTCTACAGATGGAGGGAAAGCATTCTGGTTACCAAATATAAGGTATTGGGAAAATATTTTAGATGCTTCAGATAAACCCTTCCTCAATAGTGATATATTAGAAGTTGATTTTTGGCCAAGAACTAGAAAGAATTCAAATACCAATAATGATTCTCATTTTCTCTTGGATGATTATTTAAGACAAAATTTACTTACTAATGAAGAAATTTATGTGGTACTTAAATGTAAACAACCAAGATAAAAATTCAATTAGAAGGAAGATGTGGTACATGGACAATTTATTTCAGTATGACCAATATCAAACAAATTCCCAATATGGATGGGTAAAATAGAATGGAATGTCTACCCTTGTAAGGATACTGAAAGTGAAACACATAAGGTAAACATTTGATAGTGCACACCAATTGGAAAAGGGAAATAAAAAAAAATATTTATGAGGATTGTTTATGTAAAACAAAAGAATGCAAAGAAGGAAATGAAGTAACGAATGACATAGATGTGAATAGTACAATTAACTATTGGTCAATAAACGTTGGATGGAATCGAGAAAGAATAAGAATAAAATAAAAGGGACATGCATCCATTAAAGAATAGCGGGTACAACTTCAAAAAATTGAGGATAGCCAAAGTGATAACGATGTTTAATGATTTACTAATAAATTATTTTCATTGAAATGGTCATAGAATTGATAAATTGACTATTATAATACATAAGATGACAATCCTTATTTCCTTTTTATTATATAATAAACAATTACATTTTTTACTCTTGATATATCCTAGAATTTCAAAAATCTAACGTGATTTTGTTTGCAAGAACTGATCTGATCTATTAATAGTTTATCAAGATGGTTTAGCTAGTGTGTTTGGTAACTATTTTTTACTTGATAATATTTGAATGAAAAAATTCCCATTATTTTATTTATTGTTTACATTCCTCAAGTGAATGGAATCTATTCTAAATTTTATAAGAATAGAGAACCTGACGTTGTGATGCACCAACTAGAAAATAATTAGTTTTTTGAAATGTCATAAATCAACATGGTGCAATGTCTTATTTATTTTCCTATCATATAATCAAATTTTTCTTTAGCCATTATAATTTTTTCGTACTTTACCACTAATTAAGAGGACATTTGATTTTCTTATTTTTTTAAATGCATGAGTGATGCCACAGGGACATGTACATGTTGTTTATAAATCCCAATTTGAACTTATCATGTTATGATTGTAGTGCTTAAATAGTAGAGTTCATCGAGAAAATTAATTCAAAGAAATTCAAGTTCCTTATGTATAAATCCATATTTTGCATACATGGAAGATAGTCCTAGCTACAACTATTAAAAAATTCTACTTTGTAATATTTTTTTATGAATCTACATACCTTATTTCGAAGATCCCATTGAGACATACAAGACTATAGACATTGATGATGACAATAACGAAAATAGATGACGCTCTAACATTTTTTACGATACCATTTTTAATTTCTTAATTTTTTAGTACTCACAACACAAAAAATTATGATGATTTTTACAAACAAATGACAATAATGAGACACAATCTAAATAGAATGACACTTATTACATTTAAAATAATACAAAGACTATTGAAATAATTTTTACAACTATAATGTAATACAGACACCACCTAAGAATAATACAATAAATTTGATAAAGGATTTATAACACATAATTAGAAAAAAAATACCATAAAAAGAAAATAATTACAATACTCTTAAAGATCGATATAACAATCTATTACCAAGTGACTCAAAATAATCTTCCAAGAGACTTTAGAACAATTATTTCTAACCCTAATACACTTTTATAATAATTTTAATTTCTGACATAAATGGTGATAAAGAATCTAATGCAAAACAACACTTTTCTAAGTTGGAATGCACTAGCTATTCTAGATGGGGGAGCTTTCATTGATGTGCATGGAACTGGTGGCTGTCAGAGAGGATTTTATGGTAGATAGATTTATGTGTCCTTTACAATTTGAAATACTCCTTCCAAATTTGACAGGTTTTAAAGGTATCCATCAATATGGTAGAATACATTATATATTTGCAGTTACTCCTATAACGGGACTCCCGCTTTCACAATCATAAATTGTGGGACACTTTTAGTCTCCAAGGTGAGTTTTATATCTATAAGGTAGATCCTAAGTATGGTGGCATGAAATTGACTATCATCAAAGAAATAAAATAAAGGGAGATATGGCTGGAGGTAAATCCTACCCAAAATTGTAATTTTCCTCTCTACTCGGACTCAACCTGCCATTCATTCAAGTAAGTTGTTATAAGTATTCATTCAAGTTATAAATTTTAGCAATATAATATTTTCTGCAACTCACTCATATAATCTATAATTTTTAATGTTTAGGTTCTTGTAAAGTGTGTGGCCACACTGAAGTGTTCATATCTGAAAACATATTTATCTGTCAACTTCTTGAAATATAATGGATAAAATCAACATAGAAACTAGTTATACCTCAAATGGAATTTTCATGTATTAATTACTAGTGTTCCTTTTTTACTTTTGATTAGATCTGCTTAAAAAATGAGAAGTGGATGATATTCATTCTTTACTATAGAATTTGTAAAAAAATTATTACTATATGCAATAATTTAATCTGATTGACCATTATTTTCATACTTTTTGCTTTTGTTATATATGTTTAGGCATTTTAAGTTTCAAGTTTCCTCCATTAATACAATTCTTTTCATGATTTAATTTTTAGGTTACCTCCTTTAATACCAGTGTTTTTAAGTTGATTTTGTTATATATGTTTGGTTCTTTTGTTATTATTGTTTTATTGTACAAACTAGTTATTCCTCAAATAAAGTTTTCATGTATTAATTACTAGTGTTCCTTTTGTTACTAGTGTTCATTTTAAATTTTCATGGAAAATATGGGATACACACATGTTTGGGACTATAATAAATATCTCTCGAAAGTTTTGACATCAGTTGATATAGTTATCTTATATAGAAGCATTGTGAAAAAAAATTGGGTTGTCAATTCCGCATTCATGGCCCTCTATGCATTTGCAGCCGTTTTGATCTATTGGGTGAGTTGGGCATAAAAAATGTCATTTGGAAATGAGATCCTTCCATTTTGGGGAAAGGAAGGACCTGCACTTGGCAAAACGTTTATGATATTTCAAGAAAAATTCCCTGAAACAAAGAACAAGCGTGAGGATGGATCAGTGGAGACATCAGCTATTAAGACCCTTTTCCCAATGACCACCCTTATGTTTTTCTAGTTCATCTTTGTAGCCATAACCCTCATCATATTGGCTAGTTCTTTCTTGGAAGAATGAACATTAAATCATGGATGGATTTTGTGCCTCTCTTGCTCACTTTTTTATATATTATAGGAGTATTTAGTGTATGGGGAGGAGGATTCATTTTCCAATGGGGGTTTATTGTTTTTTCAGGTAGTTATTTCATCCATCTATATTTTAGAATTACGGGTTTCACTACAACATACTATCTTATGTCAACCATGTATCTTATTTACAGATGGATGACATAATCTCTTATGTCCATTGATATCATCTCCTAGATAAAATTTACAGTGGGTTCATTTATAGAAAATAAATAAATAACGAAGTTATCATCTACAAATGACCCAAATTGAAGAACTAGATTGGATAACAATTGTGACACACAGACAATAATAGGGTAAAAAAATTCATGATAAGATGAAGTCAATCTCAGAAACAAAAATGGGTAAAAGACTAAAACATGTAATCTTATAATAATTTAAAATCCTTATAGAAAATAACATGAAAATAATTTGGATTAATAAAAGTAGATTATCATCATCTATAATGCATACAAAATGGATACATGACCTGCTACAAATAACAGAACTATTGTTGGAACATTGAAATATTTGGCTTTAATGTGTAGATTAACTTACATCGAAACATTGACTATGGATTTCTAGTTATTAAAGGTGAGGAAAACGTTCAAGAAAAGTAAAAATAGGAATCTCTTGATTTACTCCAGTATAATTTAGAAGGGTTATTTTTGTAACTGATTATACTTTTGTAAACCCCTTCAGTATCTGACTCCCTTGGATCAAGTTGTATTGTTGGAGCTTGATTTTTATCAAATGAGGGGAAAATGACTCCAATGATGCTTTACGCATTAAAAATATAACATCTAGGTACCTGAGACTAGCTGCATTTTCAAACGTTTCAAATTTAAAGAAGCATGAACCCCTAGATTCTAAAGAAAAATAACATTAGAACAAAGAATATAATAAAATATGATAACAAACCACGGGCCATAAAAATCCATTTTTAATTTTTCCATTGAAGACAGAATCCCTGATGTCCACAACTCCACATCCATCCAAAAATGGGAAAGAAAAACCATAAGTACCTTAAAATCATATGTAAAAAGATATCTTAAATAATACGTTCATAAAATTTCTAATTAAATATTGGTTGGGGAAAACATTATCGTCTACGAAATTCAAAGGAAGTTGATAAATTCATATAATTTGAAAGAATCAAATTTGGTTTAAAGATAAAAATTGAGGTCAGTTGATACTTACACTTGTATTGATTTATTAAGTACTTGATAAACCCAAGTGGTGTACAAGTAAATTGATATACTTATGACCCCCAATATGTGATATATGTATAGTCTTGATATGATTACACCAACTTTTTTGACCTATTAATAGTGAGAGAACTTCCCACTACATAATATTTGATAGAAATCTTGTTCTGGGAAATCCAAACCAAAATATTGAAAGAAAATTTGCATTATTTTCATCCAAAAACTATTGCAGAGGAAAAAAAAAGAAAAACATATAACAACAATTGAGAAATAAAATATGGTTTTCCTTACAATAATATCGGCTACGACACAAGGTTATCACAATGGTTTGAGAAAAACAAAAAATGTTTGAGTAACAAGTAATATAATGTAGATCTGCAGAATGAGAATAGGGAAAGCAAAATGTACCAATCAAATCAGGAAAAACTCCATAAGCCATATGAATATTTCATCATTTAGATCAAGAACATAGTACCCAAAACATGATTTAAGAGATTGGAAATCCCCAAAGTTAGTAGGTATTTTTCTAAGAAACAAATAATTCACATTAAAAGTGGCATCAAGAAATAAGCATAGTGTGGGAGAAGTATGAAAAGATGCATTGAAAGGGGATTCTTCTTGGGATACATAGTAACAGCAAGAATAAACATCAAGAAAGTTCTAGACACTTATCGCACAATCACCCCCGGCCTAAAGTTTAGAATGAATGGAGCATATGATCCTGAAGAAGTCATACTAAAAAACAATGTCTCCAAGTTGTAACTTCAAGAAACTGTGGTGCTTCTTCTTACAAGTCATTATATTAAAACCCCATATTGCATAAGATTGATGGCATAAGATAGATGAATGACATAACCACCTTGAAAATTCCAGAAGAGTGATTAACTAAAATAGAACTATATCTGGGGAAATAGTAACCCTAGTTAATCTAATTAGGAGGACTAAAAATTTGTGTAAATGCAGTAAATAAAATGAAAATGATGCAAAAAAATGCTAAAGTAAAATGAAACCCTACATGTGAAAGAGAAAAGAGAGAAATGGCTTAGTTGATTGTTATAGATGGTCACACAATGTCAAAGGTCTGAAAATAAAATATGGAAGTGCATACGACCACTAAGAAGTCCTGTGAACACAAGATCTAGAGGATCTAAACTGACTGAGGCACCTGAGAAGGTATTGGGCTGCCCATGGCACCCTGGTCTATAGTTTAAGTGCCATGGTCTTAGTAAATACTTAGAAACATGTTTAGGAGTGTTAGAAGTTGATCTAAAGCTCTATCTATTTTTCGCATTGAATTCATCGGATGATCTATGTGATGACATGCAATACAAAATGGTGTATCAAACCATAGGTAGAATAAAACATGTAAATGAATGTGTTTAACTAACCTTAGCATCCAAACTAGTGGTCTTATCACTGAGCGTTGCACTATATTTCGGAACCAATTGTAGTAGGTGAGTGTGTGTATGTCGTGCCCTAGGTGCTCTCGTCCCAGTCACACTTTATGAACTAGAGAAAAATAGTAACTATAGAAAACATTTATAGCATGTGTCCATGGAATATAATTGAATCCCCCCTATACAGTGATTGTGATACAGTTCTCCTAGCATTGATGTATGACACTATGTGGATGCAAGTGTTGAAATTTATGTAACTCTATATGGAGTGATAGTAGTATGTGATGTTATGACCTAGGAGCCTTATTATAGTCTTAGAACTTTATATTTATAGGGATATCAAGCTTAATTTCATAATTAATCCCAACAAGGATGACTAGAAAAAAGATAAAGATAACAAACACCTAGAAGGGCCTAAAAAAGAAGTAGAAAAGGATGTGCATAGAACGGGGTGCCCCAGAGTGCGCAAGTATAGGTTGGGGCACCCTAATTTTTTGATAGAATGACGGGGCGGTTGAAAAATTAATAGATAAGTGCAATAAAATATGTGGGAACTACGAAATAAAATTTAAAATAAATATGGCCAAAATATGGGATTGGCTAATAATTTATCCACTTGGGAACCTTCTAAATAGTAGTATAAGACTAGGCTAGAAATTATGTGTAAATTACATAATTTTGTGTCTACATTTTCCCCCACTTTATGTTGGTGAGTAGAAATCTTGGTAACATTAATGTAGATAGAGATGCGTACCTGATATCCATGTAGAGTTTAGATGAATACCTTTCAACTGAATAGACTCAAGCGTGGAATGACAAAAATAAAAATGTGGAGGAGTGTGGATTCTAATTATGAAAATTACGCATAAAAAAGTGATGAGAGTAAACCTCAAGAGGAACACATGCGTAGCTACTTTTTTGTGTAATGTACCTACTTGGTTAGTAAAGGAAAGCTCTTGTAGCAGTGTGTTGTCATTATCATTGTTGTTGTTGCCCCTAATTTTACTCCTTGTTTCTCAAATGGTGGGCCAGGAATGAGAAAATGATCAAGTATTCAAATATGTATGTATGTAAAAACATTGTGTAAAATAAGCATGTCTAAAGTATGAAAAATTAAAATACACTCAAAATAAAAGTGTAAATGGAACACGTGGACACGATCCATATCGAGAAAAAAGGTGTAGAAGGATATCCTATATAGTCATGAGTTTTTTGGGTGATCTCACGCCACCCGAGATGAAGAATTATAGGGAAGAGTTGCACTATATCCTCCAACTCTAACCGCTTCTACTGAAATGTGTGAAGATATATCTGTATTGTCCTTTTTTGGGGGGATCAGACTCAAATGAATGGACAAGGGTAGAGAGGCACACCCAATGTAACCCCCAAACCTATAACCGCTCTACAAAATTACCGAAGGACACCATGTCCTATTGAGGATGTTGTGTATAGAGTTCGTAGACTTATCTGTACTTACTCATTGTGTCTGAACCAGTGTGAATATGTTCTGTTAGTAGAGAAACCCTTAATGATTCCCCCGCTTTTTAGGGGCGCATGTGATGACCTTGGAAGTAGAATGCGGCCCCAAAAAAGGACCAACCACACTCTGACTTGTAGAAATTTTCCTTGCATGGAGAAATGGAAATTCTTGGTAGATACTAAGGCACACACAAAATGGGATTACTAGAAAATAGAAGTGTTAGTCTTAAAACACATGCAAAAAATAAGTGGAAAATATGTAGACAATGTAGTAACTATGAAAAAAAGTAGCTTAAACACGCAAGAAGATAAGAAGACCAAACAAAGTAGGATTAAAACATGGTACATAACTCACAATGTTCTAAGACAAGAAATGCCATCATGGACGCCAACAACTTACAAGTGTTCACACAAGAAAAAGGAAATTCCCACATATAATGGGAAACAACGCATACAAATAGAAATAAACAAGTAGTCATGGAAACATGTAATCTTGCAAGACAAGTATTGCACATGTAACACATGATAGCATGATAGAGTGACAATCAATATGTCAAAGCATGTATGAGAAAATCATATCAGATACTAAGTACAAAATGAAACAATAGCACCTTTATAAGATTATTTTGGATGCCCTCAACGACCAGTATAGGAAGGGTAGAAGGTGAACATCCATGCCAAGTGTAGATTCATGTATCTGAAATCACAATAAAAAAAAATTTGAACACACATGTTTTTATGATATTGACATATAATAAATCAAGCTAAGTTGTGTAGTAAAGTGAAAATGAAAAACACTTGTAATCAAGAGTAAATGCGCCTAAGAGAATGTAGTATGTTGTGGATGGATGCAATGGAATGAAAGATGGAATGATAGGAGAAAAGTTCCCCTAGAGGAGTAAAGAACCTAGAGTGCAGTGTGTGGGATTCCGTGTAATGGTAATCCCTCAACAGTCTAATGTGAACCAAAGAACAAGAGTGTGTCATCGGGTAATGAGTGTGTAATACGTAAGAAGTGTCAATATATGTGAAGAGGTGAATGAGATAGAATATAAATAGTAGGGTAAAATGACAATAATTATGAGGAAGGGGGAGGATTTTGTAGTGGCTATGTCCCCTAAGTCGTAACAAAGGAGAAATATCCCTAGAAGGTCGAGGGATGAAGGTACGTCAACCGGTGGCTGGGATGATGAAATGGGAGGGCGATACTTGAGTAATGGTGGTATGAAATACAAATGTTACATGGGGATATCAAGCTAATATACATGAAATGGGTATACATAAGGTGAATTTCTTGGCATATTAAAGTTTCTATGCGATGGAGATCGAGGAGGTGTTGTGTGCAAGGGAGAGGATGAGCCACGCAGGATAAATTTAGGTGGTGACTAGTGGTAGGATACAATAGCAGCCCTAAGAATAGGCATATGCTGATGTGTAGGACTAATGGAATGGAGTGGCCATGTATGATCCAATTGAGGTGGTGAAGTAGGATTAGGATGCAAAGGTGGTGATGGAAGAGACGAGCTATGTGAGTAGGAGGGTGAAAAACATGAGTATTAGAATGAGAGGGAAACGATAATGGAAGTGAAGGGGGGATGCCGTTAATGGAAATAACTTGGTTTTTTGTAAACAAATTTGAGACGTTAATGGTTCATGGAAATAATATCTTTGGATTTTTGAATCAAGTTGAGGCCAACAAGTAAGTTGCATCCTGGGACTATTTGATGTATAAGTAGAGGGACGAGAAGAGTGAGAGAACCAATGGTAATATGTAACTTAGCAACACCATAGGGTCGGTTGAACATATAGTAAATTTTTGATGGAGGGTACCTGATAGATCGTAAGAAGGACAAAGAACATACACTAATGGGGAAGAGGGTTCAACCTTGGTATTGTTGATAATAGTTGATCCAATAGATGCCCAAATGTATAAGTGATCAGATGTGAACATAGCGTGGTATTCGGTGATAGAGAAAGAGATAATAGGCGGGGTCGTGTCAATGTTAGCAACTAAGAATTCGAGAACACCCATATAGTGAGGTGGGCCTGCATGGTATGTATGATTAGCATAAGAATCAATGGTATTTTTTCACATTGGCAGGAAACAACATTAAAAAAATTTATTTTACCCCATCTTTAGAGGGAAGAGGTCTAACAAGTTCTAGAAATTTGAGCTAGTCATTTTCAAGTAGATCTTGGATAATTGTGCAAATTTTCATACATTGGTGAGTAGAGTGTCCTACACAGTGATGATATTCACAGTAGAATTTTTCATTGTAAATGTGTACTTTGGGTCGGAAGGTGTTTAGTTCGAGTGGTGGAGGAAGGGTAATGAATTAATTGTCGAGGATTTCATTTAATATAATACGTGGTGCCATAAGAAGGTTAGTAAATGTATGCCTAGGTGATTCATATCAATATTCCTTAGATGGAGTAATGGCATTGACAGTGAGTTTAGCATCAATAAGATTAGATGTACATGGTTTAAATTTTGTCTTGTTTTGAAAAAGAGTAGAAGAGGAGGTTTGTTCTTGACACTTAAGTTTTCCAATGAATATAAGATTAGATTCACAGAGGTTAAGAGTATGGCAGAGTTGATCAAAAGAAGAAAAGGTCTCAAAGAGAACACTTTCATAGAGAGGTGGTAAAATACTTTGTATAAATTGATCTTGTATTTTACATTGAGTGAGGACATTAGTTAGTTTGTCCAGATTATTCTTATAACGTAAGACATAATTAGCAAAGTGATCATTGGGTCCTTCCTTGATTTTCACTATATGGGCACAGGTCATCTTCAAACTGAAATTGATGGAGAAATGTGTGAGAAATGCGTCAGCAAATTTGCTAAAGAAAGGGATCGAATGTATAGGTGAATTGTAAAACCAACACATAGCGTAGTCAAGGAGACTAGGGGAAAAGATTTTGGCTAAGAGAATATGATCATCAGTAAAATCAAGACACACAACATGAAACGCATGAAGATTCTCTTACAGGTCACCATGGCCATTGAAAGTGATAAATTTAGAAGTAACAAAATTATGAGGAAGGGGGTAGGTTGAAATAATAGGTGTGAATGGAGTTTACAATAATAAGGTAAAATCTAAAGAAGGGGACATAGTGGCTTTTTGGAATTTTCAAATTTGATCTTGGAGATCGTGATACAAAGAGGTTAAATCTTAATTACCTATAGAGGAGGGTTGTCGTTGATGTGAGACCAAAGGAGGTGTGAAATTGTTAGTACAGGTGGGTATCATAACTTGAACTATAGAGATAGGTGGGAGATTAGAAGTATGGGGTTGAGTGATGACAGAACTGGAAAAAGCGATAGAAGAATTGAGTTCAACAAGGTTAGTAGCCTCTTCACGGGCCACATGAAAAATTAAATCTAAATCCCATGGATGGGAAACAAGATGATGATTGATGGATTTAAGATGAGCATCAAGAAATTTTTGATAAGATCGAGCCATAGGGAAGGTCGAGAAATCTTAACAAAGTGAGAAAGAAGAAGGGAGAAACACATACCGTCAAGTTCACCAAAATGATTAACTGAAATAAAACTATATGTGAGGAAATAATGACCCTAGTTAATCTAATTATGAGCACTAAAATTTTGTATAAATGCAGTAAATAATATGAAGCAGATGAAAATAAATACGCTAAAGTAAAAGGGTAAGTACACAAGTTAAGGGGGAAAAATTGGATAAAATCCTGATAAATAGGAAAACGCATACGCGTTCTATTATAACACGATCGCATTTTAAATTCTTCGATTTGGGATTTACCAAAGCATAACACATATGCGTTATAACACGTATGTGTTATATCTACAATAAATTTAAAAAAAAGATGCCACAATATATAAAAAAAGCATAACGCATACGTATTATGCTTTTTACCTTTTCCAGCACACGCCTCAAGCCTTGGGATCCAGTTTGGATCCTAGACCCTAACATATGGACCTGCACAAACACAAAAAATATCATGTTTTTGTAGGAAAATGTAAAAATTCCACTTCCTCTATAATAAATAGAAATAAAACAATCGATCCATTTTAACAACATTATAGCACGACGTAGAGCAGAGTTTCTTGTTTCTAAATATATAATTTTTCAAATTTTCTGATTAATATAACGTTTCCATATTATTTATTTTCTAACTATGCCTTTTTATAGCTATTTTTTGAAGTTTAAATATGTCTATCTTTCATCATGTATCTTTTGTTTGGGTCATCGAAATTGAAAAATAATTATCCTGGCACAAACTAGGCATAATTCTATACATATTCGAAAAAAATTATAATTTTCGATATTTTTTGTGGTAGTTAGGGGGGCATGGTCAAAGCTCTGTTATTTTTCAAAACATAAAATTTATGTACTAAAAAATCATAAATAAACAAATACTCATTAAAAAAATCTTTAGAAAATTCTAACACAAACTAGATTACACCAATTTTCAAAAATACTCAATGGTGCTCAAAAAATGGTGGGGGGCTCGAAAATCACTCTATTATGTTTTTTATCAAAAACAGGAGCACCTATTGGTATTTTAATTGTTTGACCCACTTAAACTTATCTTTTTTCAGTAAAAATTAGTAGCTTAGAAACTAGACTCAAAACACTATAATTCATATTTCTACAACATCTTCCAATTTTGAGTGTAACTATTTCGAAAAACTCGTAAAAGTTGAAATTTTTTAATTTTTCAGAAAAATGTGTCCACTTAAGACCTCCTTTTGGCCCCCCAACGTCATGCACTTACCCAAAATGAAACACTAGATGTGCAAGATAAGAGAGGGAAATGGTTTAGTTAATTGTTGTAGATGGTCGTACAGTATCATAGGTTTGAAAATAAAATATTGAAGTGCAGAAGACCACTCAGAAGTCATGTGAAGACAAGATCTGGAGGATTTGAACTAATTGAGGTTCCCTGGAAGGTACTGGCTCATCCCGGGGTGCCCTGGTCTATGTAAATACTCAAAAAATTGTTTCAGAAGTGTCGCAAGTTGATCTAAAACTATTTCTGTCACACTTAATTCACCAGATGATTTGTGTGATGACTTGAAATAAAAAAGGAAGTATAAAACCCTAAGAAAAATTAAACATGCAAATGAATGTGTCGGACTGACCTCACTTGTCAAATTAGTGGTCTTATAACTGAGCGTTGCACTAGATTTCAAACCTTCATATAGTTTTGGTGAGCATATGCATGTCCTGCCCTATGTGCTCTCGTGTTAGTCGCACTTTATGAAGTAGCAAGAAATAGTAACTATAGAAAATGAAAATAGCATGTGTGAATGTAATAGAATAGAATCCCCCCCTCTGTAGTGTGTGTGATGCAAATCTCCTAGCCATTATTCGTGGCACTATGTGGATGCAAGTGATGCAATGTATGAAACTCTATATGGAGTGATAGTAGTATGTGATGATATGACCTAAGACCCTTATTATATGGTCTTATAAATTTATATTTATAGGGCTCCCATGATAAATTTCATAATTAATCCCGATAAGGCTAACTGGGAAAAAGATAAATACAACAAACCGACCGCAAAAAGAAGCGGAAAAGGATGTGCACAGAATGGGGCACCCAAATTAGGACTAGGGCACCTTGGAGTGCCCTGATATAGGCTGGGGTACCCTTATTTTGGGGTATACTAATGGGTAGTTATGAAATGGGTGGATAGGTGCAATAGAATATGCAGGAACTCCGAAATAAAATATAAAATAAATATGGCCAAAAGATGGGATTAATTAGTGCATTATCCACTTGATAAACTTCTAAATAGCAGTATAAGACCAAACTAAATTATGATTAAAGTGCATAATTTTGTGTCTATAAAGAGATTAGGGTTTTGAATGAAGATTTAATTTTTTAATATGGTGCTACTTCAAATGTAGTCACTCTAACTTTTAATTAATTTGTGCATTTAATCAATTATTACGAGGTTTAAACAATGATTAGGATGGGGCCACATTGTTGGATTTTGTAAGGTGTTTGGATGTTTTATGTCATTTTGAACGTTAATATATTACTAAATTAATTATTAAATAGACGTTATACATTATAAATTTGCAAGATTCATGAAAAATATAGCATAAATGAAAATAGAAACTTTGGAATGTAAATAAAATTAAAAAATTAGAATTATCTTAATATTTTATTGATGAAATATGAATATATGCATATCTCATTGATAAAATTGAAACATCCATTAATATTGATTTTTAATTATTTTTTTTTAATTTATTTTTTAGATTTATTTGATTTCTTGTTTAGCTCTATTTTATTGATTTTGATTTGTAATTGGTTTTTTCTATTTTTAATTTTTTGATTTCTTATGTAAATAAAGACTAGATATATTAGAGTTGAGATTTTGCAAGAAAGGTGAAACTAGAAGGTTGGCATTACAGGCCTAGAAGTCGGAAGTCAGAAGTTGGAAATGTAACTCATTTTCTACATAATTGTAAGTTTGCATTGAGTGGGTCATTTCTATCATTTTTTTCAAATTTGTTTTGAAATTGTAATTTGAAATTTCTTTAATGATTTTTATTGATCTTCAAATTGATTAGTGCAATATTGATTTCTTTGAGAAAAAATGAATATGGTAAAATCTATTAAATTGATTAGTCGAATCTATTATCCGTACTTAAACAAAAGTCTCATAAGTATGACAAAAAAGAATTAAAAACATCCATATGAATTGAAATCAATTTATGTACATTTTGTAATTTAATTATAATAAAAAAAAAATTGATGTGAATATTAAATTTTAAATTCCAAATGACATCCATATAATTATTTAGGTAGTGAAAATATTTTACATTGACATGTTTGAACGTCAAAAACCAGCACTGGATAGGGGTCATGAATGGATAAGTTACAAGGTTATGACAATTTTTTCAAAAAAATCTTTGTAATATTTCTTCTTCTTGGCTTTTTATTTGTCTCTATGTGTGCCCTATGGATGGTTTTCAGCTAGTCCTTGCTACATATTTTATCTTCAAAATTATTTTATTTTATTCTAAACCAAACTAAATTGTAGCCTACTAGAAGATACCAATCCCAAATCATTAACATAAGTTGGGTGTTAAATACTCATAAGGTGATAAAACAATGAATATAGAGAATATATTTCCTTCCATTCTCCCTTAAATTACATAAATAATGATGATGGAGAATGGGTGCCTTTCATTATCCCTAAAATTTGAAAAATAATGAATATGGATAATGGGAGGCCTTCCAATCTCCTTGAATGTAAATAATAAATTAAGAGAGAGAATGTGAGGCCCCCCATTCTATCTCAAAGTAAAAATTTAGAAGACTGGGAAGGGGATGCATTCCATTCTCTGTCAAAGTTCAAATAAATGAAGAGATAAAATGGAAAAGTGAAAACATTTCAAGTAGAAAATAGGAGAAAAACTCTAAATATAGAATAATAAAGTGAAAAAAATCAATTGAGATAATAGGAGGCCTTTCACTCTCCATTTAAAAGAATAAATTAAAATGTAGAATAAGAATCCTTGTTAACGTATATATGTATTCAACACATGACAATATTAAATGGTGCCCCACAGTTCAAATTTAAAATTTTGGCTACTGATTTTTTAAAATTGAAAACTGATAATGACACATTTAGTAACCAAGGTTCACATGTCTTGAAACCAACATTATCACAATTGGAAACTGATAATAACAAAATGGGAAACCAAATTTTATGTGTATAAAACTGTGAACCGTGTTATTTAAAGTCTATATTTTTTATGGTTAGTCCAAATTTAATGAAAAATTGGTTTAGTACTCTTTTAATCGGCCTCATGAGTGTACGAGATGAATTAGATAACCACAATGGTATTACCATGCATTCGTATAATCCATATTTTATTTTAAATGTTATTTTCCATTCATCCCCTTCACAGATTCGTATTTGGTAGTACCCAATTTGAAGCTTAATGTTACTAAAATATCATGCTCTTGTTAGTATGTCCATCATATTGTCTAATCTTGGAATTGGGAACCAACACTTAATTTTGATATTATTAATTTATCTACTGTCCATAAACATTGTCCCGTCTCCATGCTTTTTGGGAGTCAATCGTGCTGGATTTGCATATTAACTTATGTTTTCTCTTACTAACCCATTCTTTATCAAATATGTCACCTGTCTATTAAACTCCTCACTCTATATTGGGCTCATCTTGTAGTATGATTGATTTGGAAGGGATGATCGTAGGATCAAATTAGTATGGTGTTGTATATACCTCTTTGGAGGTAGCCCATATTGTAACTCATATGGTATGAAATACATGTATTCTTTTGTTACATTTTTTTTCCATAATAGGTATACAAAAGCCCTCTAGTTCTATCTTTATTTTCATTAAAGCATAGCACTAACCTACTTCTTCCATTTATATAAAAAATAATTTGTATCCAAGGATCCCTCACTCTTCTCTTATTCCTAGAAGAGTTAAATGACCACCTTTACACCATCCTTCATAAAAGTATAAGTATATTTCCCTCCATGCCGCGTATCCTTTCTATCATATTTTGCCCGGGCTCCCCAAAGTAAACATAAAAACCCAAAATAAAGGAACCGCGATCGTAGTTTACATACCGTGATCGCGGTTCCTGAATTCTAGGTTAAGTAATTACCGAACCTAAAACCATGATCGTAGTTTAGAACCATGAGCACAGTTATAAACTGCGATCGCGGAACTCTGAGACAAAATTTAGCAGTCCCGCGACTCCTTATTTTCCTCATTTTTCATTTCAAACCGCAATTTTTCCTAAAAAATTTTCACTCACGCTTTCAATACCACCTCTAAATTTCTCATCTGACTTCTAGATAGCGATAGATTCAACCATGCCGCCAAGACGAGGAAGTAAGTCCCTGATTGTAGTCATTTTTTTGCATTTTAGGTTTTTTTTTGCATTTTAGAGTTTTTTTTTGCATTTTCATGGGTTTTTTGAAATGTTTGTTTATGTATACAATTTTCTTGTTTTATCAGTTGGTCGGCAAGCTCAAAATCATGTAAACCATCAAAACATTCCTCAAAACCCACCAAACATTCCTCAAAACCCTCCGAACATTCCTCAAAACCCTCCTCCAAACATAGATCTGCCTCCTGTGGCTCCTTCTGTCCCCACTGAGCCACCAGGAATGCAAGATAATTTCATTGGAAGAATCTGAGAAAATAAAATTGTCATTAAGAACCTAATTCAACCTATAAGACAAAACCATACTACAAATCCATCCCGCATGACTTTAGCCAATACATTACAAACATTGATTGGTGAAGTCGAGTCTGCAACCAACCAAATACATAGATGGAACACCTTTAGAAGTGACTGTAGGCGGTTGTATGTGGATAAATTATCCCATGCGCCCGTCAAAGACAAAAAAATTGGAAAACACCTCATTTTTACATTATTTACTGACCCTAGAACCAATTCCCCCCTGTAGTTACTTGCAAACGGTTCCCAATACATTGGTGCCATGATGACAAAATCAAAAACAATTTTTGGGACCGATGGTGGATGGTTTTTGATTATCCACCATGCAACAACAATGAGGTTCCTCTTTATTTTTTGACTTCGTGCTCAATGAGGTCCCGAATTATTTTGACTTTTCTGACTTTTTTGGTCGAGGAGGTGGCTCTGGACAGAGTAGACCTGGTGCACGCGTAGTTCAGCCTCGGATCCCCCATGCCACAAAACCCCCACTGCCTTCAATTATCCCTCCTACACTGAAGGAGGTTCTGGAGATTGATACATTGCATGCATTGAGGGAGCTCACTAGCACTCTCACCCAGCATAGTGACCAGATTGCATCTGGTGATGTTGGTGGAGGCACCAGTTCTAGTGCACCACACCACTATGGATCATGTGGTGCCGTATACACTGCAGGCGAGACATCATCTACTAGTTCACAGGATTTATTTTCTATAGACGAGATGCTGGGGAATGTTTTTAGAATTGGTGCCACTGATATTGGTCTTTCACAGGTAAATTTCAAATAAATTTAAATTATATATATATATATACAATAGTTTAATTCACATGTTTGAGTTATTAATACATACATATACATATATATATATATATATATATATATTTGATTGTACGTCATGTAAATACATGTAAAAAATTAATTTTTTATTTTATTTTAAATAGCAAGATCCGGTGAAGGAAACATCCGGCGTCGACATGTTGGCTACTACGGCTGGGCGCGTTTCAAACATAAGTTTCAAGTTGTATAAACTTACATTTTTAATTTCATTTGATTGCACTAGATTATTATTATAATGTTTCACATGTATGTTGTACATGTATTAATATTTTTCTCTTTTATACACAGGAGCCTGGCGGGTCATCATCTACTCAGGGAACTGAGGCTATTGGCATGTCTCACATGAGTTTTACGCAGGTTAGTAAATCTCTTTACACTTTGTTTCTAATTACTGGAAGTTCACGTGGATTACATGCTTTGGACCATTATCACGTAGATTTTAATATTGATTTGTACATTTTTTTGGTATAGCTTATGACTGCTAGAGAGAATCCTCTATATATGCAGACTGTGGAGGCTGCTATAGATACTGCCATAGCATCTGCAGATCCACTAACTGAGGTACAATTTGTTTAAATTTGTTAAATTTTGGAGGTTCATTATTTCTTATTAAAATTAAATCTACAAATATCAATTTTTTTAGGTATATGTGAAATATTTAATTTGAAAATTAATTATTTGTATGTAGCTTACACCTCGTGAGTCTATTGTTGTCCCTGCGACGTGTCAACAACAAATTGATAGGGATCATGACATTGCGATAAGATTTCACATGTATTTTAACTAAATTGTACAAGTTTCTAAATTTTTAATGTTTTTTAAAAGTTTCTAAATTTTTAATTGTATAAACTTACATTTTTAATTTCATTTGATTTCACTAGATTATTATTATAATGTTTCACGTGTTACATGTATTAATATTTTTCTCTGTTATACACAGGGAGACTGGCGGGTCATCATCTGCTCAGGGAATGAGGCTATTGGCATGTTCACATGAGTTTTACGCAGGTTAGTAAATCTCTTTACACTTTGTTTCTAATTACTGGAAGTTCACGTGGATTACATGCTTTGGACCTCTATCACGTAGATTTTAATATTGATTTGTACATGTTTTTTGGTAGCTTATGACTGCTAGAGAGACTCCTCCATATATGCAGACTGTGGAGGCTGCTGTAGATACTACCATAGCATATGCAGATCCACTAACTTAGGTACAATTTGTTTAAATTTGTTAAATTTTGGAGGTTCATTATTTCTTATTAAAATTAAATCTACAAATATCAATTTTTTTAGGTATATGTGAAATATTTAATTTGAAAATTAATTATTTTTATGTCATTTGATTTCACCTAGTGATTATTATAATGTTGTCACTGTGTATGTTGTACATGTATTAATATTTTTCTCTTTTATACACAGGAGACTGGCGGGTCATCATCTGCTCTGGGAATTGAGGCTATTGGCACACCTCACATGAGTTTTACACAGGTTAGTAAATCTCTTTACACTTTGTTTCTAATTACTGGAAGTTCACATGGATTACATGCTTTGGACCTCTATCATGTAGATTTTAATATTGATTTGTACATGTTTTTTATACAGCTTATGACTGCTAGAGAGACTCCTCCATATATGCAGACTGTGGAGGCTGCTGTAGATACTACCATAGCATATGCAGATCCACTAACTGAGGTACAATTTTTTAAATTTGTTAAATTTTGGAGGTTCATTATTTCTTATTAAAATTAAATCTACAAATATCAATTTTTTAAGGTATATGTGAAATATTTAATTTGAAAATTAATTATTTTTATGTAGCTTACCCCTCATGAGTCTATTGTTGTCCCTGTGATGCGTCAACAACAAATTGATAGGGATCATGACATGTCGGTAAGATTTCACATGCATTTTAACTAAATTGTTCAAGTTTCTAAATTTTGAATGTTTTTTAAAATTTTGGGTGTTAAAAACTTGTTGTTTATGAATGTGCAGGTTAGGTTGCATGCATGCTTAGAGACACCTAGGACCACACGGATGAAATCCGTAGTGGCATCTCCCTCCACTACATCCCCAGGTCATGGACGTGCTACTTCTACTAAGGCAAAGAGAGGGAAGATGTTTCATGAGTAGATTTATAGTCCACCTGGATGTACATATGTGGTCATGAGTAGATTCATAGTCCATTGTATATCTATAGCATTTTGCAACTGCATGTGGTCCCATATGTACATTATAACACGTGCTTAGTTTTAGATGTACACATACATTATGAACTTATACATATATATATATTCAGAGATGTGCGTCTAGAGCACACTTTGTTTGATTCTTATATATGTATGTATGTATGTATGTATGTATGTATGTATGTATGTATGTATGTATATATATATATATATATATATATATATATATATATCCATGTGTGTTGGTTTTCATATTTATGACTTTTTCAGTTCTTCTTTAACAAGCAGTGTAATGTTGGGATGAATATTTCTTAACTTTTGCTTTATGGGTTTAGCATCTAATGGAAAACATTAATATTCATATTCTCATAATAATGCTATGAAAACATTTTTTTCTTTTGTTGAAAGTGAAGCTCCAAGATTTATCTATTATTTTTCTATATGTTCTTTGTCTTGTTTTTTAACTAATGACTCAAAGAGGATTTCACTATGAGACTTATGTTTGTTTTTCTTGCAAGGATTTTCAGAAGTAGTTTTTATTTTTCTTATACTCTTTTTATTCAAGTGTTCACACATCTGTACTTTTTATCCAAAGTATATACAATCATCTAGGTTGATGGGAAAATATTTCTTATGATCCCCCTTCAAAATAGAATCCTTGATTCCCATGAATTATGCAAATGTCTCATCATTATCAAAGAGACACTGAGAGATCTTATATTAATAAGGCATTTTGACGACTTAATTTATCATCTAGACCATTCTTTTGATATGTTGCCTCCAACAATGTTAAGGGATTGACCAATGATGGAAATTTCTTATTACAAGGAGTGAGTACATTTGGAACCAAATGTTCTTTGACCCAAATCAGTTTCTGAATGGCCTAGTTGTTTCACCAGTTTCAATAAGCAGATCTATTTAGATATATGAGTTACAATGAGCTCTATGTATAAGGGTAACTTTTTCTCTTGGTTATTGCATGGGATTGGATTTTGATGAAAAGAGATATGATTTTTGGAGTCAAGGTGTGTACTAATTTCTCAAAGGTGTGTGAGATCTATTTTTGTCGACACCCCTTAACTCATAAGTGTTTTATATAATATTTTCTTATGAGCAATGGTGATTTTCAGGAGATATAGGATCATAATTCTAGCTGGTGTCTTTCCCAATTATTCTATTAAGTTGTATTGGACTTGTTGTGGAATAGGTAGGGGATAAATGGTATTACCAAACTAGAATGTCTTGTATCCACATCACAACTTTTCTTTAATATCCTAATGGTATTTACTTGTTCATTAGATGAATGGACGCATCCTATAAGGGATTAAAATTGTTTATCATTTTTTGGATAGATGTAGGTAGTATTCCGATAGTCATTACAAGCTTGTCCATGATCTGAATTTTTGTCCTTTTTATCTCCATGGTTAGGATATGGTTATTTGAATATACTCATCTTCTTGTTAGGACCATGTCTAAATTCTTTGCAAATTGTTGTAGCAACATATCTTTATCAAATGGGTAAGGAAATAGATTTTTGTATAGATATTTTCTATTGTGTCCTACATTTCTTTCTTGTAAAGTGGTTAGCGTATTCTTCATTGAATGCAACTCTTGTTGAATCATTTTTTTCCTTTGTGGGCGATATATTGGTCTATTCACTTTAGCAACTTTGAAATTTTCTTCATTAGATGGATAAATGTGAAATTCACCTAACTTTATATCTTGAGTCTATCCTTGCATGTATTCCTTGTTGGTTTTGGTGGGTGATCCTCAACATTTTTTTACGTTTTATTGAAGTGGAAGAATAACCTGTATTAAAATGGATGTCCATTTCTATGAGGGATGGTCATCTTGGATCTTCTACTTTGTGATTCATGGTCTTAATCGCCACTTCATACTCTTGTAATAGTCTACCTCCTAACTCAAGGACTCTTGCAAGTACTTCGTCTCTATTGTAGTAAAGGAGCTCATGAAAGAAAGATAGATCTAATTTGTTTTGGTCTTCGTATGAATTAGATTCTTCTCCACTATGACCAACCAAAGGTTCCATGTATTTTACTTGTGAGAAGATGGTTTCTAAATATTTTTGACTGAATGGGTATGTTGAATTACAAGGATTTACCTTTAAGTTGGGTTCATCTCGTTTAGACATCATTTTCGTGATTTTTGGCACCACTCGGACTCCATGGCACCTAGATAGGCCTCATCAGATCTGACACCTCATCATAGGGACCTTCTACAATAGCATCTCTTGGTTTTTTCCTTCTCATTTCGGTTCTCTCGCTGTCCTACTGTTTGCAAACGTGTGAAATAGTGCAGTTGGAGCTAGTGTAAGGTTGTCAAATGCTATATTTTGCAAACGGTGGGTTGTGGCACCAAACCAACTGTGCCAGCACATCCAGGTGGCCAGGTGAATGCTAGAGGAGGTGGTGTTTTGGTGTGTGAAAGGGTCTTTGCTTCTGGGCTACTTCGTTCGGGTGTAGTCCCTTAAGAGCCCTGAGACCCAAATATCGTTCAACTTCAAGGGGTGACTACTTGGACTCTGTGGCACCTAGAGAATCCTCATCTAATCCAAAACCTTAGCGTAGGGACCCTCTATAATATCCTCTCAGTTTTTTCCTTCTCATTTCAGTGCTCTCGCTGGACTACTATTTGCAAACGTGTGAAATAGTGCAGTTAAAGCCAGTGTAAAGTTGTCAAACGCTATATTTTGCAAATGATGGGTCGTGGCACCAAACCAACTATGCCAGCATGTCCGTGTGGCCAGGTTAGCGCTAGAGGATGTGGTATTTCGGTGCGCAAAAGGGTCATTTCTTCCAGGCTACTTCGTTTGGGCGTAGTCCCTTAAGAGCCCTGAGACAAAAATATGGTTCAACTTCGACGGGTGACTACTCAGACACCGTGGCACCTAGAGAGGCCTTGTCTAATCCAACACCTTGGCATAGGGACCCTATAAAATAGTATCTCTTGGTTTTTTCCTTCTCATTTCGGTGCTCTCGTTGTCCTACTATTTGCAAACGCGTGAAATAGTGCAGTTGGAGCAAGTGTAAGGTTGTCAAACGCTATATTTTGCAAACGGTGGGTCGTGGCACCGAATGAACTATGCCGGCACATCTGGGTGGCTAGGTGAATGCTAGAAGAGGTAGTGTTTTCGTGTGTGAAAGGGTCGTTGCTTCCGGGCTACTTCGTTCGGGCGTAGTCCCTTAAAAGCCCTAAGACCAAAATATCGTTCAACTTCGACGGGTGACTACTCGGACTCCGTGGCACCTAGAGAGGCCTCGTCTGATCTAAAACCTCGGCGTAGTGACCATATACAATAGCCTCTCTAGGTATTTCCCTTCTCATTTTGGTGCTCTTACTGTCCTATTATTTGCAAATGCGTGAAATAGTGCAGTTGGAGCTAGTGTAAGGTTGTCAAATGCTATATTTTACAAACTATGTCAACATGTCCACGTGGCCAGGTGAACGCTAGAGGAAGTGGTGTTTTGGTGCATGAAAGGGTCATTACTTCTGGGCTACTTCGTTCAGGCGTAGTCCCTTAAGAGCCCTCAGACCAAAATATCGTTCAACTTCGACGGGTGACTACTCGGACTCCGTGGCACCTAAAGAGGCCTTGTCTAATCCAAAACCTCAGCGTAGGGACCCTATGCAATAGCCTCTCTCAATTTTTTCCTTCTCATTTAGGTGGATCCATGTCCTACTGTTTGCAAACGCGTGAAATAGTGCAATTGGAGCCAGTGTAAGGTTGTCAAATGCTATATTTTGCAAACGGTGAGTCGTGGCACCGAACCGACTACATTGGCATGTCTAGGCGGCTAGGTGAATGCTAGAAGAGGTGGATTTTTGGTGCGTGAAAGGGTCGTTGCTTCCGGGCTACTTCGTTTGGGTGTAGTCCCTTAAGAGCCCTGAGACCAAAATATCGTTCAACTTCGGCGGGTGACTACTCAAACTCCATGGCACCTAGAAATGCCTCATATAATCCAACACCTCATTATCGGGACCCTCTACAATAGCCTCTCTCAGTTTTTTCCTTCTCATTTCGGTGCTCTCGCTGTCCTATTTTTTGCAAACGTGCGAAATAATGCAGTTGGAGCCAGTGTAAGGTTGTCAAACGCTATATTTTGCAAACGATGGGTCATGACACCAAACCAACTCCACCAGCATGTCTGGGTGGCCAGGTGAATGCTAGAGGAGGTGGTGTTTCGGTGCATGAAAGGTTCGTTGCTTCCAGGCTACTTCGTTTGGGCGTAGTCCCTTAAGAGCCCTGAGACCAAAATATCATTCAACTTCGACAGGTGACTACTCAGACTCCATAGCACCTAGAGAGGCCTCTTCTAATTTGAAACATCAGCATAGAGACCCTCTACAATAGCCTCTCTAAGTTTTTCCGTTCTCATTTCGGTGCTCTCGATTTCCTACTATTTGCAAATGCGCGAAATAGTGCAGTTGGAGCCAGTGTAAGGTTGTCAAATGCTATATTTTTCAAACGGTTGGTCATGGCACCAAACCGACTACGCTGAAACATCTGGGTGGCCAGGTGAACACTAGAGGATGTGGTGTTTTGGTGTGTGAAAGGGTCGTTGCTTACGAGCTACTTTGTTGGGGTGTAGTCCCTTAAGAGCCCTGAGACCAAAATATCATTCAACTTTGACGGGTGACTACTCAGACTCCATGGCACCTAGAGAGGCCTTGTCTAATCCGAAACCTCGGTGTAGAGACCCTCTACGATATCCTTTCTCAGTTTTTTCCTCCTCATTTTGGTGCACATGCGTAGGTATGGTCTTGTAAACATTTGGGGAGGAATCGTTTTCAAAATTTACAACATTTTCAAAATTTACAACTTTTTCAAAATTTACAAGTTTTTCAAAATTTACAAGTTTTTCAAAATTTACAAGTTTTTCAAAATTTACAACTTTTTCAAAATTTCCAACATTTTCCAAATTTACAACTTTTTCAAAATTTACAACATTTTCAAAATTTACAACATTTTCAAAATTTTCAACTTTTTCAAAATTTACAACTTTTTCAAAATTTACAACTTTTACAAAATTTACAACTTTTTCAAAATTTACAACTTTTTCAAAATTTACAACATTTTAAAAATTTACAACATTTTCAAAATTTACAACTTTTTCAAACAATGAAAGCTTCTCTTAGCTTCGAGAATTTAAAATTCTCTACTAACAGTGCTAACCATGTGAAGGTGGAATCTTTTCTAGCACCACTAACCTAAACATAAAAGTGTTAGTCAAAGAAATTTAAGTTTCAAATCAAAACCATATACTATCTATATATGTACGAAATACACAAATTTAAAATAAAATATATTCAAACTTAAATCTAGATCTTTAAACTAAAAATTTTATATATATATTGAAAAGAAATTATATATACCAGACATGAGCATTGTAAATTCATTCCAATGAACCATTAGGATCGGATCTACTCTAAATAGTGGACAACATTACTTCATGATCTGACTCTCGAACCTTCCAAAGAATCTTGTTATTAGGCCTTCCTCGATATCTTTACAGCTGAATATTTGTCGCTAGAACTAGATGTGAATATAAGAGTATTTTCCTGTGTGTCTCAAAGTCTTCAAACACCCAAATAGAAGAGTTTTTTAATGGATACCGTTGAAGCCAAGTTCCAGTAACTACCACTAACCCTGTAGGATACTCAATATCTTCACCATCTATAATAGGAGAAGTCAACTTCTTTCTTTCCTCGATGCAATGACATAAGAAATAGTCTGTTCCTTCTTCATTGTCTTCTGTCACAATTACTGCAAACACATGTCCTACAAAAAAAAACCAAGATTGAACAACTCAAATTTAAATTACATATTAAAATTTCAATGGACATAACTCAATACAAAAATTAAATAAATAGTTCCATAAATACCTTGTCGCACCAAAATCAAAATTTCTTCAAAGTCCTTGGATGTTGTAACCTCATCTGCAAAAACAAGTCGTAATGCTTATGGAGGTTGATAACTAGGAAGCGAAGTTAGAGGCCTACAAATCCATCCTTCCACCCATTCTTGTGAATCACACTCAGCAGTGACAAACTCGTTACAAGATGCACAAAAACATCTCAACTTTCTTGTCCATATGGCCCATGAAGTAGCGTCTGAGCTACAAAATGAGTGCATATCACTAGACCCAGTGAGTGTCATACAATGCTCATAGTTAGCAATATGTTGTTCCTCTATCAACCAAAAATATCTGCGAATTGTGGAATTTTCTTGAGAACCTCGGCCCATGTTGTCAGTACACCATTCCACTATGCTCTTTGCATCTTTTAATTTAGCACCATCTTTGTACCTCAACTCTTCTCTTGCAAGAACTCTTTTCACACATGCCCCTGCACCGTCATGCTCTCCTTTTCCATGTCTAGCCTCACTGAAACTCCAAATATGTTGCACACCCATCTTGATGTGCATTCTACTCATCCAATAAAACATTCATGCATTCTTAAACTGAGACGTGTAATTATCTAACCATATATAATGTTGTTTGAAGTGGATGTCCCTATCAGCTAAGTTTCCATAAAATAACTGGAAACACCCTTACATAAATTTAGTAGAATGAGTACGATCATCACTGATATAAAATTGGTACTCTCTTAAAAAAAATTGATCATTCTCTGTACTGTCAGGAGAATGTAGAAATGCTATATGCACAAAAATGGCAACTTGTACTGAGTTGTAATATTGTGATTGAACCTCCATTTGTGGTTGCAATGTGTAATTCTCTGCAAAATCAACCACTGAAACAATAGTACCAATAGGAAATGTGTCTTTTCATAGCTTGAATTGTTCATCCAACCATCGAGCTCTATGTGTATGCCTCGCATACTCATAAACAATTTCATCCTTAAATTTTCTCATAAATTGAAAAATGGGCGTTTGTTCTATAACTAGCTCACACCGTTTTGACTCTTTTCCATCTTTCAACTAGTATGTAACTGATTTATATTTATCAAAATCAACTAAATTATGTCCTATTATACCTTCAATTTTCTCAAGGATGCAACTTTCCAATTTAGGTAATCCGCTGCATGTACTACAACTTCCATCTAAACAATCTTGACTATAAAAAAATTGTCCAACTTCTTTTTCACAAAATATAGTAGGAATGAAATCCCTGGAAGATATTGGTGGAACTTGAACACCACATTCAGATAACATATTTTCAAAATAAAAATTAGAATGAACACATAAAAATTTAGCATAATGCATCACAAATTCAACATGTTGCCTATAACAACAAGTGGTGCGTAGATTTTCACATATAGTGGTTTCAAAATTTCAAAAAAACGTTGACTAATTTTAATTTCTAGATTCTCTTGTTCAAACTTACGAAAAAATTGAGTTTGAGTCATATCTAAGAAATGCTTTGGATGTGGTTCACGATTAGTAGAGCCAACTCTCCGTTTTATAACATCTCTTGTATTAGGTGAAACTCTAGTGTTATCATGCCAAAATTTAATAACTTCTCTTATAGCATCAGAATTATTTTTGTCCTTACATGGTGCTCTAGCAGAAAATAGCCAAAAATCAGCATTATTGAGTGATTGAAGGATATTACGTCTTTCAATTGCTTTCATTAGAGTTTTTCGATTAACTTGCAACATTCGACTTATTTGCGTAATCAAACATTGTTTTTTTATTGATTCACTTACAACACTAGTAGCAAGTACACGACACACAATATTCCTGTCCCTAGTGTGTCTCTTGACACCAATAGTGTGATATCCATCATGAAGGTTTTCAACAATTGTAGAGGTTTGACCACGTATATTAGATGTTGTCAATCCTAAGGTGTTTAATGTAGGTCTCATTTTAATCAATTTCATCAAACTAACCAACAACTGACATATTTGAGAATCATTTAAAATTTCAAAATGATTATCCCAAATTTCAGTGGCTTTTCTTCTGATTTGTTGTTCAGAAATTTTGTCAGACATTGGTTTCAAAATGTTTTCATCAATTTCAATCAAAAAATTAGGTTTCTTATGTAAAATCCTAGGAGGTTTTTTTGTCAAATTTTGCTTGTCTACAGTTTCAACATGAATTTCCTTATTCACATTTTCATTGTCTCCTTCAATTTCAACATTCGCTACATCATGAGTATTTAATTCTTCTTCAACATTGACAGTAAAAACTTCTTCATCACGAGTATTTAATTCAACTTCAACATTGACAGTAGAAACATTACCTAGTTCTTCATTGCTTACAATATTTGGGATTGAAGATGAACCTCTTCTAGATTCACGAAGTTTCCATATTCGCTCAGCATTTTGAATTTTGTTGGCCTCTAATTCGTTTCATGTTTTTTTACTTAATGACTTCCTTTTTTGACTTCATTTTTTGTCTCCCATGATGTTTTGCTTCCAGTGATAAGAAAAACGTGCAGAAAAAGACATAATTTCGTAGTAATTTATACGGTAAGGTAAGAGAGTAAAAATCACATGGTAATTCAAACATTGGGATGTGTGTAAATATGATTTATAAAGCGCGCTCGTGGTTTATGTTAAAAACCATGATCTCGCTTTATAAACCACGATCGCGGATCTATCTGCCAAATCTAAGCCTCGGAAAATCTTTTTTTTCCCCAACCAAAGCTATGGAAGGTCATTATGAAGTGTAAAAGGTCAAAAAACCTCAAATCTGCTCTTCCAAAGACTTGAACCATGCTAAAAAACTGAAAACATTTCACAAAAATGGTGCCATCGCGTAGGGAAGACTCTTAGCTTCGTAGAAATTTTGTTTTTAAAGTGAATAGAATAAGATAAATATCATTTTATAATTTTTTACTAACAATAGGTCTTTAAGACATTTTTTCCCGTGAATGTTCATGTCTACGTTTAAGACTGTAAATTTTGTTTCGCTTATCAAAATATGATAAAAATCATACCATCCCAAGCGTGGAAAAATTCTATACACGTTAAAAAATATATATATTTGATTTCGATATTTTTTGATATAGTTATGGCAGGGAAACGGAAAGCGCTCCATTTTCTAAATATTTTCAGACCACTTTCAAGGAAAAAATCATTAAAAAAAAATATTGCTAAAAAAAATACAAAATAAAATCCATCCCAAGATAGACAACTACATCTAACGTTTCACCAAAGGAAAAAAAAAAACAAGATTTGGTCATCCAAAATGCGGGCAAATGGACTACAATCTTATAAGTTAAAAAAAAATAAAAAAATTCATATAATATTAAGTGTTTAATATAGCTAAACTTGTTCATTTAAAAAATAAATAAAAATTTAAAACTAGATTCCGAATGCTACGATTCATATTTATAGAATTTTTTCTAATTTAGAGTGCGTGTATAGCTAATAATCCCTACAAGTTGAGATTTTGCTGTTTTTTGCAATATGACATCCACGGATGACCCTATATTTGTCCATCAACTTCCTACACTTACTCGCATCAATTGTCATAACATGACACCATACCTATTCCTTATAGGTATCCCCAACCGAAAAATTTATTAGGAATATTTTATCTATGATTACCTCATTCCCTTTACTGAATGATGATATGCGATATGTATACAATTTCTTATCACATGTCAAACTGATTTTATCAACCATAACAGTTGAGACCATATTCTCACAACTACCACCATCAATAATAATTTTACATACCTACCCTCCGGAGGTCCATCTTATTCAATAGATATTTTTCCATAACAAAGAATGACCACAAGCAACATCTTGTTATTTATCCTTCCTTGGGACAATCATCATTCTCATTATCATGAGGGTTTAAACTATGTCTCGAGCAACGTCCATTTCGTGTTCTTTTTCACCTTCAAAAAGGTTTAATCGTTATTTTTCCACTCTCCATCTATCATGTGTAGGATAGTGAAGAAACTTAAAATATTTTTCCCCTTATTTTTCACATCAACAACAAGTATACATCCTTTAGGGGCTATTCGAACCACTTCCTCCACCATATCATCTTCCTCTCTGAAACCCCCTACCTCTTTGATAATTACCACGACATTGACAATATTTTTCTGAAACTTCTATATTAGAGAATTCACATTTTAGGGAATCAAATATAACCCCCCCTCTCATTTGAGATGAGGATGGTATTCTCTTCAATACTCTTCTAAAGCTCCTCTTGTTATTTTATTATTATTTTAATGTGAGTTTATAAGCACCATCTAGGATATATTTCTAGAGTATACTCAATTGATCATGCATGGTATAAGACAACCCATTTAAAAACCTTCTAACCTTTTATTTTTTATACACTCCTTGTTCCACCTAGATTGATAGCTTGTAAAATTAATTGGCACAATCATATATGTTGAGATGATTTTGAAATATGTTTTGAAATCTTCAAAAAAATGTCTGGCATAATCTACAAGAAGATAATTGTTTTCATCTTCTTCACCATTTTATGCCAATTTCGGATGTTTCCTTTTATTTTCATTTATGTTTCATTTTTTAGGTGATACCACTAGATCATTGCATGTCTGGCCAACATAGTACATGCAAAATTATCCTTCTTCTCCTCTAAAATTATTATCCACTATAATAATATTTCATTGTTATTCAACCAGTGAATCAATTCCTCTAGTCATAACCCTCCACCATAATCAAGTACATTAATCCAATTATTGTCATTCCTTCCCTGCAAAAATTAGATATGTATCTCCTTGAATGGCCACTCATTCAATTTTTCTTCATATATATTATTTTATTCTTAATTTCCTCCTTTATTCCTTATTGAATGTAATTCTTTAATATTATCATTACCTAGATTTTCATCCCCATTAGCATGTTTGCATTTAAGGTGTGTAACTTCTTATGTGAGCTAAGAAACTTGTCCCTATAGCTCTTACATATACATATTGGTATGGGAATGACCACCTCTTCTATCTCACTTTTATAAAATAGAGGTAATAAATACCATAGACAAATGTAAGTTTCATTGCCTTCACCATTCCTGCAAGATCTAAATCCTACTCTGATACCAATTGATCTGGATCGAGGTGCAAGAGGTTGAAATTCCTCCACAACACACACACACACACTTTTTTGAAAAAAATTAATAAATTCAAACTATTTTCCTTCTCATTTATGAATCCAGACTAATCCTTTACAACATTACCATTTTGTTTTTATCGTCCACTATCTCTAAAAAATCCTAAAATGCTAGGTAACAATAAAATAATACAAAACCCTAAAAAACAAAAAATTACCTACTAGTAAAACACCTTGCACGTGCCCTAAATTTTGTGTACTAAATATTTTTTCATAGATTAAGGTTTGTGCCAAATCTTGGCTTATTCTATAAAAAGGAATAAAATATATCAAAACTCTAATTTCTTGACAAAACCAAAAAATACATTTGGAGACAAATTTACTCCACTACTTGAAGTAATTAGGACCCAAAACTATGTTGAAATAGCACCCAACCATTGTTAAAAGGTTGTTAATGGAGTATTACTAATTAGGATCTAACTGTGTGGAAAATTTCAAGATGATCCAATAGTTGGATTAGAAGTTATGCTTCTGCATCAAAATTTTTGATTCATATCAAGGTAATTATATTCTTAAAACAAAACAAATACAAACTAATAGTGTCATAGGTAACCTGGTCAAATTTGGGAAACTTAGTATACTGTTGAAGTTAACTTTCATGTCAATGTTGATTGGAAAATGTGTCGAGAAAATTAACTACAATAGTAATATATTGTATACATCTAAGAGGTAAAACATAAACATTCAAACTCTTTATCCTTCACACTCCATTGAAAGAGAGTTTTATATTATTATTTAGTATTGTAAACCTAAATTATAGGAAAGAGGAATATAATGTCCAAGTGTCATGAAAATAATATCTATTACTAGTCCATAACGTAAACTTAGAAGCCACAATTCCTCTTAGAAAGTTGTAAGAAATAAATGTATATTCCAAAAAGCTAAAGCAATATATATAATTGGAAGTTACTATATTACTCAATCTTTTAAATCCCTTTGGATATCACTTTAATTTAATTTTATGATTCACGCACAATAGTTTCCATTGAAGTAGTTTCATCAGAAAGAGGATAAGTTTTAAAAAGGTAGGTGAAGTATCATAATGAAAATATATTTAATTTACGAAAAATGTTGATAATATTTTGGAATATGTTTAGGAGATGTGAGTAGAAACAATTGCAAAAGTATCAAATTGTTTTGTTGATAAAATGCTATCAATAGTAAATATCAATACATTGGTTGAGATATAATATCATAAATTTCTTATGAGGCCGTGAACCTATGACCTTTGCAGGACTTGAAGGTACCGATTTTGGACCTAAGTTCATTGTCAACAAGCTTGTTTGGGAGGGATTCTAATAGATGTCATTTGCAAGGTCTTACGTGGTATTGCATCTTGGAGGTAGTAATAGTTGCATGATTTCATTCTAAGGAAGATTCTAGGCTTGACTTGGGATTGTAATCAATTAGCATATGATTTGGGAGGGTCACCTAATCCATTGTTGCACAATTAAAATGCTCTGTCAACATTTGCAGAGATCGAAATTGAAGGTGGTTGGATGAGAAGACTAACATCCATTCTAATGGAGACCAATGTCTTCACACATTTGATGTGTAATTTGGGTAAGCAGCTATGTTTCAACAAGATTTCCAATTAGGTTTGATTTTATTATGAGAATCATCATATTGAATTGGATTTTACCTAGTTTCAATAAGTTAGATTGCTATGCAATAAAAATTGTTGGTATGATAGTAGATCATGTTATTGAAACAGAGTTTCCATAGGATCAAATGAATACCCATATGTAGATATGACATAGAAAGAGAAAGTAATGATGGGTTCATCCAAAGTTGTTGAAATGCTGGTTAGATGAAGTACTATCTGAGAGGTCCCCTTCATCTTGTAGGATCTTCCATATCATGATGTATCAACATAATCATGTAGTTTAATGGAAAAGTGCATGAAGTATCCTCACTTTCTCTCAACTTTGTTATAAATAGCAGTCACTTCATTAGTCTCAACTATGATTCTAGATTGATGTCAGGGTGCCAATAGATGTACAACATTTTGATTAGTGGATAATCGGGCTATGTAGATTAAATCTAACTGTGAAATAATAATTAATAGAAGAATCATTGGGCATTTAGCTAATAAAAAATTTCATGATTGGCGAAACTGTACAATTTAAGTGTAATGACTAAGGTGAGCAACAGATTATCCAGAAATGGATGTTCTATTAGGATAGCTCTTATGAAAGCTTATTTTATGGATACTTAGGTGTCCTTAGATAAGGTCCAATGTAGGAAAGTGGTAATTGGGTCCTGTAATATAGATTGAGGAAGAGAAATGTTCTTGTTTTACCCTTTTGAGGCACATGCAACTAGGGTATTGTGGGTCTTTATCGCGACCCAAATGGTTCGTCAACCTATAAATTTTGAAGGCTAATGTCATCCCTTTAACCAATTTCAGCACCTATTGCTACATGGTTTAAGTGGCTTTTAGTAAGGTCATATCATTTTCAGTTAGGTAAAGATAGAATCATTTGATCAGTGAGACATTCCTCATTGTAGTGGCATCTACATCATGCATCCATTCCATCCAGCTAAATGGTTAGTAGGAGAATATGGTAAAGGGAGTGGTCTGTTGTAACCATTATTAGAGAGATAGTCTTCACCACTTGGAGTAAACAACACAATGACTGATTGTACATTAGGATCTAACTAGGTTCATTTTCTAGTATTAAGAAATCTAGAGAAGTAGAGGTAACATAGGTAATGTTAGTCATGATTCGATGCATTACCTAATTGTAATAAAAAAAATATGTTGTATCTCATTACGCTGTCATATTGATGTTTATGATATGATTTGAGTATATGTTATGTGCAGCGACTGAATTAGGTAGATTAGTTTTATGTTACTTCTCATTAGTTAATATTATTCATGCATACAAATAGGACTTATAGTAATAGGGATATTCCTAACTTAGGTTTCAATATCGAAAAACCCATTGTCTGGAAGAAGTTATGAAGTCACACAATTCCTATCCCCTACAAAACTATGATATAAGACAAGGTCTATGTGTTTGTGCTATATGAATCATGATTTGTATCACATAGACAAAGTGGAAAAAACTCATCTTTCTTGTACGAGGTACGTACATAATCGCATATTAAGTAGTGGGGATGTTCATGATTTCATATTTAAACCATTTTGAAAATTATAGAAAGGAGCATGAAAATTTATATCTTGATAATCAAAGCCAAAATGATTCATTTGGCTACAGTCACTGTTTGATCGAAATTAGTTTCAATATCCACAATATTTTTGTACTTTATCGCTTGCTAGTGTCACATTTTTTTTTATGGCTTACGATATAATTAATGGGAATGGGTTACCATTAGGAGGGTATTCAGGGTTAAATGCACTATATGTGATTGCACTTAAGTGTGAATTAGTTGATAATGAATTTTAACTTAACACATGCAACGAGAAATAATCTTCAGATGGAATCAATCAACAAGTATTATTGTGTGCAAAGATTTGAATGTGACCCTTGTAGTATTGAAATAAAGAATGGCCAAGATTTCCATTTAAATGACATGTAGAGCACAAATTGTTTAGAGCATAGGACATTGTACTTAACCTCTAACATTCCAGTACATAGAAGACATCATGAATTCATTTCATCTAGATGTTAAGCTCCCTTTTTCTATCCTATAAGTCAAAACCATAATTTAAAGAAGAATAAAAAATAGTGTAATGCCCACTTCCCTACGACACTTAGTTGGTTATCATTTTGAATTATGCAGACTTTAGATACAGACATGACTTATACTTATGTTGATTAGCATGATGTTTTGTGACTAGATGCATTTGGATTAGGATTGGATTTTGTTTTAGTATGATCTACACTGACTCATGGACAGACTATTGGATACCGATATTATTTTTATATGGATATATTGCATGTGTTCTAACATTGGATTTCTTCACCATGATGAGTAGACTGTAGTTGTTGAATTTACATTACTGCAATTTTGGATAATGATGAAATGCATAATTAAGTTGTGATTTAGACCTAGAAATAATGATTGATTTGATTACGTATAGATGTTAATAAATTTCATGCATATGACTATTTTGGACATTTTAACATGGCCGCAAGGCCGAGGGAGGTATTATGTATTTTGCAGGAAACACAGCATGATCACAACCTAAAGGGGGATTGGGAACCAAACACAACAGGATGTCGGGTGGTTACAGCATTTGGTCGTCAAGGCAACTAGTGAATTGTTTTATGTTACCCTTGTTCTTTAATGTGTTAAGAAAATTTCCATGAGGGGGGAAATTTTCTAATGTGACCAAAGGGGTAAGAATTTTATTACTTGTTTTAACTTGCTTTAGTAGGTGATTTCTTTTGTGATGTCCTTTTGTTAAATTACTTTTGTTAAGTATGTTTAGATTAATTTAACACCTTGTTTTAAATTTTAAGTCTTGGAGGGAATTCTAGTGGATGTATTAAATTTTGATGGTTGGCTCCTTGAGCCTTGTGTTTCCCCATGTATTGAATGCTTGGTTTTGAGTGTTGACCACTCCAAATCTCTTGAATCTCGAATTTGAGATTTTGGGCAATTTTAGGGGACTTGTGGGACAAGTTGAACTTATCCCACACTTCCCAAAACCCCTTACCAACCATATCTATGGGTTGGGAATCCAAAAAGGGGATTATTTATTGTTTTGGGAAGGGAAATGTGACTTTGGAGTGCACTTTTCTTCATCTTGCATTTAATTGTGTCTTAGGACACATGGGGAAGGGATGGATGTGGAAGATGGAGATGTCATTCAACCCAACCACCCATTTATGGTGTTTTGGGATTTGAGTTGACTAAAGGGAGGTGGTCTTGAGGATGTGTGATGTGGCATCCTACAAGGAGCCACATCACCCTCACTCTTCCTCTTGTCTATTTATGGAAAATTCCTCTCTTGTTGAGGGGGTTGGAGTTTTGTTTTTTGTTTTGGTGGAAGAGTTCTCTTTTGTTATTTTTGGGAGAGAGAAGAATTGGGAGATAGAGAAAAAAAAAGGGAGTGCTTGGACTTGCATGCTTGGATTGATTTGGGAAGGAGCTTGGACAAATTTCTTGGTTTAGGCTTCTCCAATGGAGAGGTAGGAAACCCTCTCCTTTGTTTTGCTTTCATATTATTGTTGCTTCTATGCTAAAATTGTGAAAAATGCATGTTTACTTTGGTGTATTGTGAAAATGGATAGAATGCTTATTGTGTAGTATAGGAGAGGTCTATGGGAATACTCATGAGGGAGGCATAAGAGTAGATTAGGATTTTGTGGAGGGAGTTTGAGAGGGATGCCCATCTTGGGTAAGAATGTTTACATTCTACCTTATCTTTGAGGGAGCCATAAGAGGAGGGAGGCATAAGAGTATGGGAGGAAAAAGGGGTACTTGAGGGAGGCATAAGAGTCATAGGGGCTTGTGTTTTATTGTGGAGGGTTTTGGATGGGCATCTCATCTCAATTGGGAGGCATAAGGAAAACATTCCCATAGTTCCTTCTCTTGTTGGCTTGGATGCAAGCCTTGTTGTGCAAAGTATTGTGTTATTTGTGTTTCCTTGTTGTTTCCTCTTTTTATTTTGAATGTTGTGAAGAAATTGTATTGTGGAAGCAAGTATTGTTGCCTTGAGTTGGAGACCACCCTTCATTGTGTTGTGTTTGGGGCTCGGGGGTCAATGGAGGAGATTGCTTCTCTTCTTCATTGAGTTTTGGTTGGGAGGAGAGTGTTGCCTCTCCCCCTATCTTGGTTGTGATTTGAATACTTGGAACATGGAGCATGGATGAAGAACACTTTGGAGCACAAGAACCTTGTTGTTGACAATGTTAAAATATCATGTAATTACCCACCTTGAGTGGAGAAAGAAATGTAATATTGCCTTGTTTTCTCTAGTTTCCATTATTGTAAATTTGTTCCACATGAAGTAGGGTATGTTGTAATAAGATTTGAAGGAAAGTTGTATTGAGATGTTAATTTCCTTACTTTAAAATTTATTGGAAATGTTGTTAAATCCTTTTGTGGAATGTTGGAAAGAAAATTACAAAAGAATATGCATGTTAGATCTCATTTTGTTGTTTAAAAGGAGATGTATTGAAAGGTGGAATGTTAGTATATTTCCCCTTCTTGTACTATTGAAGAAAGGACTTAAGTTTTAAATTGCCTCCAATATAACCATGAAATCATTAGGGCTGTAGCTCTATTAAGCTTCTTCATTTATGAAATCATTGTCAATATATTTGCAAATTATAAAAGGAGATCGAACCCGCTGGATATTTCATACAAATACCCCTATTGCAATATGAAGAAAGAGGTTTTAACACAAAATTCTAAGCTCAGTTAGTTCTTACCCATCTCTCACCTATTAGGAAACTAATACCTTCAATATAATTGATATTTAAGTAATACTAAAACTAATAAATTTAGTAATAATAAATTATAATGATATTAATGTACCATTAATTATTATTTTGTTATCTAAATACATCTCAGCATACTACCACTAACATATATGCAGATAAACTACATTCAAGCAATAATGTCAACAAAATATATATACCTAAACCTACGTAGTCTCCATGCTTATAGTAATAAAGCATATTACGCCCCTGTATATTCTAGCATGAAACCGATCCACCTCTGTGAGATTTCCTCCCCGGGTGACTTTCTCACTGTCCCCAATCGATTCTGTTTCTTTCTGTACGCCTTTCACTGTCCACCACCGTGCTTTGTTGCAGAGGACAATGATTTGATGGAAATCAAACCTTCAACAGACCATCATATGGAGCAGTCTCATAAACCCTAGGTCGTCTACTATTAATTTATGATTTACCAAACATAATGTTGCTAGAAGAATAAATCACACAAACCCACAAAATGCAAAGAACTCAGGTCGTGTTTGGTCAAGAATATAATATGGAAATGATTTATAAACGTAAGCATATCAAATAATTATCAAATAAGAAAATACAGCAACACAGACTGATCTATATGTATATCTCCAAGGCATAAAATATAGTTTGCTTGGAGTCTTTATCGATCACCTAGACATATCTAATGCTCTTCTATTAACCATGCTCACCCTGCACCCCCCCCTCTTGCATTGTCCCTTGAATCGATCTGAGGGCGTAACCAATTTGAGAATGCATTCGATACTGAACAGATAACAACATAGTTGAACAGCCTGCTCGCTCTGACATCTTTGGCGACCTGTTCTCCCCGCGCTCACCTATTTCCGCGTGGCCTGGGCGTACGTACCAGCTTCTTCTCCGTTATTCCGACCTGTGCCTTCATCCATTACCTCCCACACCCTTACCCGCGCTACCAGGACATTGGAAAAGTTTTTGGTCAACTGAACAAAGCAATATTTCCAAGATCTAAATGAATAATGGGAAGTGGCGCCAGGTAGTTTTCTTGCACGCTAGGAAGAAGTCATAATGGTGGAAAGGTGGTGGTTGACACCCATCGTCCAACCATAACATTTATAGTTATGTTGAAAAGTTTTCCCAAGTCGACTCTTACTTCTTTGTATAAAAGAAATTTCAATTTAGGTTTAGCGCTATATATAAACAATAGCAGTGACAGGTAGTTAAACTTTCTTATACACACTAGAGATAAGTATGGTAGTATGTATATCTAAGTATATTAACAATATACAATGCAATAAAACAGATCGGTATCAAGTACATACCGAAATGGGTGTCTTCCCTATATAAATATGTATATATATATACGTATGTAAATATAAAAATATATATATATATATAATATATATATATAAAAATCTATAATTACATATAATGTAATGTATTAATTTCGAAATAACGTAATATAACCGAATGATAAAGTAAGTATATATATATATATATATGTATATTAAAATGTATTAAATTTTGAAATAACGTAATACGACCGAATAATAAAGTAAGAATAAAAATCGAAGTGGTTCATGTATTCAATTCAAAATAAACTATATCATCCTCTTGGGTTACCTTTCAGACATATTGTTATCACGTTTTTCTTTTCCAGACATTAGACAAATTGACTCGTTCGACGACCCTACTTATCTCTGTGGAACGTCGACTGAGATAGATTCAAATATCTCTTACCTCGAAGCTTTGTCATGACTGGTGGCTCGAGCCTGTATACGGGCACAACTTTTAAAAAAAAAAAAAAATTATGTCACAATTTTCATCTTGGTTGTTTATGGTGCGTCATCGTCATCGGCGTCGGGGGAGCGCGGCGTCTTTTTGCGGCGCTACATGTTTGGTATCAGAATGAGGTTGTTCGAAGCTGGGACCCTTGGGCACACGCAGAAAACGTGAAACCAGAACACTTAACTTAGTGCAGAACATTTTTCCTTAAAATATAAAACCATAATGTTGATAATTATAGTAAACATCAAAATTTGAAAACTGACTCAAGACCTAGAACGATGAACTAAATCTCGCCTTGATCTGTGCAGGGGGCGCGGATTGGGCGAGGGGTCTCTTCACATAGACCTAGACATACCACCACCAGAGCAGGCCGTAGCAGCCCTTCTGCCTCAGATTTTGCAGACACTCCAGGATGTCAATGTCGCTATACGTTGAGAGCCCTTGGGAGGACGACTTGCTAGACATAGTTTGGAGCCATCAGTTGATGCCCAGGCATCCCCTCGACACATCGAGGAGCACAGAGCAGAGAATTTCCATGCAGAGTCGACTAGGGCAGGGTCACCACAGAGAGGACATGGGGACAGGATCTCAGGACATAGGGACAGGTCTCGGAGCCCTAGGCAGAGGGAGGAGCATATAGAGAGATCTAGGGTTCGTCATACATCAGCTGCAGACCATATTAGGGAGATCCTGAAGCTGCGACCATCTCACTATTCGGGTGATACAGGTGGTTTTCAGGCAGAGGCCTGGTTGGTGAGCTTGAGCGGATGCTTCAAGCTCTGTCCTTGTAGTAGCAACACGAAAGCTCGTGTTGCGATCCATCTTCTAAAGGATGGAGCAGGAGTCTTGTGGAGGACCGAGGAGTAGAAGCTCCATGTCGACTTAGAGACGATTACCTGGGAGCTGTTTGAGGAGCGGTTCAGGAGCAGGTATTTACCTAGGAGATTTATTCAGCAGCGGATAGATGAGTTTCATGACCTCCGTCAGGGATCGATGACAGTAGCTGAGTACGAGAGTCAATTTCTGGACCTACTTCAGTACGTCGACTATATGCAGGATGAGTAGGTACGGATTCACAGGTTCATCCGGGGCCTGAACTTGGATTTAGCCGGCACAGTGCGCATTCACTGCCCACAGACGTTAGCAGAGGCCGTGGAGAAGGCCTATATTGCAGAGGAGACACGGGGGAAGACACAACAGGCTAGAGACAGAGTTTGGAGCCGTATCCAACAGATGCAGGATAGTAGGTCGAAGGGGTCAGTTCCTCCTCCACGGGGTGGATAGAGTTCAGGGCAAGCTTCATTCAGGCCACCACAGCAGCAAGCTAGCAGGCAGTAGACCCGCCCACCTTACCAACCTCCTCAGAGATTTGATGCACAGAGAGGACGTAGTATGGGGCCTCCTCCTAGGGGTCCCATCAAGACACAGGGTGCACCGAGAGCTCAGTCAGTAGGAGCTCGTCAGCAGAGACCTCAGCAGTCCATAGCCAGATCGTCAGGATCTGTATCTTAGTCATCTAGAGTACCAGCTGGAGCTGCTTCCCACTGGAGAGGACCAGGCAGCTGTTATGGTTGCGGAGTTGTTGGACATATTTGGAGAGATTGCCCACATAACCCTACCAAGGGTAAGACACAGAGCTCAGAGCCTACCGTTGGAGATATGGCACGGAGTCATCGGATCTACACAGCGGTCGAGAACTGCCAGGCTGAGCATCAGAGTACTGTGATTGAGACGACAGGTAGTATTGGTGGTATTTCCACCTCTATATTATTTGATTCTGGTTCTTCTGATTCTTTCATTGCACCATCCTTAGTAGAGTGTTGTAGGCTGGTGGCAGTTAGGCAGGGCTGTAGTTGGAATGTTGAGATGGCTTCCGGAGCCAAGATTTCTGTAGACTCCTTAGTCAAGGAGTGTGTAGTGGATTTGGGACCCTTCACCACTACTTTTGATCTTCTGATCCTTCCATTGGGATCTTATGGCATCATTTAAGGCATGGATTGGTTTTCCGCCCATAGAGCTAGAGTGGATCATTACCGTAAGACTATTGCTTGCATTGATGATCTTAGGGTGGAGTTAGTAATATCAGGGGGTTAAGAGACCTGTTTTCTATTCGCACCATCTCCGTTATATAGCTTAAGCGGGGTGTGGTGCAATGGGGTTGCCAGTTGTATGCTGTTACAGTTAGTGATAGATCAGAGGATGAGTCCAGAGGACCTTCCCTTGATGATCATCCCATCTTATCAGAGTTTGTTGATGTGTTCCCAGGGGAGCTACCAGGGTTACCTCCCCCACATGAGATCGACTTTCATATAGATCTAGTTCCGGGCACACAGCCTATCTCATGAGCACCTTATCGGATGACTACACCCTGAGTTATGTGAGCTCAAGTTGCAGCTTGAGGGCCTTCTAGAGAAAGGCCTAATCCGTCCCAGTGTATCCCCTTGGGGGTGCACCAGTTATCTTCGTGCCGAATGAAAGATGGATCTCTTCGGCTGTGTATTGATTACCGTCAGCTGAATAAAGTAACGATCAAGAATCGTTACCCCCTTCCACGCATTGATGATTTATTTGATCAGATGAAGGGGGCTACCATTTTCTCCAAAATAGATCTTAAGTCAAGGTACCATCAGCTCAGGATTGCGGAGATAGATATCCACAAGACAGCTTTCCGCACGAGATATGGCCACTATGAGTTCACAGTGGTACCGTTCGGTTTGAGGAATGCCCCCGCAGTGTTTATGAGTTTGATGAATGGGGTATTCAGGACCTTCCTTGATCACTTCGTGCTCATCTTCCTTGATGACATTCTAGATTTACTCACGCACACGTGAGGAGCACGAGGAGCACCTTTGCCAGGTTCTTCAGTGTCTTCGCGAGCAGCGCCTTTACGGGAACTTGGAGAAGTGTGTGTTCTTTCAGCCTGAGGTGCAGTATTTGGGCCACATCATTTCAGGGGAAGGTATCGCAGTCGATCCTTCCAAGATTTGAGCCATCATGGATTGGCCAACACCCCACTAGTGTGACCGAGGTGCGTAGTTTCATGGGTCTAGCAGGGATACTACAGGAGGTTTGTTCAGGACTTTTCTCGGATTGCGCACCCTATCACTTCTCTTCAGCGGAAAGGGAAGAAGTTTTTATGGTCAGATAGATGTGAGCAGGGCCTTTAGTACACTGAAGGAATGCCTTACGAGAGCACCTATCCTTGCAGTGCCAGATCCTCATGGAGAGTTTTTCGTATGCACAGATGCTTCCTTGGCAGGACTTGGAGGAGTGTTAATGTAGGAGGGTAGAGTATTTGCCTTCGAGTCCCGCAAACTCAAGGATTATGAGCTCAATTATCCGACCCATGACCTTGAGCTTGCAGCAGTGGTACATGCCTTAGTACGGTGGAGACATTTTCTTCTTGGCCGGAGATTTACACTCAGGACTGATCACTTGAGTCTTCGCCACCTCTTCATGCAGCCCAATCTCAATGCTCGTCAGCGGCGTTGGATGGAGTTACTTTGTGAATATGACATGGAGATAGAGCATGTGAAAGGGAAGGAGAATGTGGTTGCATATGCCTTGAGTAGACGGAGACATGTGGCTATGGCCACCTCAGTGGGCACAGATTTGCGGAGTAGGATCTTGCAGCAGCTTCCTCAAGATAGTTTCTACCTTGCAGCCAGAGCAGAGATTGAGTCTCAGAGACCTCTTGAGGGGAGGCTTGATGGATTTTCAATAGAGGCAGATGGCCTTCTCAGACACAGAGGTCGAATTTATGTTCCTAGAGATGGAGGCTTGAGACATGATATTTTGACAGAGGCTCATCGTGAACCTTACTCAGCCCATCCCGGGGTGAAGAAGATGCATGCCACCTTGAGGTAGTTGTACTTTTGGAGAGGACTTCGGAGAGATATAGCTTCCTTTGTATCCCGCTGTTTAGAGTGTCAGAAGGTGAAGGCTGAGCATCAGCATCCAGCCGGCCTCCTCTATCCTCACGCCATACCAGAGTGGAAGTGGGACACCATTTCTATGGATTTCATTGTTGGGTTGCCGATGTCGAGGTACCACCACGGTGCCATCATGGTCACAGTGGATAAATTAATGAAGGTAGCCCATTTTTCCCCAGTGAAGACTACCTACACGGCTAGTGCAGTAGCACGAGTATACCTTGATGAGATTGTCAGGTTACATGGGATTCCGCGGAAGATCATTTGTGACCGCGACCCTTTGTACACTTCCCATTTCTGGACCACCGTGCAGTATGCCCTCGTGACGAGGATTAATTTCAGCACAGCTTATCACCCAGAGACCGATGGACAAACAGAGAGGGTGAATTAGATTTTGGAGGACATGCTCAGGATGTACGTGATGGATCATCAGTCGAGATGGGAGGAGTATCTGTATTTGGTGGAGTTTGCCTACAATAATAGTTTTCAGAGTTCTATAGGCATGGCTCCTTTTCAGGCATTATATGGTAGAGAGTGTAGGACACCTCTTAGCTGGGACAAGATTGAGGACAGGGTTTCTCTTGGGCCAGCATTATTACAGGACATGGAGCAGCAGGTTACCTTGATCAGGCAAAGATTGCAGGAGGTGCAGGATAGACAGAAGAAGTATGCAGACCTACATAGGACAGACCGAAGTTTTGAGGTAGGCACGAAGGTGTTCCTTCATGTCAGACCGCATAAGAGCCCTATCCGTTATGGAAAATGTTCTAAGCTTGCTCCTAGATTTGTGGGTCCCTTTGAGATCTTGGAGCACCTTGGCCCCTTAGCCTATCATCTAGCACTGCCACCTAGCTTATCGCGCGTCCATGATGTATTTCACGTTTCTGTGCTTAGGAGATATGTTTCTGATCCTTCTCATGTACTAGATTGGACTGCATTGCAGGTGCAGGATCAGGGGCAGGTGATGGTGGAGCCCATGCGCATTTTAGATCGCAGGACCCTGGGCCTTCGCGGCAGAGAGATTGATCAGGTTCGGGTCTAATGGGATAGGTACGATGAGACTGCTGCTACTTGGGAGGATGCTACATCATTGCGAGCTCAGTTTCCACACTTATTTCAGTGACTTCCAGGAGGAAGTCTAGTCTAAGGGGAGGGGGATGTAATGCCCACTTCCCTACGACACTTAGTTGATTATCATTTTGAGTTATGCAGACTTTGGATATGGACATGATTTATACTTATGTTGATTAGCATGATGTTTTGTGACTAGATGCATTTGGATTATGATTGGATTTTGTTTTCAGTATGATCTACACTGACTCATGGACAGACTATTGGATACCGATATTATTTTTATATGGATATATTGCATGTGTTCTAACATTGGATTTCTTCGCCATGATGAGTAGAATGTAGTTGTTGAATTTACATTACTATAATTTTGGATAATGATGAAATGCATAATTAAGTTGTGATTTAGACCTAGAAATAACGATTGATTTGATTACGTATAGATGTTAATAAATTTCATGCATATGACTATTTTGGACATTTTAACATGGCCGCAAGGCCGAGGGAGGTATTTTGCATTTTGCAGGAAACACAACATGATCACAACCATGAGGGGGATTGGGAACCAAACACAACAGGATGTCGGGTGGTTACAACATTTGGTCGTCAAGGCAACTAGTGAATTGTTTTGTGTTACCCTTATTCTTTTATGTGTTAAGAAAATTTCCATGAGGGGGAAATTTTCTAATGTGACCAAGGGGGTAAGAATTTTAATTACTTGTTTTAACTTATTTTAGTAGGTGATTTTATTTGTGATGTTTTTTTTTAAAATTACTTTGCTAAGTGTGTTTAGATTAATGTAATATCTTGTTTTAATTTTTAAGTTTTGGAGGGAAGTCAAGTGGGTGTATTAAATTTTGATGGTTGGCTCCTTGAGCCTTGTGTTTCCTCATGTATTGAATGCTTGGTTTTGAGTGTTGACCACTCCAAACTCTTTGAATCTCGAATTTGAGATTTAGGGCAATTTTGGGGGACTTGTGGGACAAGTTAAACTTGTCCCACACTTCCCAAAACCCCTTACCAACCATATCTATGGGTTGGGAATCCAAAAAGGGGATTATTTATTGTTTTGGGAAGGGAATATGACTTTGGAGTGCTCTTTTCTTCATTTTGCATTTATTTGTGCCTTAGGACACATGGGGAAGGAATGGATGAGGAAATGAGTTGTCATTCAACCCAACCACCCATTTATGGTGTTTTGGGATTTGAGTTGACTTTGGGAGGTGGTTTGAGGATGTGTGATGTGGCATCCTACATGGAGCCACATCACCCTCACTCTTCCTCTTGTCTATTTATAGAATTTTCCTCTCTTGTTGAGGGGGTTGGAGTTTTGTTTTTTGTTTTGGTGGAAGAGTTCTCTTTTGTTATTTTTGGGAGAGAGAAGAATTGGGAGATAAAGAAAAAAAAAGGGGGAGTGCTTGGACTTGCATGCTTGGATTGATTTGGGAAGGAGCTTGGACAAATTTCTTGGTTTAGGCTTCTCCAATGGAGAGGTAGGAGACCCTCTCCTTTGTTTTGCTTTCATATTATTGTTGCTTCTATGCTAAAATTGTGAAAAATGCATGTGTTACTTTGGTGTATTGTGAAAAATGGATAGAATGCTTATTGTGTAGTATAGGAGAGGTCTATGGGAATACTCATGAGGGAGGCATAAGAGTAGATTAGTATATTGTGGAGGGAGTTTGATAGGGATGCCCATCTTGGGTAAGAATTTTTACATTCTACCTTGTCTTTGAGGGAGCCATAAGAGGAGGGAGGCATAAGAGTATGGGAGGAAAAAGGGGTACTTGAGGGAGGCATAAGAGTCATAGGGGCTTGTGTTTTATTGTGGAGGGTTTTGGATGGGCATCTCATCTCAATTGGGAGGCATAAGGAAAACATTCCCATAGTTCCTTCTCTTGTTGGCTTGGATGCAAGCCTTGTTGTGCAAAGTATTGTGTTATTTGTGTTTCCTTGTTGTTTCCTCTTTTTATTTTGAATGTTGTGAAGAAATTGTATTGTGGAAGCAAGTATTGTTGCCTTGAGTTGGAGACCACCCTTCATTGTGTTGTGTTTGGGGCTCGGGGGTCAATGGAGGAGATTGCTTCTCTTCTCCATTGAGTTTTGGTTGGGAGGAGAGTGTTGCCTCTCCCCCTATCTTGGTTGTGATTTGAAATACTTGGAACATGGAGCATGGATGAAGAACACCTTGGAGCACAAGAACCTTGTTGTTGACAATGTTAAAATATCATGTAATTACCCACCTTGAGTGGAGGAAAGAAATGTAATATTGCCTTGTTTTCTCTAGTTTCCATTATTGTAGATTTGTTTCCACATGAAGTAGGGTATGTTGTAATAAGATTTGAAGGAAAGTTTTATTGAAATGTTAATTTCCTTACTTTAAAATTTATTGGAAATGTTGTTAAATCCTTTTGTGGAATGTTGGAAAGAAAATTACAAAAGAATATGCATGTTAGATCTCATTTTGTTGTTTAAAAGGAGATGTATTGAAAGGTGGAATGTTAGTATATTTCCCCTTCTTGTACTATTGAAGAAAGGACTTAAGTTTTAAATTGCCTCCAATATAACCATGAAATCATTAGTGCTCTAGCTCTATTATGCTTCTTCATTTATGAAATCATTGTCAATATATTTGCAAATTATAAAAGGAGATCGAACCCACTGGATATTTCATACAAATACCCCTATTGCAATATGAAGAAAGAGGTTTTAACACAAAATTCTAAGCTCAGTTAGTTCTTACCCATCTCTCACCTATTAGGAAACTAATACCTTCAATATAATTGATATTTAAGTAATACTAAAACTAATAAATTTAGTAAAATATAATTATAATGATATTAATGTACCATTAATTATTATTTTGTTATCTAAATACATCTCAGCATACTACCACTAACATATATGCAGATAAACTACATTCAAGCAATAATGTCAACAAAATATATATACCTAAACCTACGTAGTCTCCATGCTTATAGTAATAAAGCATATTACGCCCCTGTATAATCTACCATGAAACCGATCCACCCCTGCGATATTTCCTCCCCAGGTGACTTCAGCTCACTGTCCCCAATCGAAAAAATATGTTTCTTTACTGTACGCCTTTCACTATCCACCACCGTGCTTTATCGTTGTCAGAGGACAATGATTTGATGGAAATCAAACCTTCAGCAGACCATCATATGGAGCAGCTCTCATAAACCCTAGGTCGTCTACTATTAATTTATGATTTACCAAACAGTAAGGTTGCTAGAATTTGAGGATAAATCACACAAACCCACAAAATGCAAAGAACTCAGGTCGTGCTTGGTCAAGAATATTATATGGAAATGCCTTTATAAACGTAAGCATTTCAAATAATTATCAAATAAGAAAATACAGCAACATAGACTGATCTATATGTATATCTCCAAGGCATAAAATATAGTTTGCTTGGAGTCTTTATCGATCGCCTAGACATATCTAATGCTCTTCTATTAACCATGCTCACCCTGCACCCCCCCTCTTGCACTGTCCCTTGAATCGATCTGAGGGCGTAACCAATTTGAGAATGCATTCGATACTGAACAGATAACAACATAGTTGAACAGCCTGTTCGCTTGACATCCTGGCGACCTGTTCTCCCCGCGCTCACCTGTTTCCCCACGGCCTGGGCGTACGTACCAGCTTCTTCTCCGTTATTCCGACCTGTGCCTTCATCCATTACCTCCCACACCCTTACCCGCGCTGCCAGGACATTGGAAAAGTGTTTGGCCGACTGAACAAAGCAAGATTTCCAAGATCTAAATGAATAATGGGAAGTGGCGCCGGGTAGTTTTCTTGCACGCTAGGAAGAAGTCATAATGGTGGACAAGTGGTGGTTGACACCCACCGTCCAACCATAACATTTATAGTTATGTTGAAAAGTTTTCCCAAGTCGACTCTTACTTCTTTGTATAGAAGAAATTTCAATTTAGGTTTAGCGCTATATATAAACAATAGCAGTGACAGGTAGTTAAAATTTCTTATACACACTAGAGATAAGTATGGTAGTATGTATATCTAAGTATATTAACAATATACAATGCAATAAAACAGATCGGTATCAAGTACATACCGAAATGGGTGTCTTCCCTATATAAATATGTATATATATATAAATACGTATGTATAATATAAATATATATATATATATATATATATATATATATATATATATATATATATATATAAAATGAATGATATATATCTATAATTACATATAATGTAATGGATTAATTTCGAAATAACATAATATAACCGAATGATAAAGTAAGTATATATATATATATATTAAAATGTATTAAATTTTGAAATAACGTAATACGACCGAATAATAAAGTAAGAATAAAAATCGAAGTGGTTCATGTATTCAATTCAAAATAAACTATATCATCCTCTTGGGTTACCTTTCAGACATATTGTTATCACGTTTTTTTTTTCCAGACATTAGACAAATTGACTCGTATGACGACCCTACTTATCTCTGTGGAACGTCGACTGAGATAGATTCAAATATCTCTTACCTCAAAGCTTTGTCGTGACTGGTAGCTCGAGCCTGTATACGGGCACAACTTTTTTTATTAAAAAAAAATTATGTCGCAATTTTCGTCTTGGTTGTTTATGGCGTGTCATCGTCGTTGCTGTCGTGAGTGTGGTGTTGCCATCCTTTAGCGACGTTACAAATAGAAAAAAATGGTAGGTATGGTTCATGTCTCATTGTTCGCTGAAGCCCTTGGTCTGATATTTGTGACTTTGTCATTGGAAGGCTTGGGTTGAGCCATAAGTGGGAAAGCCTAAATTATGTTATTAGGGGTGTGCCACCTAAAACAAGTGATGGGTAGGTTGAAGTAGATGACCTTTTAAAAAAAAACGTTCATAGCTGACTTGTATGTCAATAGTCTCCTTTAAATCTTTGGTTAAGTTAACCTCAACAGACAATCCTTTACTGGGTCTAGCTAAATAAAATGTTCTTGTCCAAAAGGGACCCACCAAATGGGCTTAACAATATCTAAAATAAAGGTCTATGGAGAGATGGGAAGACATGTTAGTTCAGCTCAAAAGCAGATTTCGCAATAGATTTTATCTGAGACATTAAAGTCTCATCCAGTCCAAGGTGAGAGGAAAACAAGAGCATTACACAGAAACCAACAACAATATTTACTCAAAAGGGACTAGATTGGAGAGGGTTGTTTAAATGAAAACAAAAAAACCTTCATGAGATCCCTTATGCCAAGGACTTGAATACCAAGAGGTTTCTAATGAATACTAATGTAAGACCCGAGGGAATTTTCAGAAGGAATGTGACCAACATAATAAAGTATAATATTATAATCGTCATATTATTTTATCATAGTTACCGCAACACCTATATTTTACAAAACTTTATTACTTCATCGCAAACCTTAGAGAGAAATTTACACAAACGCCTGGGTTCCATTATTGAAATTGTTTGCAACCCACCCAAAAGTGCAGAGAACAAGCTTGAGATCAATGTGTGCATACATTTAATACCCAACATGTCTGAAATGAACGGCCAAGGGGATCGATGAGATAGAAGAAAATAGGGCATGAATGAATAGAGCAGCATGCAGAACCAAAACAGCATTCCTATAAACATTATTTGTAATAATATAACGCAATATATTACAAATAATGGTTTGTTTTATATAACTAATAATTAGAGATAAAATTACAACTTTACATACTTTGGGTGATTCCTTTATATCCTTATCCAGAATTTGCTTGATTTTTCACGTGTTTTGGATTTGACAGGTATCTGTTTGTTTTTTAATGGTTAAGTGATTTCACATGATTATTTCGTCTTCAGTACATGCCTGATTATTCACGTGGCTTTTATTTAATGATAATTAATAGGCTTTACAAAAATATTTTTGTGCATTCCACACGTTTGAAATGCATTCACATGGTTATTTCGTAGTTTTAAACATTGATACATTTGTTTTTAAAATGTATGGTTACTATTTGGCACCAGATATTTGACAACACCATTTCAAACTACTAACAGTTAACATAATTGAATACATTCAACAACCCCAATATTTAATCCTAAACCAGCAAGAGTAATATTCAGAAATCATAAATTATGTGGCATTGTATAATTAATAGATTCTTCAATATCGAATGCATGTGGAAAGCATGTGACGGCAGGTGGTCAGAGTAATGTAAAATAAAAAAATATGAATACTTTATTTTGTCAGTTGATTTTAAATTCAATGATCATTGAAATGCGTGGAATCCACAAATATTTTTAAAAAAACAAAAACTCGGAAGGATCCATAACCATTTAAAAAAAAAAAAAAACTCTGTCAAATCTAGAATTCGTGAATTACGCTATCTAATTTTTGGACGTATGTTCTTGCTATTCTCTACATAAGGATTACCCAGCAGTTCAGCTTTCATACTATTTTTGCAGTTTCAGTTTTGCAGAAGAGAAGAGGAGTGTGGAGTCCAAATAAAAATACAAATGGACAAGTTACATGTAAATATCATTGAGAAAGTGAAAGTGGCGCCGTGCCTTCCATTGCCCAAAGCAATTCTCCAGCTCTCAAGCCTTGACAACATAACCAGATGTTATATCAGCATATTGTTAGTCTACGACGGGGTTTCAAGTGTTTCTACAGATCCTGCAAAAACAATTCGAGAGGCTCTCTCCAAGGTTTTGGTTTATTATTCTCCTTTTGCTGGAAGGCTCAGAAACAAAGAAAATGGGGATATTGAAGTGGAGTGCAGTGGGCAGGGAGCTGTCTTTGTGGAAGCCATGGCGGACACCGACCTTTCAGTCTTACAAGATTCGGATGAGTACAATCCATCGCTTCAACAGCTGATTTTTACTGTACCAATGGAGACGAATATTGAGGACCTCCATCTTCTAAGTGTTCAGGTGACTTTCTCGTAGATTAGGATGAGTACAATCCATCCTTGCAATTTTTGATATATGATTAAAAACTTCGAAGTAAAAATTTGGTATTATAAAATGTTTAAATGATTAATGTTTGTATCGTGATGAAAAAAAATAATCTAGGTGAGTTGTTAATAATTAATATTGACTTATTTCACAATTATTTCATTATTATCAAGAAGTCTTTTTTTTTTTTGGAGAATTTGATCGAAAAGATTTTATTTTGGCCATTGAATCCATTTTTTGTTGGACATTTTTTTTAGGCTAACACAATTGTGTAGTAAGATTGACACCATTTATTATCGTTCAATTATGGTATGTAAAAAATATAAGACAAGGGCCTTCAAATTGATATATCTTAATATTTTCTAGATTGATGTATTTAATATATCTTTTTTAGTTCCTAATCTTATTCATATTTGTTATCTTCAATATATGTTGAACAATTGCAATATTGTCATGCATTTTTCTACTAACATCAAATTTATGTTCTCTATGTTACATGTGTCTTTAACATAGGTAACTAGTTTTACATGTGGGGGATTTGCTGTGGGAATAAGTTGCTACCATAGTATATGTGATGGGAAAGGACTGGGCCAGTTTCTTAAAGGCATGAGTGAGATTTCCAGGGGAGCATTGAAGCCATCACTAGAACCAATATGGAATAGAGAAATGGTGAAGCCTGAAGACCTTATGTACCTCCAGTTTTATCATATTGAAGTCATACCCCGTCCTCTTGAATTCGAGAAGATTGTTCAAACATCTATTATAATTAACATTGAGACAATAAATTGTATCAAGCAATGCATGATGGAAGAATGTAAAGAAAATTTCTCTACATTTGAAATTGTAGCAGCACTGATTTGGCTAGCCAAGACAAAGTCTTTCCAAATTCCAGATAGTGAGAATGTGAAACTTATGTTTGCAGTTGACATGAGGACATCGTTTGACCCCCCTCTTCCAAAGGGATATTATGGTAATGTTATTGGTATTGCAGGTGCAATAGATAATGTCAAAGAACTCTTAAGTGGATCGATTTTGCGTGCTCTAATTATTATCCAAAAGACGATTTTCTCTTTAAAAGATAATTTCATATCAAGAAGATTGATGAAACCATCTACATTGGATGTGAATATGAAGCATGAAAATGTAGTTCTCTTAGGGGATTGGAGGAATTTGGGATATTATGAGGCAGATTGTGGGTGTGGAAATCTATCAAATGTAATTCCCATGGATCAACAAAAAGAGCACGAGTCACCTGTGTATAGTAGATTTATGTTGCTTCGATCATCCAAGAACATGCAAAATGGAATCAAGATACTAATGTTCATGCCTGAATCAATGGCGAAACCATTCAAAAGTGAAATGAAATTCACAATAAACAAATATGTGACTGGAGCGTGTTTCTCTGAGTTATGAACATGTAGAAGTGGATAATAGTATATTATTGTATGATTGATACACCATGGTCAAGTGAAAATAAAGTTTTCCCTAGTTACGCTGAGAGGCATTGTACAATGGTAGGAAAGGTTGTAATGTAGTGGGTTGTTCAATTTTATTCTCAAAATTAAATTTTATGTTCATTTCACTGGCATGTGATAGTGCATTCATAAATTTGACTTCCTTTAGAATTTCACTTAAATAATCTTGTTTCTATTTTATTGGAGAACTCAACCATAAAATACTAATATCTTAGGCATATAGTAATGTTTGAGTCATTTTTTTTTAAATATACTTTTAAAACAACCACAATCATGTAGCTAAGTGGTTAAATTTTCTGCAAATCAATAGGAATTGAAAGAGAATTTAATGAAGTTGTTGATTGAAGAGATGAAAAAAATCATACCTAATAACCTTGAAATTGATATCTATTGATGTATATGGGATAGATGCATTAATTATAATATACCTATTATATAAAAAAAAATTTAACTATTACCATTTGTATATTTAAACTACACTTGCATAATTAGATATGTGTCTCGTGATTGATATCTATCGGCATATTTTAGATAGATGTATTTAAGACATCTATATTAGTTGTAATTATTGAATACTCAATTTCAATCCTATAAAAATGAATTGTAATGTTAATCGGTGTTATGAATTTGTTTTTGTTGTCTTATATCAAATGGTGTTCTATTTTCTCTTTTTAAAAAAGTTAAAAGTATGAAAAAAATTATATTTGTCCCTCATAATAAACGTAAAAAAATTATGGATGTTGTAGGCCATACATACATAATCACATATTAAAAATTGTAATGTTTATTTTTTCCTTTAAAAAAAATAAAAAATTATGAAACAAATAATATTTATGTCATATAATAAAATTTAATATTTAATAGATCTTATCTAGGTAATACGCACTTAATCACATATTAAAAAAAGGTAATGTTCGGTGGTTTATGTTATGTGAATAACCATTTTCCAATTCAATTTTTCCCAAGGGTAACATTTTTCTAATAGAAAACTACTAGTTATATAGCCGAAAAATATAATGTCTTCAAATGGTAAGGTTTTCTCTATTTAAATATTGTTTGTTTTTTTGGTACAATTTTCAATTTAAATATTGTGTTTTTCACACAATTTTCTATTTAAATATTGTTTTTTTATGATATAGTTATTTTATTTAGTTTTACTCTATTCGGTATATGCAAAGTAATGTATGGGTACATAAATATTCACTCTCCAATCAACCTAGTGAGTAAATACTATTTATTTAAAAGTTGGAATTGTTTTCTAGTAATATGAAGTAAAATTCATGTACCTATAACAAGTATATGTCAATTTTTGTAACTAAAAATTATGATTCAATCCAATCATCAATGGAGAGTGAAATAGATACATATCAATACCATTTTCATCAAATGAAATTATTGTTTAATTTTATTAGATTTTAAATTTTTAGGTAACAAAATGAGAAACAAAAGTGTGAGAAATTCACATCCTAAAGGGAGAAGCACAAAATAAAATAAGCAATTACACTCCAGTATTGATGAAATAACAAATAAACTCAAGTACGATATTAAACAAAAGTTATAGAAAAACCAACAACACTTTGGTGTTTTTCTTCTTCACTTAATTTGTAACTTATTCTACATGTAAATGAAATATAGTTGATCTACATAAATGTTTTTCATGCACATGGATTTAGGCAGACTTGCATTGATAACACAATATTCTCCACATTACTTATATTGACTAAATGATTAGTATTGAATGTGAATATTTTATGGAACAATATTTTAATTTCAAAGAGATTTATATTATTAATGTGGGTAGGAGAGAGTAGATATATTCCAACACTTCCCCTTATTCTTGAACTCCTACGTATTGCTAAATTTATATGTCTACTACTCTTAATTAATCTTAGAAATACTCAAAACTCTCCTTCATTTATTGTGAAGATAAAAACAAATTGATCTTTAGATCTATAAAATTCTAAGTATATATTTACTTTTTTGACTGACATCCTCATGAAGTGATATCTCATGTTTATATTTTTACTTCTTTTGAAAAAACATGATTCTTTAACAATCCTATAGAAAAAATATAATCATAAGAGATTTGTTTCTCTTCTTATTCATATTTTAAGTCTCCTCACACACTTCTCATCCATATTTTTTGATACCCTTCCATTGAACTCATATCACATATTTTGTTTCTGTTGAAGAAAGGGTGGAAATTTTTTTTTATTAGAGGCCCATGAAACTCCATGTGAACCAAAATGGCAAATGTAACTATAGATTTTCTTTCTATCGTCTACGCTTTTTGCATAATCACCATCTATGTAGATAATAAAATTCAATTCATCTAATGTTGAATAGAATAACTAATGATCTTTTGTTCCACTACTATATCTAAAAATCCCCTCTCTAAATTTCCATTGAGAGTCTTCTCATAATCCGTGGTCCATTAATTAAGAAATTCACTAAACATTATATCAATCCTTGTTAGCAGAAAGTAAACTAGATTAGACAAATGAGTATTTTTAACAAATTTGGGTCAATATTTTAGCCCTTATTATCTTTAGCTTCAATCTTAATGAAACTATTTTTTACTATTGTTTGCAATTCATCATTCTAAACCATTTCACAACACTCTATGCATATTTTTATTTACATATTAAAATTTCATTTTAGAATTGACTAACTTCTTTGCCAAGAAATACTTCATTAAAATCAAATATTTCATTTCAAATTCTTTCTTCATTTTCTACTTAATGAAGTCAAATCACAAATATCCTATTAATATCAAGTGAACCAATGTAAAAACACAATCAAATTATGGTAATTATCATCATCACTCTCTCCTATAAATAAGGTTTGATTTTATCTTTGGTATAATGGATATCTATGGAGATCTAATCCAATCAACTTCTTGTATCTATATTTGCAATGTAAATTTCATTTCTCTTTGTTTCTAGTTTATATATATATATATATATATAGGGATGACCACAATAATATTTAGTACACCTGAGATTAATTTAGAAAATATGGTTTATACTATTTTCACACTAACCTAATCAATTTTCTAATCAGACCAAATATTCATTTCTCTTTCTTTATAGTTTATATGGTTTCCATATATATAGAAAGGGTTGACTCAATCAATTTCCCTTAGTGATATAAGGGAATAAAAATTCATTAATAATTTTTCGATCCAACATGGTCCTATGTAATTGAAATAGTCAGTTTCCTAAGTAGGCAAAAAATTCATTGATATAAAAAAAAATCTATGAGTTCCATATAGAAATGGATAATCCCAATCTCTTCTAGATGAGGAAATAAAATCATTAATGGAAATTTTTTGTTTATATGACTGTCATACAAAGATAGTTTCGACTACCCATGTATATTTCCTTATCTTTGAATTCCTTTCCCTTCCAAAACCTTAGTGGGGATGAATTCATTGGGTTAAGCATCCTTATAATTTGATCCTTTATTAAGTCCCTTATCTCTTTCCTAAAACACGCACACACACAAAGATACATAGATAAATACATATTTATACACACAGGAGTGTGTGAATATATAATAAATTAGGTGTGGTTGAGGAGGCGGGATGGTATATATGTATAAGGAGGTTTGGCTCACCAAAATACTCATTGCTGAGATATACTATAGGTAGTAAATCATTTGATGACTTTCTTGGTCCATCTCTATATATATCAAAGCGGATTATATCCCTCTCATGTGTTCCATTTCTCATAACTAAAAAACTAGATTTGAGATGTATTTTATATGTAATACAAACAAAACTAAACAATTAGTCCATATCTAGATCGATAACATTAGATATGATGATCAATATTCTATATGCCCTTTATATCGATTTCGAAAACTAATAAAGTTTCTAAATATTGATGAATAACAATCCTTCAGATATCTCCACCCACCCCTATTACATGGGGGATCATATATTATATAGATATTTGGTTCCCAGCACAACATTTCCGCATAGATATATATAAAGAATCCTTTTGCCATATTTTTATAGCCTTTAAGCCCTACTATCCATTTTGTGGTCCCTCTTCCTTAGATATGATCATAGATTATGTAAAGTACAATTCTTAACGGAAAACCCTTTCTATTTAGCTATATACAGATCTAACGTCATTTGACTAGATATAGTTGGAATAACCCCAAACCTATCTATATATGATTAACACCCATGATCCTTATCTGTATTCTATCTAGAGGGATGTCAATATATATATAGAGAGAGAGCGGGGGGGGGGATCACTCTACAAGTTATGATCAAGGAAACATATTATATAAGGGGAAATCATGTCCCTCTTTCTAAACAAGCATACAAGGCACTTCTTTAGCTAATTATCAATATCTAAATATTTGAATATATTGTGTAAATGAAAAAAATTATATGATTAGTTTTACTGAAATAAAATTATTCATCAACTATTTTCCTATACACTATTTATTGAATGGTTCAATCATTGTTAATTCTAATGGGTTTATAAACAATCCATTTAACTAATCATCATTTACTAACGCTTATACTTATACTAAACATCAATACTAAACTAAAATAACAAACCATTCATTAACTACTATTAGTGTATTCCCAAGCATCAACCAACATTTCACCCATAGTGGCTTCCTTTTGAATTAATTGAGTTATTCATTCCAATATATTAGATACATTTGATTAGGAGAAAAATGAGATTGGAGATCATAGACCCATTTATTCACTAACATCTTGACTACTAATTATCAAATTGATTCATTTATGGAAAGGGATCATGGGAACCTGGGTAAGGATCAATTAATTTTGGTGATTATAAATATTTTATAGCATCCCCCTAATGATTATTTATCTACGGGGGGTTATATACAGATAAGGGGTGGTACACTCAATATATCTTAGTGGTAGGGAGCCTTGCAATTTGTATGGTTTCTTGTGGGGGAAAAAATATATATATGTACCTATAGAAGCTAGATATAGAGGGGAGGTGACAGTCGGTAGGGTAATACATGTGTCTGTGTTTCCATTGATGTATTTATATATAATCAGTGTGTGTGTGTGTGTGTGTGTGTGTGTGTGTGTGTGTGTGTGTGTGTAGAATTTCATATTGAATATGTGTGTATGGCATAGGGAATACAAATATTCTTTTTTTTTCTATGCTTAGTCAAGCTACCGAGGCACAATTTTTCTATATATAGGTTGAGTGAGCTTATGTTATCAGTATCGTTTATTTGTCTTTAATATATGGATTATATCACCAATGGAGTGATATGGTTGGTTATTCATTTGTGTGAATTATGGATAGACTCTACACTATACACAACTGTCTAGAGTGGAAGGCTCTGTAGAACCAAGGATAGAGAAAGACCCGTCATATATGGAATGTTAACATTTCTTACCTATACCTATAACTATTAATAGGGACATGGAGATCACAATGCTCCAAATCAAGACCATGTATATTGAGAGTAACTATGGTAGACCTATCCTAATGACACTACCAATAATTTCAATTTCCTCCCTTTTACCTAGACTCCTAAACTTATGTTGAGAGAAGATGATCAAAGAAATTTATTAGATATTAAACACATGAAGAGATTGATACCCTATCAGTATATGATTTTATATTTGACTATTTGTGTGATATATTATCGTTCATGGGCCCATAAATTTGTTATATATGATTGTTAACACCTCTAATTATTTCCCCGTGGCTTCTTATTCTTCTTTTGAAAGGAAAAGTAAATAGATGGACTTATCTAGCTGACATTGTGCACACATATATCTTGCCATATATACTCAAATTGGTTTCCAAAACATGTCATAATTAATCATCTATGTATTAGAAGATAATTTAATTCATAAATTCTTTCTACTAATAGGTGTGTCCAAGCAATAACATTAGTTACCTATATTTGTTCAACACTTGGTTCAAATGAAACATCTACTAAATAGTTAGAGGCCTCACAAGGATTCGTTGGGAACCATATTGGTTAGGTTCCTAATTGATTATATGGATGACCTTAGTCTCCCTATGGTATGTCAATTTACATGAGTGGTTATGATCATTATTAAAAAATTTAATAAAATCAACTTTATGTTGCTTCAATAGTATATTGATAATATATCGATGAACTTATTCCAACTATAATGTAATGTGATGGTCATGAGGTAGTACTAGATTAATATTCATTAATCAATTATTCCCTAGTATTTGGATCATTCATGTTATCTCCAAAACATGGCACTCTCTGATTTGTCATGAATGAATGGATGAAAAATCAGTGTTTTTGGGTGACATGGGATCGTGTCTTAAGTAATGGGACTTGCTAGTTGAGAAAAACCTCAAGATTAGGTTGGTTCCTCTACCGATTCCTAATTCTAAACTAATCCTAAAGAAGGAAATGTGATTATCTAATCCTATTCTAGCAATCTAACGGACCAAGGGAAGAGAAATATTCATAAAAAAGGAAATCATAAGCTAACAGAGCTGATAACATGAATAAAAGGGGTGAAGACACTCTAATCAAGGAAAAGAGTGAAGGGAAAGGTAAGATAGAGGTGGCATAGACCCAAGGCTTCATTTATCATTTATTCTACATGAAACACAACAAGATGAACGTATAGGTGAAAAAAGTATGCAAAAAATATAACAACAAGAATATCGAGGCAAGAAAATGAAACAAAATAGAAGTCATGGTTGAGATACACAAAAAATAAATATTTTATTGATTCCAAATCAAGCATAGACCATTTCATGTTATGAAGAAGGCACAAGAACACATTTTGAATCTCAAATTAAAGTCTAAAAATCACATCCGCTTAGGTAAAATTTTGAAGGATTCATTTTACATTTTTAGAGCATACCCCATCTCACAAATGAGAGATTTTACATTATATAGAATATGGGAAAGAGAGAAAAGAGAAAATAAAGAGAAACTGAAATTTATCTCTTCAACTACCAACAACATGCATTAAATGTCTTAAAATGGGCATGGGAACCCATTCAATACCATTCCCCTATGATACTTGATGCGCCAGAATTAGCAGGAACTTGACAAGGTCATAACTTGAGCTCTGGGTGTCCTTTTGAGTACGTTTTTTTTAAACCACGTGTTTTGATGAGACGAATGCAGATAAAACCTGACCTACCGATTGGAGAAAGTTTTCGACACGTTTTCAGGCCCTAAATCCGCCATCTTGAGGCCGAAAAATAGGATTTTAGTTATAGTTAGGTTTTTTATTATTTTTGGGCATTAGTTAATATTTGTCTATTAGTTGCATTATGAGTTAGAAAGTTGGAAATTACTCTAATTTAGGGGTAGAATGTGCATGGAAATTTCTGTGCCCGTAGGAATAAGCATGCAAAATTACTAAGAATAGCAGGTTCTAGTAAACTGCTAAAAATAATAATTTCCACCACCTAGAGTAGATTTAATCAAAGTTAGTTAGAGTTTACTTGGCAACTCGAGTTGGGAGTTGTTTTCCTATTTAGGAAACATTGTAATTCATTATTCAAAAATGAAGAAGGAGATCTATTTTCTTTGGAGTTCATATTATTTGTAGTAAATCAAGTTGGTTAGAATTTGGCTACATTAATACTTTTCTTTTGGGAGAAGGAATGGGAGTTATACCTCATCAAATGTGGTGCTTGGGCTAGTTGGTACCAATTTTATGAAATTTGGGGAAATTGGGTGAAAGTTAAGGGCCATTTTATGTTTGCAAGCTCAAGAAGTTTGATGAGATTTTCTACGTGAATCCACAGTCCGTATTAGGATATTTTGTTCCTTTTGTGGGCAGTTCGGTTGATCGGAGAACTCGTGAAATTGTGGAACGGTTCCACTTATGCTCTGGGACCCGTTCTACCTACATTAATATCTATGCTGCTCCACCACCTAGTTCCAAGGATCCGCTTAGTTCCTCTATTCTATTAGTTGGTCTAATGACCTCTAATAATAACTTATGCTTCGGTGGAATATTTATCTTTTCCCTTGGGATCTGCTTCACAAGAAACACTTTCCAACTCTTCGTTTTGTAGCTAAAATGCTTCTACAGGGAACCAATGACTCGATGGAACTATTATGTTTATTCCGTCGGGACCTGCAATATATGTAACACACTACCCCAACCTCATTCTTTGGTGTAAATGGTGATGCGGAGAACTCAAAGCCTATGAGAACATTTCCATTCATTCCCTAGACAACCAAATCACCTGTAATACACTCAAAAGACCCAATTGTATAATGTTTTTACTAAGTATGGGAATAAGTGGCCATGAGAGAAGACGAGGAACATCCCAAAATTTATTTTCTCAATTTTTGATCAATTTACTTTTCGCAAGTCTAAATAAATATGCAAGTTATCAAAATTACCTGAAGAGGGGAGCTTTGGATAACATTTCCTCTATATTTAATGGTTCATAGAATATGACACATGGTGTTAAATTTATTTTTTGTTGATGGATAAAAATCAGTTGTTCGGATGGTTATCATTTATGTAATACTTTATTACAATTAATTCGTCATGTTTTGTACTATTCAAGTAGATATGATCGGTCGCGTTGGTTATGTAGATCTATATAGGGTTCCATCCCCCGAATTATATTATCATATAGTTCTAGATAGGCTCCCCATCCCACATCATAGATATAATTTACAATTCTAGATAGGCCACCCATATCTATTCCATAATCAATGTATGGGTTATCTATATCATATATCTAAACAAAATATGGTGTTCCACAATCAATATTTGTATCTACTCATCATTCATTAATTATAGAAGGTAATAAAAACCCAACCCAACCCCCATATATCGATACGATATAGGTTGATTGATGAATGATTTAATGGATTTTAGACTCATTTACTATATGTGTTATAAACAATGACACCTATCTAGGGATGTCCATAATCATACATTAGAGCATGAATCATTGTTTTCTTTAGTCATATCATTTATGTAGTATAGTATAGTCATAATAGTGATAGGAGATGGGTAATTTAGTTGACTAGATGTTAGATTTGTCTATAAATCTAATATCAAATGTCGATACCCAATTTTCTGTATATTGTAGATAAAAAATCAAACACTTATCATTATTATTATATTGCTAAGTATCTTGTTTTGGATATAGATCTTGTGTAAAAAATTATTCACTAATGACCCATCTCATAGTCCATTTTTTGATCTTTTTGGTCTAAATTCATTGTTTTCTTCCACATTCATCACTCATACAAACAGTTATTTTCAAGTATGAGGGATCCCTATCTATTATTTTTCACTTGTCTCTCAACACTAGCACCCAGCGCTAGACACTAGCGCTAGGAACTCCTGTCGATCCTAGGTGTTAATATCCTCTTTATGTTTGATGTTATTTTTAACATTTGAGGATAGTATTTTCAATTTTCCCTCTCATCTCCTTAGGTACTAGTCAGCATGTCAGGTCATTAGTGTTGAAATTGAAATAAGAGATCCCTATATAAACACAACATACATACCATTATATGGGAAGACTATTCTTATCAAGGTTTATCTATCTACATAGAGAAATGGACTACATTTGGGCCATTATTCTGCATAAACACTCCATAAGAAGGGGATTTCATTATATTCCATCCAAACATTTGCATTTTTTAATCTTGGCATCATTGGTGTGAGGGAGATGTAGGAGAATTATTGTACACAGAAAGACACAAAATTACATTGGGTCTGAGATTGAGTGCATCACTCAGTTGTAAGTCCACCATTGTGGCGGATGAGGAAAATCTTGTCGAGCACATTTTTTACCTTAGGTTTTCATGATTTCTCAAAGGGTTGACAACCTAACTCAACCTTAGTATGGCATGTTTTCTGTGATACCCGTGATGTTGATTGTGTGATATTGCGATTTGTGAATAAGATGAACAAGAATTATTCCCTACAAGAAATCCTACAAATAAAAGTATTTAAACAAGATAATGTTATTAAAAATATGTGGGCATGTTTCCTGGAAAAATCCATTTGCGAGAAGCCCAAAACCTTCTTTGAATGTATATCGACCTGCTAAATAACAATTAAGTTTCTTATTGATAACAAAAAAGTTTCTATAAAATATAGTAAAGTGAAAGTATGACTAACTAATGTCACTTATTTAGGTGGACATATACATAATAGGATAATGAAAACCCTAGAACCAAAGATTATATTCTTGATCCTTGTACAAATTTTTAGAGAAGTTATACCCTTTAGAATGAACAAGGCCTTCATTCTAAGTAAAATCAGATTCAGTTACAGAAATTAAATCCTTGGCAAAGAGTTAAGATACTTCCTCATGAGTGTCTTAGAGATGGAAAAGTGTGGTGTCAATATCAAGAATCCTGATGTGACTATTGGTATCAAATTCATTTACACTATTGTATTCTTCTTATAGGTATAAACCAATTGTTGATGCAAAATCACAGCACCCCCTGAATGGCCTCAGATTTGAGTGGGGCATCTGGTGTGATCTACATAACATTGACCATATCTCAAGTTATGGGACTTGATAGCTTGAGATGGACCTTCAGAGAAATCCGGCTTCTTATTCCTAATCCTAATGTTAAACTACCTCTAAGAAAGGAAATTTTACTATCTAGTTCTAATCTAACAATGCCAAGGAGACAGGGAGAAGGAGAGATCATAAAATAAAGGAATCCTACACTACATAGGTAATAGTAGCAAGAAAAGGGGGCGGTTGATCGCAAATCCAACTTTCTAAAGTGGAGAGAGGTGAGCAATGGAGAGGATGGACAGATGCATCACAAACAAAAGATAGAGTTCACACAGAACACCACTTTAAACCCATTAAACATGGCTCTCAAAACCAGTAATAGACATCAGAAGTATACATAGTATACCCTTCAATGATGAGAGGCAAGAAGAGAAAATAAAACAAGGAAGGATTGACAAGATGCATCACAAAATAGATTTTATTGCTCCATGAGTTCACACAATACATTATTAGTGGGAAAGAGACGATAAAATGCCATTACAAAGCCATGAGAAGAGGCTTGAACTCCACATTCGAACCTAGGGAAGAAAGAGAGAGGGGGTAGGAGATAAAAGATGACCAATGATGAGGCCATAATATGCCCATTAAATGTATAATAAATGATCTCATCTTACTCTCATTTTGATTAAGTTTGACTACAATTTGTGACTTTTGTTTGATCTAATATGGGTTAGGATGTAATTGTCCATCTTTCATTAATTATTATTCTAATGTTTAAAATATCTGTAATTCCTAACAAAGCGTTTTGGAATCTCAGTTTTTCAATAAAGTAGGTCACAATCAGGAAGAAGAATGAAGTATGAAGTGGTCAACATGTTTTTGAAAGCATTGGAATAAATATAGCTTAGTTCCGGAACTGATAGACTTAGTTCCAGAACTCCATTATACAGTCACAAGTTTTTTCACTTAGTTCCAGAACTTTCAAACATAGTTATGAAAATCTAGTACTTGGTTTTGGAATTATTAGAATTAGATCTGGAACTCCTGCAGATAGCTCTAAAACTCTCTTGATTAAAATTGAAATGATTTCCTTTAGTTCTGGAACTCTTCTAAAGTTCTGAAACTGACAAGAATCTATTCCAAACGGCTGGGGATTTGTCAAATCAATGATCTTATCAACCAGGAGTAGATTACAATACTTACGACTCTCCATACTTGTAGATCCAGGATAATTATCACACAGTTGTACGTCCAGCCATGTTTCAATTCAACATCTATTCTGGGCATGATTCAGTTCCATCGTATCAGTGGAACAGCTATGGCCATAAATGCACCCCTGGAAGAAGTATATACATATAGACCTATAGATAGATTATATATATAGGAATATAGATATAGAACAATATATAGATTTATATTCATCGATCCAACACATTTTTGTAATATAAAATGTTTTATCAATAAAATAGCCATTTTGGTTTTGAGAGAAAATTAAGTTGTCCAATCCTGTTTCAATGTGGAGAAAGGGCCCACTCCTCCAAGAACCAGGATCCTCTTTTTTGTTGGTATTTATATATATTTAAAAGAAAATAGTTTAGATATGTTAATTTTGTATCGTTTTCAATTCCTTAAGTCAAAATTTGTTGTAGACTTATCCCTACAGGTGTTCTAGATTATGTTCTTATTTCTTTGCAATCATTTTCTAGCAATTCATTTCTGCAAAGTGTGTTTATTTCCAGCAATTCATTTCTGCAAAATGTGTTTTACTTCCAAGGTAAAGTGTGTTTATTTCAAGAAATTTATTTGTGTAAAGTGTGTTTACTGCCAACATGTTTTCATAGTTTGATTCCAATAAGGTTTTTAACCATGAAGTCCTTAAGACATTGAAAAGATCCCCCATAAAATACCAAATACCTAAAATCAATTACTAAATAGCTAAGATTCTTCTTGTTGCATATAGCTTTAGACACACCTCTGGTTTGAATATGACATTAACATAAAGTTTATTAAATGAAAGGAATAATGACACCCATCATTTTTGGTATCGTTATCAGGGATCCACTAGTAGGAATTTTCTAATTAGGTGTCAACAAGAGCAACAATCATATATTTACTAATTGAAGAAATATTCCCTAAGCTATCACAAAATTTATGAGTAGACCAAGAGACTCCAAGGGTATATTTACCCCAAAAATATCTGAACAAGAATTAACATCATCCTCTAGTTTAAATAAGGAATTTGACCAAGAATTGGAGGCACCATTATCCCTTGTAAGAAAAGATACAAAATTACAACCTTTGGAATTCTTGGATCAGTCACCAGAAGGAAGTGGAACTTTTAGGAGGAGAATTATTTCTCAAGATCCATTTAGGGTAAGTTTTGATTCTCAATTGAGTAGTCAACCTTCTACTACTGATTTTTCACCTTCCCCAAAGCAGATCACATACCACATTGATTGGGAAATAATTTTAGAAAATACTTTAGAAATGGCACAAGAAGATGAAAGGGAGCCTGATAGCACCTTTACTTATCCAATTCAATTGGATGATGATCATACACCAATGAAAAATATTTCACTTGCATATTTACCCACATTTAGAGGGATGTCATCTAAAGACCCTGACCAATTGTTTGTTGAGTTTAAGGTACTATGTCAGACCTATGACTACAAAATAGATAATCAGAAAATCAAGTTGTTTCCATCCACTCTGAAGGATGCAACCATGAGGTGGTTCATGGGATTAGCATCCAAATTTATTACCACTTGGGCACAAATGGAAACTACTTTCCTAGACAAATATCAAGATTAATGTACAGGGAGAAATATAAAGGAAGATTTTTTTAAAATCAAGCAAAGATGAGGATGAGAATATACAAGATTATTTGGACATATTCCTATTTGTAAGTAAACGATGTGGATTTGTAATTCATGAAGAGTTAAGTTAAAAAAAAAATCTTAAAGGTTTGGAAGATGATTCTAGGGAAGCTCTTAACCTGATAGGAGGTGGAAACATTTATCAATTAAGGATGAATGAAATTAAATACATTTGTAGAAGTTATTCTAGAAAAAGGGGTGGACTTAGCAAAGGAAAATCAGTGAAAATTTTGAATCCAAATATGAAAAAACTAATGGATGAATTAGAAAACTTTAAAATAGACATTTTAGTTCAATTAACCTCTACTTGGATTAAAAGCTAAAGAAAATGCCAAAATTGAACCATTAGCCATGTATTGTCCTAGATACAGGAAGAATCATGTAATAAGGGAATGTATTTTGGATAAAATAGAAGTATGTATTATCAGTGAATATAAAGAACATGATATTCATGCTTGTTCTCTTCTTCCACTGCTAAAGAATCATCTCAAACAAACTAGTACATCATCCACAATAGAAGAATTAAATTTTATCCAGAGACAACCTACATAAGGACATTTCATGCCAAGGTCATCTCCTAATCCTTGGATGATGCCATGGGATGCTCAAACTAATACCACAAAGTTGGGGACAACCACCCTGGGCCCTCATCCAACTTGGAGTCCCCTGGATTGGGAAAGTCAAGCTTAGTATAACCAGGGACATTAACAACCATAGACTGGTCAAAATAACCAGTATGCTTGGTCACAACCTAGATGGATTACTAATAATTATGCTCAAGGGAAAACATATCCTAATCAGAATCAGCAAGCCATAATGGATGCCCTAGCACAAAATTAACAAACTAAAAATGTGGTTTAGACACAAATGCCAGCACAGCAGTAGCAAATCCAAGAAATAAACAAACAACTTTTTTCTACAAAACAGAACATAAAAATTAGTTGATCGAAATGTCATCGATTATAAGGATATACAAACTAGATATCATAAAATAATTAGTAGTCCACCTATTATCATCACTGAAATGACAGAAGAAACTGAAACCCCTAGTTTGGTTTCCCCCAAGAAAGATGAAAAATAAAGAGATAAGGAACTAGAAAGAAACTCTACTAAAACTCCATTTCTAGAGAGATTTAAAGAAGCTATAGAAATCAAGGAATCTAAATTGGTGCAGGAACTAAGGAGATTGAATACTGAAATAGCACTGTTACAATCAATTAAGGACATTCCAAAATTGAACAAATTAATCAAAATGCTATGTTTGAAAAGTCTTGGAAGAAAGAAGCAGTACTCCAGGACTATTAAGGTAGATGGGAAACTTGTTGATTTATTAGCAGGAAACTATGACTTCCCAAAAATGGATATCCTAGAAGCCCTGTTATTTCTCTCTCTATAGGGAATAAAAATATACATAACATTTTGGTTGATTTGGGAGAAGCTATAAATGTAAAGAAAGTGGACACTTTTAAAACATTTCCATTAATAGATATACAACCTACTAACACCATATTACAGATGGCAGACCAGTCTATAGAAAAACTAGGAGTTATTGAAGATTTGGTGGTTATAGTGGAGTCATGGGAATGTCCAATTGACTTCCTTATATTGCAGCCAAAATGTAAAACATTGGGTTATCCCATTATTTTGGGAAGACTGTGGTTATCTAGAGTTGCTTCCTTAATTGATTACAGGTTAGGTGATATGACTATTTCAAATGGTAAGAATTCTAAAAAAATTTCATTATATCCTTCTACACGACCTTTTAGTGATAATCAAGAGAAATTATGAGTTGATAATCTTGTTATTAATGAGAAAAATTTGTCTTCGTTGGCCATGATCACATTGTAGGTTCACGTATGAGAGATAGAAGATATCATTAATCCACCATTGAATATACACCAATCATCCTTGGAGTAGTCAGGAATAGTTCCAGAACCTAGGAAATTAGTTTCAGAACCCCATCACTTTTAGTTCCAGAACCATCACAATTAGTTCCAAAACCACACCAACAACAATTCCCTGCAAATGAAGATAATTTCACTCTGGAGGAATGATATTTCTCTTAGGGAGAGGAATAATGTGTAGCTTCAGCTTCACATATATCACGAGATGATGAAGAATTTCTAGAAAGCAGTAGTGATGAAGAGTTTGACCTACAACAAGATAAGTATCATAATTCTTCTTATTGTCCTTTGTCCAACATTTTGTCTCAAGGAAATTTTGAATTTGTTGTTACATATCAGATGTTTTTTCCAAATGCATGTCCATGAAATACTTTAATGTAACCCTTTCCACAAAGTAGTTCATCATACACTAGAACCAAACATGTTGAGATTGAATCAGGTAAAATTTTGAATATTAATAACTGGTTGAAGAACGATGAAGACGATAAACTATTTGATGTTCTGAAAGATCATATTAAAGATTTTTCTTGGGATTACAAAGATATGAAAGGAATCCACCCAAGTATCTACACTCATCACATCTATACTGAAAACATTAGACCAGTTACAAAACCTCAGAGAAGGATTAATCCAGCCTTAATGGATATAGTCAAACAAGAAATTGAAAAACTATTACAAGTAGGTTTTATCTACCATATCTTAGATAGCCAATGGGTGTCTCCTCTTGTAATTATCCCTAAAAAGTATGGAAAAATGGAGGATTTTTGTTGACTATAGGGTACTGAACAAAGCCACACTGAGAGATTACTTTCCCTTACCATTCGTAGATCAAGTCTTAGATAGCCTTTTAGGTAAACAATAATTTTCCTTCTTGGATAGATTTAGTCGATATAATCAAATAAGAGTTATTGCTGAACATCAGGATAAAAATACATTTGCATGTCCATGGGGTACCTTTTCCTTCAGGGTGTTACCATTTGGACTATGTAATGCTCCAACAACATTCCAAAGAGTTATATGAGCAATTTTTTCAGACCTAACAAATGACTGTGTAGAGGAATACATGGATAACTTTATTGTGCATGGAGATAAACTTGATAATTCTTTGAGAAATTTAGACAGATTATTAACGAGATGTGAGCAACATAATCTATTTCTTAGCTATGAAAAATGTTTAATGATGGCTGACGAAGGGATTGTATTAGGACACAATATTTCAAAAAGAGGAATTCAGGTTGATCAAAACAAAATCAGAATTATTTCAAACATACCTGTTCCTCAAACCCCCATAGATATCAATTCATTTTTAGGACATGTTGGGTACTATAGACACTTTATGAAGGATTTTAGTAAAATTGTTTCCTCCATGTTCAATATGCTTACCAAGGACTGTGAATTTCTTTGGGGTGAAAGGTGTCAACATGCTTTTGAAGAAATCAAAGAAAGATTATTCATTGCCCCAATATTGAGAGGACCTAATTGGGAGAAACCTTTTTCATATCAAGACAGATGCCTCAAATAATTTCATTGGTGTAGTTTTGGGATAGAAAGATGAAGAAGGGAAAATGTATGCTATTTATTACCTTAGCAAAAATCTTACTCCCACTGAAATAAATTACACCCACCACTGAAAAATAATTTCTTGTTGTGATCTATGCAATTAATAAGTTTAGACATTACATTACAGGGTACAAAATATTTGTATGTACAGATTACTCAGCAATTAAATATTTAATGAAAAAACTAATGGTTGGAGGTAGGATAATTAGATGTTTATTGCTTTTACAAAAATTTGATATTACCATTGTGGACAATCCAGGTAAATCTAATGTGGTAGCTGATTTCTTGTTAAGACTAACCACTACATGGGAGCAAGATCTAGTCAAGGACAACTATACAGATGAACAATTGTTTGTTATTTCAGGTGATACACCATGGTTTGCTGATATGGAAAATTATCTTGCAATAGAGAAGTTTCCCTCCTTTCACCAAGAATCAAATAAATAAGTTAATCAAAACCAGTGCACAATTCAAATGGTTAAATGGAATGATATTTAAGTGTGGTCCCTGATTAGGTTTTACGCAGGTGTGTAAGAGAAGATGAAATCATTTGACATCCATTTGGGCATGTCATGATGAACCAAGTGGAGGACACTATTAAGTGAAAAGTATAGCTCACAAGATACTTAACACTAGTTATTATTGGCCATCTCTATACAAAGATGTAAAGAAATATATCAGGTGGTGTGATCCTTGTCAAAGGATGGGACAACCAACCTTTACCAATGAAATTCCTTTGCAACCTCAAGTAGTGATTGAACCATTTGATAGATGGGGGTTGGATTTTATTGGTCCCTTTAGTCATTCTTCACAAGGGAAGGAACATATTCTTGTGTGTATTGGTTATGTGACAAAATGGGAAGAAGTGTAGGATTTAATAAATGCCATTGAATAAGCAGTTGCTGATTTCCTTTAGCACAAAATTATGGTAAAATTTGGAGCACCAAGCAGCATAGTTTTGGACCAGGGACCTAAATTTATGTCTAATATGATCCAGTCTTTCACAATGTATTATCAGATCAATCATAGGAAGTAATCTCCCTATCACCTACAATCAAATGGACAAGCTGAAGTAATACAGAGAATTGGAAAACATCCTTACCAAAACACTTGAAGTAGGAAGAAGAGATTGGGTAAAGAGACTACCTGAAGCTGTCTGGGCTTACTTGGAAAACTACAACAGGATTTTCACTATATGAGTTAGTCTATGGGAAAAATCCCTTGTTGGCTATTGAGTTTGAACTAAAAACATTGAGGACAATAGTTAAGGTGGGTATTGAGTTGAATGGAGCTCAAAAGGAGAGAATGCTTCAACTCAATGAGTTCTATGAATTGAGGATGGAAGCACTTCAGTAGAAAGAGATAATCCAAGATCAAATGAAGTAATTGCATGATACATATATCAAGAAAATACAATTCAAAGTAGGATACTGAGCATTGTTGTTTGATTCTAAGTACCAAAAATTTGAAGGAAAATTGAGAACCAGATGGTTGTGACCCTATCAGATTGAGAAAATATTTGAAAATGGTTCTATTCAGTTACTTCTCATTGATTGAAGCAGAAGAACACTTTTGGTCAATGGTCATAGGCTAAAGCTTTATAGGAAGCCTCCCACTAAGGATGAATTCTTGAGGTAGATTGAAGCAGATAAATAATTTTATCATATGGAAGAACCCAGTTCTTCCAAAATGATCAAATAATCAAATGGATAGATCCAAAATAAAGGGAAGAGAATGAAAACCAGTAAATGGCGTTCTCTTCCTCTAAAAAAAGAAAAAGAAAAACAAGGGAAGAGAGTGAAAACCAGTAAATGGCATTCTCTTCCCCCCAAAAAAAGTTTCTCTCAGAGATCAATTGAAAACCAGCAATGGCAGTTGATCTTCTCAAATAAATGGCTAATTCAAAATTTAAAAAAAATCTTTGGAATTTCAGTTGTTTTTCTAACTGTTTTCCTTTTGTTTCACCGTTTAGGAATGTCGAGTCATCATGATGAAGGGATTACATCATCAAGGATGGTAATTATGTCTTTAACTTATTAAATGTTAGATTAAAAGTTCACATGTGTGATTAGATTTTATCTAAAAGTTGATATGATGATTCATCTATTGTACAACATGATTAAAAGTGAGTAATCACGAGAAAGATGGTGATGGAATAAATTAGTGGCATAGTTATAATGAGTTATCATTAGTGTGGAATCAAAAAAGTGAAAAGTAGTTGTAGATAAATTTCAAGGAAGAAGCAGTGACTTAGGTTTGTATTCCGTAGCTATAGCACAAAAGTTCCGCAGCTAAGTACAGTAATTCTGAAGCTAAATTGTTTAGTTCCGTAGCTAAGAAAAGACTTCTTCAGCCAACCCACATAAGATTAAAGCAAAACGAATTCGAATCACCTCTACATCATGGGGATTAAAAATAAGTTGGAACCAGAGGATGATACCCAACTCATTACAGATGAAGAAGTGGCAACTATCTTTCATCAGGCAGGATGGTTGGAATTTCTGAGGAAGTTCCCCAAGTATAACAATGAATTGGTAAGATGTTTTTTTTTAAATTTAGAGAAATCCAGGACAAAGGTTAGAAATGTTTTCATTCCTTTTTCTATGAATAATGTTAGTGCAAAATCACACCACCCCTGAATGTCCTCAGATCTGAGTGGGGTATCCAGTGTGATTACACAACATTGGATCATCTCTCAATGTTGTGGGACTTGCAAACCTAAGATGGACCTTCAGAGAAAGCCGGTTCTTGTTCCTAAACTACCTGCCACAATCTACTCTAGTGTAGGCAAAGCTAATCTATCCTAATATATCCATTCCAATGAACCAGAGAGAAAGGGAGAGTGAGAGAGAGCCTACACTAAAGCGGTGATACACCAGAAAAGGTAAGAGGTGAGATAATCTACTGAGGGGGGATGAAACAAAGCAAAAGGGAGATGAGAGAGGTTAGACAGAAGTGACAAAGACCCAGATCCTAATCCACCATCAAAAATCCATGAAACACAACATCCTACACCTATAAATGTGAATACATGCACAAAACACAGATCTGAAAGGGAGAGGCATAAAGAAACAGTAAAACACGAGAGAGGGTTACAGAACACCACAAAAATGAGTTTATTTCTCTAGAAGGTGCAGAGACCATTACATTTTTTCTTAGAGGCATAAAATTTGCTTGCCATGCATAGGAGATGGCTTACAACTCAAATGGAGTTGGGAAACAAATTTCACAGAGTTTCCCTACACCCAGAATGTCTCCCCCTTCTCAAATGAGAAGTGTTTACAATATATAGACGATGAAACCTAGAGAGAAAAAATAGAAACTCGATTATATTCATAAATCCCAACCACCAACCATCAATGCCCCAAAAATCCACGTAAAATCTGTCAATTTTGGTTCCCCATGTCTGTTTGGCATGTTGGAGAAGGAAAGATGGAAAATCTAGATCATATCTGGGTAGTTGAAGCAATCGGATCTTTCATTAATGGCATGAAATAAGTTTTCCTATTTTTCACCCTACTAACCTTTCCAAAATTAAAATTTCAAACTTTCATGGCCTAGAGGATGTCAAGACCCTTCCAAAAAGTCTTCTCTTACTCAAATGTAAGCTTCCAGTCAAAATATATAGCCATTTGAAGATTCGACATCGAGATTGTGAAAAATGGAAACAACATAATCTTTGCAAAGCAGATCTGCGGGCCCGAAAATACAACCTGCATTTTTTACGAAAAGATGCAAAATCATACAACCTCATGCAAGCCTAAAACTACACTTTTTCCCAAAAGCCCCCACAAGCCCAAAATTGAAATTGTGCCATTTGTAAAAGTTGTAATATTTTGAAAGTTTCTTATAGACCCGTTGGCTTGCATTTACACTTGGAAAAAATTCCCTCTGCGGCCCCGCAGACCTACTTAACAAAAGAAATCATCCGCAAGCCCATCGGCCCACATTTTCCACTTGGGAAAAAATTCCTCCGCGGCCCCGAAGGCCTACCTTCCCGCTTTGACCTGAAACATGGTGGCATATATAACTAGCGCACGTTTGGGACTTTCTTTTGAAATCACCCTCTGAAATAGCATCAAAGAGACACGTATGCAGCAAAGTCCAAAAACTTTGAGCCCTTGCTATGATTTTCTCTTGTTGAGCCTCTGGTTCCCTTTGTGTCGTTTGCCTCCTTTGCCGAGCCTTCTCCTCCATTATTCGAGCCCGCCTAACCATTGATTGTTGGATTTGAATGTGAGCTCACAGGATAGAGAAAAACCTTATATTTTTTCTATGCGGGGTCATGTTTGATCAATTTTTATGGGGGGAAAATTGGGATAACAAATACAATTAGTAATATATCTGGAGTACCAATTGTTCATGTCCCAAACCCTGTCGGAGGGACATTAAAAGACCAGGTTGAAACCCTGCTAAAAAATGGGGAGGCTAAACCCCAATATATTTACAACATGAAGAAAATCATAAAAGGTCAGAAGGGTCAGCTTGCCCAAACCCTTTGACAGAGTGGCATTTTGGATAGTCAAGTATTTGACCTGTGATGGTCAATTTGGGTCGGTAGGAAGAGACATTCTGAAGATCCTCATATACCTTAAATATGGAACTACAAAACCAAAATATATAGTAAACCTTCCAGGGTTTCTTTTTGACTCCATCCATACAATGGCCCAGAGGTATTCCTGGGGTTTGGGAACAATTAGACATCATGGGTTAGTGCATTTAATATGCCAGCACCATTTTCTTTCGAAGAAAAATGGAGAAGAAGTGTAGGAGAAATTTCTTAGAAAATTTAAGCAAAGCCCTAATATTCTCAGGAGAGTAATAACAACTCCTTCTGCTCCTACAATTAATTTGGAAATTGATGCCACTACAGAGGAAAAGAAAGAACTAGGTGGAGAGGAAATAACAAAAATAAGAAGATCTGGAAGAAGGACTAGAATTGCAGAACCTATTGTGCCTTCTAAAGAAATTCCTTCCTCTGCAGTAGCTACAGGAGAAATAATATCTATCTCTGATAGTGACATTTCACCTAGGCAAGAGAAAGAGGTGAAAATCAGATGAAGCTCTAGGAGGAGACCTATTTTTGTACATTTTGAGGATCCTCAAAGAAGGAGAATTCGTAAAAGGTCTAGAGAAATTATGGAGGAGATGGAAGATCAAGAAGGGATGGAAAAGGAATCTACTGATATTTTGGGCAGCATGGCCATCACTCCTCCTGGACCAATCCAAACAGAGATAGAAAAATAAGATGAGAGATTTGAGGAACAAGTTTTCCAAGAGATGGGTGAATCAACAGCACCATCACATGAAGAAGATGAATAGGAATCTTTGAAACAGAAAGGGAAATACCCTATGGTAGAGGAATAATGCTTAACCCCTAAGGAAATTTCAGAGAAAGAAGAGAAACAACAAGTTAAATAGGCTCTTTTTTGGTCCAGAGTAGAACTCATTAGAGAAAAGGATGAGGAGTTGAATTTTCTCACACGTAAATTAGAACAGAGAGAAATGGTTATTAAGAAATTAACAACTTAGCTCACTGACAAGACTGAGGAATTGATAAGAGTTAAATAGCAGATAATGGAGAAAGAGGAAGAATGTCGAAATTCTAGAAAACAAATTGCCTTATCAACAGTCTCTACACAAACTGAATTAACTTATTGGCCACTTAGATAGATATGGGATGATACTTGTAGAGAACTAAGTGAAGCCAAGACATCCAATGAGGACTTCAAAAGCAAGATAGAAGAAGAGAAGAAAGCAAGAAAAGAATGGGAAGAAAAGTTTTACAAAGAAGAAAATGAAAAATTTAAATATCTTGTGAAAATACAAGTGGTTTGCATTATGAGTGAGAAATTGCTTGCATGCAAGAGACCTTCTCCTACATATAGCATTTTTTCAAGAATAATTCATTCACTAGCAGTTGTCAAGGATAGCATGTGGCCTTCCACATGAAATAAAAGATGAAGCTAATTTCACAGCAGCTTATTCCTTAGCCAACGCAGAGAAGAAAAATCTTCTCTACGAATTTTATCTCTGCAATTTCATGTTGGAAAAGAACTTAGGTTTTGTGATCAATTTGTATGTAGGGGAGAGCTAGATTAATGCATTTTTTTTTGTTCTTCAAAATTAGATTGCATGGAAGGAAAGGGAGTAAGAGCATCTGGTAAAGGATAGCTCATCTGGTTTCTATTTGAGGATTCATTATGGTAAACAATCCGCCTTTACTACACATTTCAGATCCTATGCATTTGATAAAAGGTTGAAGGAACCTTATCTTGCGAATTTGTAGAGAAGTATTAATGCCTTCACCTCTTATGAAGAGGAAAATTTTGAAGATATTTATGAGGAATGCTTGAAAATATGGGAATTTCTCACGGTGGCATTGAGAATAAGGGAAGTAATATCTCCCACAAACTTTATTTGGAGTTTACATAGATAAAAATCCTTATGCATGCTAATTCCTCATATAAATGAAAAGAGCCAAGGCATATGGATGGGAATGAGAACAAGACCTCCACTCCTTCTCACCCCTATGTCACCATGGCAGAATAGAGAACCATAAGATCCCACTAAATTTGATGCATGGCAGAGGAAAGTAGAAGTAGGATCAGGGTATAGAACCTCTGAATTAAAGCATTGGGATATTCAGTTCCAACCATTTGATCTAAGAAATCAAATGGAATGAAGAATATATAACCCCAAATTTGAAGAGTAAAGTTTGTAAAGGGAATTACAAACAAGTAAGTATGGGGGAAATGATGAGGCCAGAATATGCCCATTAAATGTACAATAAATGATCTCATATTACTCTCCTTTTGATTAAGTTTGACTGCATTTTGTGAATTTTGTTTGATCTGATATGGGTTAGGATGTAATTGTCCATCTTTTGTTGATTATGATTCTTACATTTAAAATCTCTGTAATTCCTAACAAAGTGTTTTAGAAACTCATTTTGAAATAAATCAGGTCACAATTAGGTGGAAGAATGAAGTATGAAGCGGTCAGCATGTTTTTGAAAGCATTGGACTCAATATAACTTAGTTCCGGAACTGACAGACTTAGTTCTGGAACTCCATTACATAGTCACAAGTTTTTTTACTTAGTTCTAGAACTTCTAGAATTAGTTCCAGAACTTTAGTACTTAGTTACGGAATTATCAGAATTAGTTATGGAACTCCTACAGATAGCTCCGGAACTCTCTTCGTTAAACCTGGAATGATTTCCTATAGTTACGAAACACGTCTAAAGTTATAGAACTAATAAGAATCTATTCCAAACAGCCAATGATTTGTCAAATCAATGATCCTATCAACCAATAGTAGATTAGAAGACTTACAACTCTCCATACTTACAGATCTAGGATAATTATCACACATATGTACGTCCAGCCATGTTCCAATATAGCATTTATTCTGGGCATAATTCAGTTCCATCATATCAGTAGAATAGTTACGGCCATAAATACACCGCTGGATGAAGTATATACATATAGACCTGTAGATAGATTATATATAGGAATATAGATATAGAATGATATATAGATTGATATACACAGATTAACACATTTTTGTAATACATAATGTTTTATCAAAAAAATAGCCATTTCTGTTTTCAGATAAAATTAAGTTGTCCAATCCTATTTCAGGCGGAGCAAGGGCCCACTCCTCCAAGAACCCGGATCTTCGTTTTTGTTGGTATTTATATTTTTCTTAAAATCAAATAGTTTAGATCTGTTAATTCTGTATCACTTTCAATTCCTTAAGTTGAAATATTTTGTAGACTTATCCCTACAGGTGTTCTATATTAAGTTCTTATTTCTTTGTAATCATTTTCCAGCAATTCATTTCTGCAAAGTGTGTTTACTTCCAAGACAAAGTGTGTTTATTTCAAGTAATTTATTTCTATAAAGTGTGTTTACTTTGAACATTTTTTCATAGTTTGATTCCAATAAGGTTTTTACATAAAATACCAAATACCTACAATTAATTACTAGATCGGTAAGATTCTTCTTGTTACATATAGCTTTAGACACAACCCTGGTTTGAATATGACATCAACATGAAGTTGATTAAATGAAGGGAATAATGACACGCATCAACCAACCTCTAAAAATATGCCCCTTCTTTACAATATATAGAATAGAGAGAGAAGGAGAGAGGGAAAAAATTGAACTCTGCTTCAACCACCCTAATATTTCATTGAATTCACCTACTCCAACCACCCCAGAAAGCATTGAAATCCACCTATAACAATGATGAGCTTCACTGCAAGACCCATGCCTCCATGTGTTGTTCCTTGCTATGAAAGAAACGAGTCCATTCTTCATCATGGAGATAGGTGAGAGACTTGTAAACCTCAAAAATGGTGGACCGGATCATTAATGGTGGCAGGTAAGTAGTGGGCCCTCCGAAAGTCTGAAATCTGGAACTCTGAAATTCCCAAATTCCCATTGTGTTGACCTCAAAACAAAGTTTTACTTCTGAAATCCGAACCCTTTCGGACTTTTGGACTTTGGGATTTTAGATATTTTCAATTTTTTTTTCATTTTTCTCGGCAAAGACTCCAAACTCTGAACTTTTGCAACCCTAAAAACTGGGACTTCCGAAAGTCTGAAAATCCTAATGTGTTGACCCCGAAAGGGGATTTGAACCCGAAACTTCAAAATTTGGACTTTGGACTTTTGGGATTTTAGTATTTTTGCTCCAAATTCTAACCGGTCATTTTCTATCTCCAAAATTCTACAACCCAAAAGTCTAAATTTCATACTTTTGCACTTTCAAACATTTTCATTTCAAACTTCTCTCTACCTCAACTCTGAAATGCTAAATTCCCGAAGTCTGAAAACTTTGGGCTTGGGCCTCCATTCTATTTATTGAACTGTTAATTGAGTTCCATGTCTATATCCAGTAAGAATCCTTTTGATCTCGACCAAGTTGATCTAGCCCTTTCTTGCTCGAGCTCTGATATCCTTTGACGTTCCCTTGGCCAATCCTTTGTCAACCTTACATTATCATTTCTGATCCCACCTACAACCTGATTTTCCAATCCAAAAACGCAAGCTCCCATGACTGAACCAACCCCATTATCATACTGTACAATTTCATGTTTGTCCAATTTTTCTTGGGGGGAAAAATTGGATAACAGGTACAAGGGAGGGAATTAAAGTGATAAGGGGGAAAAGAGGGAAATTTGGAAAATAATATTACTTCCATGAGTAGGTTGCAGAGCTCACACCTAGCAACTGGAGTAGTTCAACCTTCAATATAGAAGAATTCACAATGAAGTTAGTGGGACCAATGAATTAAAATACCAAGTTTTTAGATTCATCTATCGAGAACACCAAGTTCCTCTCCAACTCCATGCAAGATCAACTACACTTGCAAAGTGCATGAAAGAGAGAATAGAGGAAAAATAAGAAAAGGTAAAAGAGAAGAAGTGTATCCTTTATTTATGTGAAGTGATGAATACAAAGCTTGAATCCATCTACCATGATTCACAATGCTACAGAGTAGAAGTTTTTCCAAGAAATTCATATCCCTTGGGATGGGGAACTCATCCAAATTTATACAATTTGAATTGACCTTTCTTCTCCCTCACATGACTCTTCAGTTCTATATTCTACTTCTGACCTTTCATTTTCCATTAATTAATTATTTCTCATATAATTTCAAGAAAATACTTTTTTTAAAAATTAAAATATGTCACTTAAGTGAATAGGATGAAAACATAAAATGATGAAGCATAACAAAGAATTACCATTGAGAAAGAAAGAAGAGATGGAAATAAAGGAAGAGTGAAATGATGTAGGGAAAAGACTCCTCGTGACAAACTTCTTGAATTCTTGGATGTAGTTATGGACATTGAATGAAAATTTATGACATTGGAAATCCTCCGTACTAATGAATATTTCTCCCTTGAATAAATTTTGAATTAATTTCCCCATTTAGTGAGAACCACAAACTTTATTCAACGCACAAACTAAGTGTTAAAAAACATTGTTTAATACTTTTCCGAAGAGGATTCAATATGACCTGTAGACCATGCCCGTGATGATTCTCAGTCACACTATTATGACCTACTTATCTCTGGAATGACCCATATGCTCTCATACATGATGAGTATGTCATCGAGACCATGATGGATGTCTTGTTCTATAATAGAAAATGACCATTACTACACCAATACTTTGTAACTGATTACTCCTCTCCAAACTCCAACTACAACTACCAACTAGAAACTCATGTATCCTTGACACTTACTGTATTTAAAAAGGACAACTTACTATTTTTAGTAAGTTTTGGATTTTTCCCCTTTGTACCCCAAATGGTGATAGTGACCTAAATGATTATCCCTCTATGTCCCATTGTGCCAAACTTTCCCTTTGAGAACAACCTATTATTTTTAGTAACTACCCATGGGGCAACTTACTATTTTTTATAAGTGTACAAATTAGCTCTTCCCAACCTCAACTGGATATGTTATCTTGAATTCATTCTTCTTACTATTTTCATCTCACCTTCTGCACATATTGGATGTTTATAGCAGGGGCATATGGAACCACTTACTATTTTTGGAAAGTTTCAATTACGGGTCGAGATGAGCTTTTCAATGAATTTTCATGTGATACTACCTCTGTGTTCACCACCGTCTTTATAGCCTCGTAAGATTTTGGATAACCTGAATTAATAGTACCCTATGTAGGAAGGCCTATTATTTTTAGTAAGTGCACCGTAGGTGTCAAATTTCAACAAAAAAAGTCTTTGAATTGTGGGTTTTATTTCGGGGTTTCACACTCCACATTTTGAGTAATTCCTTCATCTGAACAAGTGGGAAAGCAATATTTTCATGGAGGCGGTAGAATATTGAGTAAAAAAATATCCCTCCATATCCCTAAAGAATATGGATATCATGGCACAAAAACTAGTCAACGTGAAACTATATTTTTCAACGATCCTTCCCTCCAGTTTTCACGTGATTTCGACCACTGGAACCTTGAGAAGTGAAGATGAATATCTCTTCCTTTTTCACTAATGTTCTTCATGTGATAGGGAAGAAAACTGATGATAACTCAGTCCTCCATATTACTATAAAATGGGGACTTCCTAGAGTGAAAACTAGTTTACGTAAAACTAGATTTTCCAACAATGATTCCCTCCAATTTTTATGTGACTTCACCCACGTGAACCCTGAGAAGTGAAGAGGTAGATCGATTCCTTTTTTACTGATTTTATTCATATGATAGGGAATAACACTGATGTTAACTCATTCCTTCATATTCCTAAAAAAATGGGGAGTTCGTTGTGCAAAAACTAGTTCACGCAAAGCTAGATTTTTCAGCGATCATTCCCTCCAATTTTCACGCAGTTTTTCCCTCTAGAACCTTTAGGAATGGAGAGGTAGATGGATGATGTTTTCACTTATATTTCATGGAATCCATTAATTGATCTTGAAAATTGTAGATTTAAATTTCAGCCTCGGATCACAAAGAAAATTATGTTTTTTATGTGTGTTTTCCTTCCTCATTCAACCGGTGATTTTTCTCTTCAAGTTGATTACCGGTTTGGCGGGAAATTTTATTTTTATCTTCGTTATACCAAGAAGAATATTTCTTCACTGTGAACTATTCTTGCTAAAAATTATTGAATTTTTTGCAAGGTTTTTATTTCCTTCGAAAATTATGAATGCAACAATAAATGGTTCTTCAATTCGTGCCCTGGTTTGTAAGATATATCGATTTCTTCGTCTCACGACAATGGGATTTTTGGATGAAGATCTCTATTTTTATCTTTTATTATTTGACCTCATGAGATGTTATTATTTTTTGTTTTCATGATTTGGAGAATTTTATTGCCATGGTGGAGCTGGATTGGAGTGTAGTAATGGTGGATTGGGAGTTCTCAGTAACTTTCTTCCCGTAGTGAGTTTCATGGGCAACAATGGAGAAGCAACAAGGAGTTACAAAATTTTCAAATTTTAAAGCTGGGGAATGGCACATTTTCATGTCCCCTATGTCCCTCAAGAATAAATGGATGAAAGGGACATCAAATTTCACACTACGCCATGAGACAACACTTAGTGGGCATCTGAAGGCTGCGCATTTGGCTCCAACTAGCTCCTAGGGGCTGAAAACTTACATTGTAGAGGGTCACATAGGTGAATTGAGGGATACAAGGGGTTGGGCACATTTTAATGTCCCTCATGTCCTATTTCATAAAGGTACATAAGGGTCATCAATTTTAACATCACGCTAGAAGATGCCACTTGTCACGATCTGGACGATAGAGGGGATGAGCTCCGACAAGCATCTATGGGCTGAATATTGCATTGCGAAAGGTTCCATTATTGACCAGATCAAAAAATAGGGCTGGTAAAATTTCTATGTCCCTCATGTCCCTTTTATTAAGTGATGAAAGGGATATAAAAAATTTCCAAGCTCCAAGAGATGACACGTGTCTTCTTCCAAAATTGACTATCTCCCCAACTCATACCTTGAGGGTAACTTGAATCGATGATAACTTGAGATCCTGATGGAATATTTTGGAAAACATTTATATGAACTTGATTTAAAATGGAATTATAAATCCAATGGTTGAGGTATCATCTCTTGATTCCTCCGTTTAAACCCTAAAAAATCATTTTTTTCTAGTTCCTTATCTACGCATGAGAAAAAATGCCTACAGACCTATTGCATAAAGGTGTTGTAAAAAATATGATTTCAAAATATTGTAGATCTTTGTATTAAATTTTTAATGATATTTTTTTCTCCTAACTCCACCCAAAGCTCTAGGAATCACTTCCCGAAGTTCGGTACCTCTTTTGGCCTTGTGCATTTCATAGGCCTGGGAACCCTAGTTTTTATGGATCTACCCCAACTCCTTTGAATATTTCCTAAATTTTTGAAAACTAATTCATTGATGTTAATAGACCCTTGATTCACCTCAATGTTGGATTTTTTTCCTCTTTTCCATTCCAGGGGGTTGCACCAGTCATGGGAAGGCCAGTGGTAGCCCTTCCCACAACTGCCTAAAATTTGCATTCTTAAAGAACTCCTAAAATAACCTATGGGGATTGACTTGAATTTCATAACTCGCTTAGGGAAATGAGTTAACATCCAATGGGATGTTACTTGAATGACTAGGTAGATCTGGGATGGCTCGAAAGGGTAAAACTTCAAAATTTCAACATAAGGGTATCACTGTCATGTTTGAAAATGGTAACTTTTCCTATTGCACATTTGCATGATAGTAATATGTCTTCATAGTTGGAGGGTAAAATTATACCTCTCTCCCTAACACTCTTCCTCTGGTAGTAGGATGCCCAAATCCTTGATTTTTTCACACATAAAAAATTAGGTCTGGAACAGATCACTCTCTAACCCATCAAGAAACCATCAATAACAATTCAAAATCTCCAAATTCTCGAAATCAAATCATCAATTTCTATAATTTCTCATTACAATGGTTCACTTTATTTATTTACAGCACATGGATCGACATGTTGATCCATGTTTTTTCCATTCTATATGTTCTCATATTTTGTGCATACTTATACAATAGGGATTCTCCAAAATTCTCATAGGTATGTTCCTTACTTCCTATACACTACTGGAATTTCATTCAAATAACATAAAGTGGGGAAAATGTAGACATAAAATCATGCACATATTAATATTTTACTATACTTCCAATTATGTTGTTTTATGCATGGATCTTAGAAGTATTCACTGGTGACACACTTTCTAGTTCGTCCTCTTGCTTTTCTTGTTTCTATTGTTTTATCTCTCACATCTCTTACACATATACCTAGTTTTGGTCAGGTCCCAAGGATCCTAGTCCATCACTCTTTTCACATTTGTCATCAGTTTATGTCACGACACTAGAACCCAAGATTGGACACTAGCACTAGGAGCTCCTATCCTCTTATTTTTAGTTCACATTTTTGACATTTGCAATCGGCCTTTTCAGTTTTCTTACTCCTATCCCAAGGTCCTAGTCCGCATGTTGGGTAATCAGTGTCAAAATTCAAGAAAGATATCTATATATAACCATAATAGATTTACCATTATAAGTGAGCTTGAAATTTCTATCAAGGGCTATTTACCTACATATCAAAGGAACTACATTTTTGGGCTTATTACTCTGCATACACACTACATAGGAAGGCAAAGTTTCTCAATTTCATCCCACACATTTACATATATCTAGATATCATTTGTTATCTTGGCATCACTAGGTCTAAGGAAACCTAAGAGAACTATTGCAAACACAAGCACCAAGAACCACATGGGGTCTGAGATGTAGTGTAGTGTTTAGTCGTAAGTTCACTATGTTAATAGACAAGGATAGTTTGACCTCCTAGTTTGCATCTTTCTTTGTTAAGCTTTGATGTAGTTTGGCATTTTTGCAGCAGATCATTTATCTTGCAGATTTATAAGTACATTTGTGATCCAAGTACGACATACAAGTGATCAAATGCGAATAAGTGTGATACCATAACGATAATGAAGAAATCAGGTTCTGACCTTTTCAGCAAACTATAGCACCCCTCAGAGGTCTCGGGCACCCCAAGCCCCATCGCCTCTACCTAGGCACTTCTTTCCAGGATATTTTCTAGCTTCTAGAATTCATACGAAGTAGTTCCAGCACTCTTCTTGACCTTTTGATCAGTTCGTCTAGTTCAAATATAGTTTGGGATAAGCAAAAATAAGATAAGTTTGTTATCTCTCTCAAATGTTTTATTTCATAGTTAAATCTTTGAAAATTTCTTAGCATTTGTATCTTATTATACATAATTGTAGTTGTTTTTGAATTCAAATTTTGCTAAAATAATGAGATTTTATTGAATAAATATGCATGAATTCATTGTAACTAAAACCCATTTAATAACATTTTTTGCACAATATTAATTGGTTAGGTGAATAATTATAATGAATTATCATTATAAGGATTTCTTTTAATGGATTCTATAAAATCATTAAATAATAGGACTTCACATGCACATTCAATCAGAAAATTAGTAAACTTGTAATAAATATAAATATATAAACATAAACTATATTATTTATAAATTATAATAATCCAAAACTTGAGAATTCATGATATTTGTTTATGTGAATACTACTAAATTAATAATTTATCAAACTTGAGTCTTGAGAATACAAAACTAGTATGGAAATGAGACCCAAAATTTTCCTTAGGAATGTTAAATTTCTGTTACAATCATTGCATAACTTCTCTCCTCTCTTGGGGGTAGTTACAAGGATGAATGTATACTAGAAAGAACAAATTTCACCCCACCAAAAAAAAATTTGGTAAGTGAGAGAATTACATGGATAGACATATCAACATTTCATATTTAATTCTAAACTGAATATAAGGCAACTCGTGCCTTGAAAATTTAGATTCAGGTACATTGGTTTATGAGAATTCCCCATTTCATTGATTCTACTATTGAGGTGGAAATACAAAGTATGATGACTATGTGAAGGCTCTTTCATAACTTTGGAGAGCCATGATATAGAACAAATAAAAAGTGTCATTATTTATAGTGTGTATACTGCATTTCCTAAATAGAGCACACTCACTGGCAATGATTTATAAGTAGTTTGATAAGAAAATTCACAAGGTTTCATTATCTCAATTGTATATCCTCCTTATCTCTTATGTGAATGATAAAACACAACATATTATTTCCTTATTTAATATTCGAAGTATAGATTTATTATCTAAAAGTCGTATTTAACAATTTCAATCAATCCAAGAACATCGCTTGTGAAATAAGTAAAGCATCACATAAGAAGAGTAACAAATTTTTTTTCCCAGTCAATAGATATTAAATCAATTAAGTTTTCAAGATATCTTAGTCATGAGGTAATTTAAATCTATTATCCAATATCAATTCTCATTTAAATAATTTCTCTATGAATTTTGTTACATCATATTATGTCATTATATCTGATTGTGGGAAGAGATTATCCTTGATAAAATTATGCATCATAGTCAACTTTCTATCAATTTTCCCATGTGTACTAAGAAAAGATAGAATTTTTCATCTCATTTCAGTCCCTTATGTATGAACTTTGTAAATGGTTGCAAATATGTCTTGCAATTCACTAATAACCTCATCAAGTTATGAATCAATGGACATAGGAAAAATAGTTTTAGTTAGAATTTATGACCTTTAAATCTATTATGGTATTTGTTGAACAATCTTGTCGGTTATAATTCATGTTTCCTTTAGAAAAGAAGCAAGGCATTCGTTGTAATCATTTTGATCACCTTTTCTAGTATTTCTTCTCTTAAGGGGAAAAGAGATGAAAAACTATACTATTTATAAATTGATGGTTATATTGTTACTTCTAAGCTTTCTCTTTATGACCTTATTAATCGTACCCATAGCTTTCTTAAACTGAATCCCAATATTATTCCAATACGTCATTTCCACTTATTGTCTTTTCAATTTTCGTACATAGAAACATTATATCTAGTCTTTCTTAGAGGAAAATGGTATGGATGAAGAGGATTTGGTTCTACGAGGAAGTGTGGGAAAAATCATGGAGAAATAAATATATATTAAAAAGTGGGAAGAGGAAATAATTGACAAAGATGAGGAAATAAAAGGGAAGTATGTAGAGATGGTAGTAGCGATTGTTTCTGTAGGATGAAATGTAAACCAAACCTGCTTTCGTTTATCCATTGTAGTGATAAGAAAAAACAAGTCATAAAAAGAAAATTAGGTAAGGTAGTCATAAGAAAAACATTATAGGTAGATGATATTCTTACAAAATTAGTTTTAGGAGAGGAATAATTATATTGCATAAAAATATTGGAGGTGTTTTGAGAAAATAAAAAAACCCCTAGGTAGGTTGTTATTGAATCTGAGATTTTCCTTGAATTATACTAATTTTTACCATCTCTGATCCAGGTACGATATTATCCTTGATTAAATTTCTCGTCCAAGTCAAATTTCTATTTGTTTTCCCATATATACCAAGAAAATGTTGAATTTTTCATCTCGTGTTAGTTCATTATATTTACACTTTTTAAATGGTTCCCAACTTGTCATATAATTCCCTAATAACCTCCTCAACTTATGAAGCAATGGACATAGGGAAACAAGTTCAAATTTGACTATATGACCTCTAAAGTTGTTGTTTTAGTTGTTGAATCACCTTCTTGGTTGCAATTCATGTTTCCTACATTAAAGAAGCAAAGGTATTCCTTATAATAGTCCTACTCTCCTTTGCTAGTTTACATCCTCTTAAGGGTCAAGGAGATTAAAAAACACACTATTTCCTAATTGATGGATATATTGTTCCTTGTGAGACTCTTTTTCATGACCTAATTCATTTTACTTGTAGCTTTGTAAAACTAAATCCTAATCTTACGCCAGTCCATCATTACCATTTCTTTTCTTTTTAAATTACCAAAATTGAAGCATTATGTCTAATCTCTCTTAAAAGATAAAGGTATGGATAATGAGGATATGGAGTTATGAGGAAGGGTGGGAAAAATCACGGAGGTAAAAATATATATTAAAATGTATTGTGTTTTAATTAAAAAATATGGGTAAATAGAAATGAAGAATGTAAATATGGTGATATTGATGTATATCTAAAGAGGAAATGTAAACCTAATATTCATTCCTTTATCCATTGTACTGATAATAAAAATCGAAGTCTTAGCAAGAAAACTACGTATGGTAGTCATAATGCAGACATTGGAGGTAGGTGATATCCTTACAAAATAAATAGTCCCCGAGAAGAATAAAAAAGATACGTATAGATTGGAGGTGTTTCAACAAAGAATATAATTCCACGTGTAGGTTATTGTAAGTTTTGGATTCCTTGAATTCCTTGCATTTCTATTAAATATAATTTGAGGAAGATATTAACATAGATAAACTTTATCATCCTAGTTAACTTTCTATCAGTTTTCCCATATACAACAAGAAAAGATTGTATTTTTCATCTCATTTTAGGCTCTTATATATGTTGGTGTGAGTTATTTTCCACATCATGAGGTGAGTCATCTCCCTTAGGTGAGATCGTAGGTTCATGTGTCATTTAGGGATTAGCATGAGATTCTCTTACGTATCAGTGCGTCATATGCGTTATTGGGAGTTACACTTCTATTATGGGAATGTAACTCCTCCTCTCCATTTGAGTTGTCATGATTGTAGCACTGGGGGTTACTCAACACCTCCTATAGGGACACCCCATTTGATCTTTGAGATTGAGAGACACTTTGTGGATTTTAATGAGGTTCTACCCATCTTTTGAATCTTTGCATGCACATTCGGTTGATGCTCTCTCTTCCCAAGATTTCTTCACGCTACCATTCACATGTCCATTGATGTGCACATTGTCCCTCGTGATCCTTGTGTTTTGGGTTCCGAACCATCTTACATGGTATTAGAGCGGATCTTGTGGATCTGTACACTCTTCAACGTTTCTATGCTTTTTTCGGCCTGCTGGCGTGACATACAGATTTCACAGCATGTGTCATAATGGATATTTCGTCACGCGCTTAATGCATTGATTTCGGCTTCATACCTGTGGTTTGCTTGTTCGTGTGTTTGTCATTCGTTGGTCTGGTTTTTTAGGCTCTTAGGGGTTGCATGCATGTTTTGAGGACTTTAGCTTACCGTTTCAAAGTTTTCTAGTCCAGGGTTTGTTCGTGTTGGTTGGTGTGTGTCTTAAGGTTATTAAAGTGCATTTTTGGGCCCAACTCGGCCCCAGCTTGCCGAGCTGGGAACCAAGTTGTCCCTTTGGCTCGCCGCCTTAGACACTGTAACTCACCCATGCACTGGTTTTTCAGCTCGTCTGCATTATTGGTGTCTGTATCAATTTTTGAGTTGGCTTTGACCGCTTGTCTTTACTCTGGATTTTCAACTCTACTCGCTCCTGTTTTACTTCTCACCGTGCTTGCATTGGATTCTTCCTGCTCGGCTTTGGCTATCTTTGCCTCGTCAGATTCCAGCTCGCCGTGCTCATGTTGGGTTGCGTCCCTGGTTTCTCGTGCTGCATTTTTTTGGTGATTCGGCCTTGCATTACTTTCTGTTGCATTGGCTTCACCTCCTCGACGTCGTGCTTGATTTTCACCCCTGCGTTGGATGTGCTTCGTGTGGATAATTGTTTTTTGGCCCCTCGTTTGTCGTGGGTTGCTTGGATTTTGGTTGGGTGCCTTGGTTTTTCACTGCTTCGCCTCCCTATTGCCGTGCCTAATACTATCGACGCTGCCAGTGTAACTCTGCTCGTTGGCCGCATCACTCACCGTCGACACATACAACAGCTTGGCAGACCAACCTTGGCACTAGTAGACCTGCGAACTCCTTCCTATTCGGTGCTCTCCAACTTACCATTCGTGCCAGAGCCGTTTTGGTTCGCATCGTTGGCTCGTGGGCTCTGCATTGGATCCCCTTACCGGCTAACCTAACTCTACGACTTGTTCGCAATTCCCAGCTGCCTTGGGCGTTGTAACGGCCCCTCTGTCAGCTCCTCGCTCTCTGGCACAGGCTTTCGTCTCTGGCTCCCTGGCTTTAACTCCGCACGACTTGGCTGAGAGTCTTCTCGGCACTTTTTTCGGTGTTTGGGCGTCTAACACGGACTCAGCTCTTCCCCGAGCCGCTCGGCCTCTACTCTCCCGCCAGCTCACTTTGACCTCCCCGACTCCACGCTGCCCGCTTTTCCCTCCATGTGACTATTTTACCCTTTTTCCCCTTAAACTTTATCTCCCCCCTCTTAACGTACCTCGAAGCCCATTTTTTTTAATATTTAAAATGTGGTATTTAATATACGGGTTGGTTTTTTTAAGAGGGTTTTTATTTATATAAGTGGTCGGGATTGTTTATAAGGGTGGGTGTGTTCAAAGTGGTAAGGTTTGGGTAATAATGTGGGGTGTTTTATAAAAAGGGAGGTGGTTTTAATGATTGTTAGGTTCTAATTTAATTAGAGTTTAATTTATTAATTTGTGGGCCCTTTTAAAAGTAGGTAACCTCTAGTTTTTAATTATAGCCCTTTTTTATTTTTTCCATGCATTTTTCGAAAATAGTAAAATTGGGCAAAAATTATTTCAAAACTAGGGTTACTAGGCAGTTTTTTCCACTGGCCATTTGTGGGAGTGTGTCGTCATTCTAGAGTGTCTTGGTCCCGTTTGGACCCCTTTCAGGTGTTTTCTGGTGGTTTTGAGCACACTTTGGAGCAGGTCTTATCATTTTGGGCCCCATTCGACTCGTTATTACATTATAGCGTTCTTCTTTGCTTGCGGTTAGTAGACGCATCTGCCACAACCTTGCAACAAGATAGCCTTCTCTTTTACATTGTGAGATGCCATTTATCTCACTTTTAATAGTTTATACCTGTTATAGCTTGATGCATTTGTGTTGGATTGTGTGTGTCCCTTTTCTTCTGACCTAGGACTCCATTGTGACCTCCACTCTCACACGACTTATCGCCTACTACAAGGTGAGTAGTCAACAGTCCGACGTCACATGTACACACCTTATTGTAGTCACACACTATATAGTTTTGCAGACAACGAGGTTATCAATGCTTCTTTTTTTTGGGGTGTGATATTGCTTACAGACACATTATTGGCTAAGTCTGACATCTTGCATTCTTGCACTCGTCTTCTTGTGCACCTTGCACTTCTTGCTTCCGCATCATGGAGGGTGCTATTTCAAGACTTGAGCGTCGCAAGATAGCCTTACATCCTCCGCCATTTCTGATTGGGAGAGAGAACTATTCAACATGGCGTGCTTCCATGGAACGTTATGCCCACGAGTGCCTTTCACACTTCCTTCTTGGGCAAGTTCCTGCACCCACTAATCATCTTCGTTAGGAGGACTTTCTCAATATTGGAGACCATGTTTTTCGTCACTTAATGCATGTCTCCAGACCTCTCCGTTTTCACATGGAAAACTCAAATCCTCGCCACCGCATCTGGAGCATCTTTGAGTCGTTCTATGGAGACCCTTCATATACGGCCATTGTTGTTGTTGCTAATCCAGTTGTCTCCTCTTCTTTGTCGTACGATGGCATTTCTGCGGACACATGCTCGCTTGGTTCCACTTCTCATGACGAGGATTTTGCACCCAGTTATGATGTCAAGAGTACTATGAAATATCCCTTGTGGGATACCACTTAAAAATGCACAAAATATTGAAAATTTGCAGCCAAATAAAATATTGATTTTTACAAATTTTTAACTGTTAGGGCAGTGAACTAAAGAAAATTAATATCTCCCAAAATATCCACCGAAATCACTTGAAAATTTAAAGAGAGCTAGTTAATATTATAAAGAATATAATAAAACTATATTTGGAATTTTTCAGATAATAAAATGCTGCTAGAAAATGACAGTGTGCCCTAGACAGCTGGAAAACTTCTAAAATTCGTAACTCTCTGAATACAAGTGCAAAAATTTATGAAACTTTGGAAATAACATTTACCAATATAGGAGATGATAATCCAACCTTCATATCTGAATTTGTACCACTGGAAATCCCTCAAATAAAGGCTGCAATATTCCAAACAAGTCACCTAGCTGGAAAGGGGTTGGAAATTGATGAAGAGGCCTTCAAAGTGATGCTAAACCCTGCTCAAATGGTTTCCGTAAATATGATCTGAAAACCGTCTGATTATCTTTATCAAATGTCTCAAAAACCCTCAAAACCCTTCCTCTAAAAATATCTCCTAAATGACAAGCTAGGGCAGATCTCTCACTACTGAAGAATGCACTGCTAGTTAGGGATGGATCTCTCACCACCAAAGTTAGGGTTCCTGTGGGATTTCACTCCACAAGATGTAGATTTGCAAACAACAATTTCACATGAAGGAAAATAATTAGGTACGCAAGAATTGTTAGGAAATAAGGGATAAAATATGTGAATAATCCCTCACATAATCACAATAGTAGAAACTAATATGTAGAAAATTATTATAGATCTCAAATAAAAGTGCAGAATAAAATAACACAACACAAAGAGACAGTATTTAATGTGGTTCACCCAATTTGGGCTATGTCCACAAAGAATCACTTGCTCAGATTTTATTACAAGCCACCACTCTCTCAATATAATACCCATATTTGTTTCAAGCTATGCTCAACAAACTCTACAGAATTCACACCCGAATTCAAAGCACATTTGCAATGTTTTTCATTATTTCTCTATCATATGCATAAAAGGAACCATATGAGATCAAACAAGTGCATGTAAGGGTGGCCATATGACACATGTCATAGGAGTTTCAAAACCAGGGTGTATTTTTTGTTGGCCGAAGTGAACAGTATGGGTCAGAATCCCGCCCAAAGGACAAAATCATATAGTTTTCACGATATATCGGACACGTATGTTAAGGCCAATTACTTTATTTTTTTTCTATGCATTGCAACCCCTTAAACTTTTTATATTTCCTATGTGTGCTATTGTTGTTTATATTTTCACTTTATTCTTGTCCCCAATACCCTGACGAGTTTACATAAAAAGTGTAGCAATACTGCTTAGTGTCACAAAGTGCAATGTATACACTGATAGGTGGAGCACAAGAAAATAGGTTGCAAAACCTAAGGTGCAAGAATGCATTCCGTTTAATTGTTGTTCTACTAAATCTCCTATGTATAGACATAATCAAGAGGAAAAAATTCCAAATTGGGAGCTCAATGTAGGGACTAAAAGTATGATGAAAAGATTAATCGTAATTCTAAGATAATATAATAATAAAGTACCATGATTTTTTTTACGCTAACGAAGAAACAGAACAACTTGGACAAGTAATATTAAAACACATAAATAAAAGACAAAACATGACAGGTACTGTCACTAACATGCCCAAGCTTAATGTGAAGAAAACATTATACATCTTCAAACTATAAATGAGAAAAAAAGTCCACACAAATACCCAGATAAGCCTCACATAATCTTTAGCCCCTGAGGTAATTCAATCCCAAAAATTAAAAACTAAACATTTGACTCAAGATAATGCAATTAATATACAAAAATCGAGCTTACAGTACTCCTTTCATTTCAAATATGCACAAGTTTTCCTCAAGCAAATGCATATTGAAAGGCATGACCCCTATAAAATTTGTTCACCACAAAAACAAGTGTTTTTATCATGTGGTACAAAATCCATTTCACTTAAATTGAACCAAATAATATGTGATCACTCTGTTCCTATAACAATTCAACTTTGTCTTACCTCAAGTTCATGGATTCTAGCATTTTTTCTAACGACAAGATTCACATGTTGATGCATAGAAAACAAAAAATAAAGTAGACAACACAAAAAATAGTCAAAAATATAGATTCCTACTTAATTTGGCATGACAACTTAGAAGACAGTACTATGAATATAATACTATGCTCTGGTAGCATTTAGCTCATATGCCCCAAACATTTTCCATTATCTACATCGATCTATCCAATTTTACGGATTTCCATAGAAAAACACAAGTGGTTCCTCAAAATAATTTACTACTATGACACCAACTGCTTTAGTTTGAGGGCATCCTATAGTTTTACCAGCATAGGAACTACCAGACCCCTCAATCGCGTAAGATCTCTCTGTTATACCCTAAACTACACATAAATTCTTCTGATCCACCATGCCTTCGCAAGGTTGGCCCTGATCAGCACTTCAAAAAGATCCTAACGTACTCACTCGAAGCAATCGAGAGAAATTAAGGATCTCTGCTCATGTTTTAATACCAATATGGAAAGTAATTTCCCTGGCATTGTAACCCATACAAAGCTCAGAAAGGGGTCATACTTATGCTCATCTGGTAGGTGGTATTGATAGCAATACTCACCCATGTGTAACCATTTAATCCATGCCCCGCTGGTGTCCTGTTACATAAACTCTACAAGTAACCTTCTATTCACTTATTGACTATCTCCCATCTGCCCATCTGTCTGTGGATGGTAGCTAGTGCTAGGAGTCAACTCTGTACATGCTAGTCCTGAATATCTCCTTGCCAAAAGGTGCTCATGAAGATCTTGTCCCTGGTCAGTGACAAATGTTTTTTAGGCAAACCCATGTAGCCTAATAGATACCTAGTATAGAAGATCTGGGGCCCACATCCACTACCTCATGCCCTTTGGGTAGGGAAAAAGAAATGAGCATACTTTAGTTAACCGATCAACTACAAACATAAATGTACAGCTATGCCCTATGCACCAATGGAAGCCCTGTGATAAATTCCATAGATATGCTTTCCCATTTTTGTCTGGGAATGGGAAGAGGCTAAAGTAATCCTATTGGAAATGAATGCTTGGATTTGGTTTTCTGGAAAACCATACACTCTTTGACATGATTAAGGACATCATCCTTCATCCCTTTCCATGCAAATATCTCCCTGATAAAACTGAATGTTTTCAAATACCGAGGATGCCCAGCTAATGGTGTATCATGGGCTGCTCGAAGGATCTTCTCCCTCATCTTGGACCCTGGTACAAGGAAATCCTATCCTTGTAGAAAATGAGATCATCCACTACTATTTATCAGTAATCTTGTATAATAACATCCATGCTCTCACCTGTAAACTGATTTTTGGAATACTCAACAAGTATATGAGCCTTCCAATTCATTGAAATCTTAGACATAGAACTAAGCATAGAAGTAAGGTAAGGCCTCCTAGAAAAAGCATTAGCAACAATATTATTCTTACCTCTAGTGTACTCTATGTTGAATTCATATGTTTGTACCTTATTCACCCATCTATGCTAGTGCTCGTTGAGCTCCTTCTGTCCCAAGAAGAACCTCAAATTGTTGTGATCCATATGAACCACAATTTTTCTTCCCAAAAGGTACTTCCTGAATTTGGCCAAAGCATGAATAATGGCCAACATCTCTTTGTCATAAATTGAATACCCTCTTTCCACCAGTTTCAATATCTAACTCTCATAGGCAATGGGATGCCTATCCTGCATGAGAACTTCCCCAACACCCTCTCATGATGCATCACACTCTAGAATGAATGGACAAGAGAAATATGGTAATGTGAGAACGAGACACAAACTCATCAGCTCCTTAAGGTGATCAAAAACATTTTGTGTTGCTTCTGAAAAAGAAAAATCCCCCTTCTTGGTCAAATCATTCAATGGAGTAGTCAACTGAGATAAATTCTTCATGAACCTCCTGTAGTATGTGCATACCCCCCCGAATCCTCTCAAAAGTGTCAACGTCCTAGGTGGAAGCCAATCAAGAATTTCCTGTATCTTATTTCTATCCACCTTCACTACACCCCCACAAATCACATAACCCAAATAAAGAAGTTCAGTCATGCCAAAATCAAACTCATAAGCTTTCACATATAGCGAATTAGCTTCTAATATCCCCAATATCTCACCAAGGTGCCTGATATAGTCCTCCCAAGTCCTGTTGTAGACCAAATTATCATCAAAGAAAACCAATATGAATTTCCGTACGAGGCAGTTGAACACATGGTTCATGTAAGATTAGAATGTAGCTGGAGCATTAGACAATCCAAATTGCATCACCAAGAACTCAAAGTAACTGTAATGGCATCTGAAAGTTGTCTTATGCACATCTTGCTCCCTAACTTTGATCTAATGATATCTAGATCGCAAATCTATTTTTCAAAAATAGATTCCACCCTGTAGCTCATTAAACAACTCATCAATATGTGGTACTGGATACTTGTTCTTTGTCATCTTCTTATTTAAGGCATGGTAGTCTATACACATCCACATGGTCCAATCCTTTTTCTTCACCAATACCACCAAAGAAGAAAAAAGATTGGAACTTGGTCTAATATGCCCCGTATCAATGAGCTCATGGATAGTCTTCTCGATTTCATCCTTAAACCATTTGGGGTGACCGTAAGGAGAAGTAACCATAGGTCTAGCATCCTCGATCTCAATCACATGCTCAAATCCCTTATCTGGAGGTATACCTGGAGATATGTCATCAAAAACTATATTATGCCTGTCTAATAAACCATGTATGTCCACATGATACTCCTACTCTCCATCCTCTGATTTCTTGGTCGAAACAAAACAATGTACAACCCAATCCACCCCATTATGCATATAAATCCTCTTAGCTGTAACAACCCAGGGTGCCTCTGAAGATAAGCCCCTCAAAATCACATTCCTCCCTTCAGACTTAAACTTCAACTCCATCATTTGAAATTTAGTCCAAAACTCGCCAAGGGAATGGAGACATTATACACCAAGCACTATGTCAGTCTATCTAATACCAACCATATAGAAATCATCGCTAATTGTATAGTTATCCATCATGATGCTCAATTGGGGTACCCGTCGTGTGCACCTCATAGATTCTCCATTGGATACAACCATGTTGAAGCCCTCAAAATACTTTTTCTGTAATCCTCACCTCTAAACCAATGAGGCATCAATACAATTGTGGGTTTCCCCACTATCAATGAGTACCACTACTCGTTGTCCCTATAAAACTTCCCTAACTATGAATGCCTTGTACCTCAAGCTTCTTGACAAAATGGCGATAGTCTCCTGGGGGAAAGTCTCACTCTCCTGATCAACACCTACACTATCCAATGCCTCATTGTCATCATCCTCTAATCCCTGTGTATCCAACTCCTTGTCACCATCACTCTCCTCAAAGACCTCTATGAATTCGGCCTTCCCTCTACCCTTACAATCATGTCCTAGAACCCAAGGTGTGTGGCAATTGACCAATAGTTTCTTTCACCTCAACTCATCTCTATCCTCTCTAGCTACGAATGGTCTCATGGTTGCATATTTCCTAGGTGGAGGTACCTTTGGCTATGAACCATTATATATAGAAGGGAAAACCTTAGGCTGCACTTGAGCTCGAAACCTCGACTTAGGAGTGGATAACTCCAAATCAAGAGATTTCGTAATAGCCTTATGTAAAGAAGAAGGCTCAAATGCCTTCAAAAATCCAGTGAGAGCAACTGTCAAACTGGATGTGAACAGTGAAATCAACCTCATCTCTGTAACATCAGGTACTGTTGACCAAAATAAGCTCACACTTATTTTGGGTCAACAAACACCATTTTTCCCCTTTGTGCTTCAATCTGAATGTTTACATATTTTAAGCACTTAGGGCCCCCTAAAATCATTTTCATTAGATAGCAAATTTCTTCCCCTTTCCAGAGATATAAATAAGTCCTTCTAACTCTTCATATTTTATAAGTAACGGGATGGCGGGCCTTGGAAGGATTTTTTGCCAAAAACGGGCCAGCGGCCTAGGGAAGATTTTTTGCTAATGGAAATTGTGGACCGGCGGGGTAGGGGGAGATAGTTTTTCCTTTTTGCACTTTTCGCAAAAGGCACAAGTGGAAAATGTGGGCTGGAGGACCTAGAGATGTCTTTTTGCACAAGTCGAAAATGCGGGCCGATAGGCCAAGGGATGAATTTTGAGAAAATCAAGTTTACAGGGCCGCGGAGGAAATTTTTCCTAAGTGTGAATGCAGGTTGGCGGGTCTGCGGGAAGCTTTGGAACTTTTTAACTTTTCACAAAATGGCACAATTTTTAAGTGCAGGCCCACAAGCTTGCAGGGTCTCATCGACAATTGAAAATTCATAGACCCGCAGAAGGTGCCACGTGTCTCATCGGCGCAACTCCAAAGATAGGATCGAAAATGGAGACCCCAAACAAGTGCCAAGCTTCCATGTGTCCTAGAGTAAAAAAAGGAGCAGATTCAATAATTGAAAAGTCAAAATGGGGCAAAGCCAGTGGAGGGTACCACATGTCAACTCGACGCAATTCCAAAGATCAACTCAGAAGGTGGTTCCCCATAAAAGCACAGGTCAGAGTCAAAAAAGGGGGACAGAGTGGGTCCAAATCAACTAAGTATAATAGGGTCGACAGAAGCCTCCATGTGTCCAAACGGCGTACATTCAAGGGTTGAAGCCAAAGCCAGAGAACCAAATGAGCATGAGGCTTCCACGTGTCCCAAGCCCGAAAAAGGGACAAATCCGGCCATTTAAATCAAATAATAATACTGTTGGCAGAATCATCAACGTGTTTCATCAGCGCAACACCAAGGTTGGGTCCAAAGAGTGGGTTCCTAAATGTGCACAGACTCTCCACGTGTCTTGGGTCCAATAGAAGTCAAATGGATCGAGGCCTGAATGGGCTAAGTATAGAGAACCGGTGGACGAATCCATGTGTTGCATTAACACAAATTCAAATCCGCGGCCCAAAACAGAGACTCAAACAAGCACTGGCCCTCTACGTGTCCAAAGCTTGAAAATATAGAAGCAGACATTGAAAAATATAAATAGAGGGAGGCCAACGGAAGGAGCCAAGTGTCGGTGCAACGTAACTTCAAAATTAAAATTTAGAGTGGGTTCCCAAATGTGCTTTGAGCCTTCATGTGTCCAAGATCAGCCATATGGCCCTACCAAGCAAAAGGGACCTAGCCAAAATATAAGGAAATAGGGAAGAGTAGTGGAATATTCCATGTGTCTCATTAGCACAATTTCACATCCTAAAATGCAATCCCCAAACAAGCGCCAGCTCGCCACATGGTTAGAGTCCAAAAAGGTAAGGTCAGCTGTTAATAGTCCAAAAGCCCACGGAGGCCTCCACATGTCTCGACTGCATAACCTCAAAGGTAAAAAATGGGGGTTGTTTCCAATCAAGTGCTAAGCTTCCACGTGTCTCAGGTGAGGCACATGTCTTCGCTAGTAGGGGAGACTAAGGAAGAATATTGAGGAACCCGCAGAAGCCACCACATGTTAGGCTAGCGCAATTTCAAGAGTGAAAGGAATGGGTTGAATATTCAAGATGCGCAAGGCTGCCATGTGGACCATGTATGGTTGGACCCTTTTAAATATTGAGAGCCCACGTTAAACGTGACCCTAATCTTTAGACAACTATATCTTTTGATTGGAAACTTGGATTTGAGCGAGAGATGACTTTTTGGAATGATCTCAGTGTCGGCTTGTCACCTACCTCCATTAATGTCTTGGCCCACCATTTTCAGGGTTGTCAAGTCTTTCTTTCCTAATAACAGACAAGAATGGAGGCATGGGTCTTGCAGTAAAGCCCATCACTATTACAGGTGGAATTCAATGCATTACAGAGGTGGTTAGAGCAGAGTTTGATTTTCCCCCTCTCTTCCTCTTTCATTCTTCTATATATAACAGAGGAGGGGCATATTCAAATGGTTGGTCATTGTTTCTCTCATGCACCCCTCTCTCTTTCGTCCTTAGGGTAGAATGCAAAGTCAAAGCCTCATCTCATGGCTCTGTAATGGCATTTTCTTGCCCCTTGCCTACTGATGATGTACCGTGTAACTTTAGGAGCAATAAAATTTGTTTTTGTGATGTATCTTGTCCATCCTTGGTTCATTTTATCGTCTCTTCTTACCTCTCATTGTTGCAGGGTATACTGTCCATACTATGATGTTTATTGTAGGTTCTAGGAGATGTGCTTAATGGGTTTTGAAGTGGTGTTTCATGTGAAATATATCTTTGGTTTGTGGTGCATCTTGTCCACCCCTTCCTCTTCTCACCTCTCTCCACTTCAGGTAGTTGGATCTGTGATTAGCCACTTCCTTTTCTGGTGTATCATCACTTAGTGTAGGTGATATCTCATGAAATTGCATTTTGTAGAGAGATGGTTGCAGGTTTTCTAAGCTTGCAAAATATGATCTATCTCTTTCGTAGATACAATGGAAACACCTCAGGTTTGTGGGTATATCTATTTTGAGGTGATTCTCTAGTATCAAGGCTGGTTCCTTATTGATGTATCCTAAATTCATTTTCTGGGGTTAAGGGTAAAAGATGGCTGTAAAAAAACTAAAACTGAGGTGATACACCAAATTTATATGAGGTTTTTGACTGATTATATGCACAATTTATATGGGAAGGATTCTTGATGGACGAGCCAACAGTTTTCTACAGAGTATTTAAGGGAAAACACTTTGTTGTAATGAGGGAAAATATCATGACAACACTGATAAGTTAACATGCAAATTAAAGTTATGTAGAAAATACTAAATTTGCAGCAGGGTAAGATGATTAAGCAAGGAATTTCCATTCACAAGACTAATAAAAACATACACATGTCTGCAAATAATTGGAAAGGTAGAAAATACCTCACATTTAGAAGGAAAAAATGGCAAAAATTGCTTCAGTACTCCTATATCGAAAAATACCTCCCTTGTGCTTTGCCAAAGCACACAATATATAGCAAAAAACAATTTTCACACCCTTCCTAAAAATAGTCTAAGGCTTGTACTCGCCCATGCATCCTATTTTTATCCTTTATTTAATAATAGATAAAGGAATAAAAATAGAACATGCAATTACAAATAGGCATTAATAGTCTTGATTACAATATAGTTAAACTGAAGTTGACTGTTATATTTTTAAGAAAACAAAGGTGAACAATTTGCTAATAATAATCTTGCTTGCTGGCCAAGTCTCTTTTGTTGTGCATGTGAATTCATCTTCTTGTCTATTTTGTCCTCTTGTGAAGCATGCAAAAAATCAACTCCCTGCTTATGAGTAAAATAATTGCAATACTTATAATATTTGCAAAAATAACCATCCACACATTCATTTGATGGGGACCACCTCCATGCTCAAATTCTGATGTTGGTATTCCTTGTCTAAGTGGTCACATGGGTGACATATTGCAGATCATCTTCAACTCTCTTGACAGTGGGGACCACCTTTTCACTCTATTTGGTTTGGCCACATTTATGGACTTAGCAGTTTATAAGGTCAGCCACCTTTGCACATTGTACATGCCATACTATAGTCTCAACCACCTTTGATTAATATATGCATTATTTATATCCTCATCGGATTTTGCATATTTGAATAACACATGGTTTAAATTTCACCTTTTTGGTGATCATAGTTAGCATGTATATTGGCACTTTGCATTATTTCGAGTTGAACTATAGTTTGGACTTTTTTTTTCAAAAGTCAAAAAATGCAATGATTGTTTAATTCCAACGTGGGGCTGGCCCCTTCCTCCATGATGACTCACCCTTGACTTGTTGGTTGATGGAAATTTAAGCCAACCCTAATTAGGGTTTTTCGAAAGCTCACCATGTATATGCATTGTTTAACCCTAGTTTGGTTTGGTGCTTGATGAAGACCATCAATATCTTTCCTTGATGAGTCTGGTGTCATTGATCTAAAACTGTAATTAGTGTTTTAACCCAATAATTAATATGGCTGGTGGGAATTAATCGTGATGGTTTTCTTTGAATTCTGGAGCTCAATCCTTGAGCATTGATCCATTGTCCTTTTGACTCATGGAAGTTGATCCTCCAACCATGGTTGAGTTCGAATTAACTCGATGCTTGAGTTTAGGTGGTAAAGAGAAGATTGACCCTAATGATCATCTCATTTGGTTTTTTGGCTTGTGGGTGAAGCCCTGGAAAAAAAATTTCTCGACGGCATTGTTGAGTTTTTGAAGCTTGATTTAGTTCATTTTTCACTATTCTGAGCCTTTGTGTACCTATATATTTTCATCTTTGATCTGTTTAGAGCTTTATGAGAAAGATTAAGTTGATTTTCATCATTATTATCATCTTTGATCTCGGCTTTTATGTAATTACTCATCCTTCATTTCTGTTTGTGTTTTTTGAGGAAGTTTTGCGAGTTCATTCCTTGATACGGCTTGATGAGGTCTCCAGTTTTGAGTTCGAGATCGACCCTTCTTTCCGAGAAAGATTAGAGTTAATTTTTTGTATTGGCCACCATTGTTGACCTATGAAACTCGGTTCTGTTTTGCTTCTTTTGATGGCTGCCATGGTTGAAATCTTAGGTCTCAGTTTCTTTATTACATTTTGGTCTCTATGATATTTTCTTCAAAATGGCCACCACTTTGTGGGTTCGAACTTGGGACCATGGTTGTCATATTGTTTAATGCGGAAAGGTAATTTTTGACTTGCTTGGATATAACTTTTTCTTCATCGTAACCACTTTATTGTTAGAGAAATAATGATAGTTTGTTCTTTCTTTGAATTTTCTAGATTTTTATGGCTCGGCCTTGGTATTTTCGAGTTAAACTCATTCTGAGCTTGATCTTCTTTCTCTGAACTTGATGATTCTTTGAGGGTTTACTTAGCTTCAAAAAACCAGTAAGTACTTATTGTTACTCTTATTTTGATACCCATTAATGGTTTTTTATGATTAAGGTTGGAAACTTTAATTTCCTTTCTCGTATATGTAACTTGAAAATGATTTTCAATGGGAATATTTACTTTTGAAAGAAAACTTTGAAACTCTTTTAGCCTGGATGTGCATGTAATTTTGATTCAAGTTTTTTTGTCTGAGTTTGCGATATGAATGCTAGAGAGTGTTCCTCTTTCTCTGAACTGATAAGACCTGAAGGCTTATTGATGTGGGTGTTTGAAACTTCTTCATTCTTTAGTGATTCTGCAATCCCCTTCCCTTTTTTTTCAAGATTATTCATTTTGATATATTTCCTGATCATGTGCATTTTTTAGATGGCATTGGATTTTAATGTAAACCATCTTCTAGATTCCTATCAGTGGGCATACCTTACATTCTATGTAGTTTTATTGTACTTTTGGCTTTCTTCTCTTAATCACCAATGTTGTGTAAACAAGCTTTGTTCCAACTTAGTTAGTTATGTCTTCCACATAAAGCTTTTGTTTATGCTTTGAGAACTGGGAAAAATTCAAATGATTAGATTATTTATTTACTCTGGAACGGAAAGGTGAACTTTATCTTCAAAAATTGATGGCCATGATTTGTTGTTTCAATTGTCTGAAGCTCTAATTTTCAATACCCTTTGTATTGATAAAGTTTAATTCCTAGAGCTCTATCTGTGAGAGTTTCCAACTGTAATTTATACTGCCCATTTCATCCTTTTTCTAGTGACTATAAGATCATTTGGAAGTACCTGTAGCTCTCTTGTAACTTATATATTTTCTAAGATACATTGTACTCTGGATATTTGCCTTTAATGGAGCTTATGTTCATTCATGATTATTCCACTGTAACTAGATTGAGCCTCGACTTTCAGTGATGAACCTGATGTTAATATTTTCTTGATCTACTTCCTTGCATAAATAGTTGTACCTCTTTGATATGGCAACATCTCTAATTTTCTTACTTGCTTTATTTGAAAACAAAAAATTCATTGAAGGGTTGCACTTTGTAAGATCACTTTAAATTTCAAGTTATTTAATTTTTAAGATGTAATGAATGCTCCAAAGTACTTTAATTTGATGACTGAATGTGAAGTCCATTTCTCTTCTGCATTATATATTGTATTTCCTTTTATTACAGCATTGATATGCATGCTGGAAAATTTTAAAAGTTGATTTTTCATCGTGAAGCCCTGGCAAAGTTTTTCTAGAATTCTCTCTTCCTTCCCTTTTCAGCTATAGTAGTTGTATTTTCCGATACAGAATACAAAATGTAACACTTTTCTATTGAAGCTGATTTGGTAGTTGGAAAACTGAAACATAATAACTTTTTATCTTGATCATGGCATGCTTTTATGTTTTTCTGTATCACTTACTTGATGTACATAGGGGTAACTGCATCAAGTTGGGGGACAAAAAAAGGGTCATAAGTGGACGTCATATTGAAAATAACAACATAATATCAACTTGTAGGGATTATTAGAAATACATACACTCAAAATTAGAAAAAATTATATTAATATGAATTGTAGCATCTAGAATCTAGTTTCTAAAATACTATTTTTTTTAAAAAATGGACAAGATTAGCTATATTAAACACTCAAAATTCAATGACTTGGTTTCTTTTTTTAAAACGCCTATAAGATTATAGTCCGTTTGCCCACGATTTGGATGACCAAAAATTGATATATATTTTTCCCCTTTGGTGAGAATTTAGATTCCACTATTGGTCTTGGGATGGATTTTATTTTGTATTTTTTTGAGCAATATTTTATTTTTTATGATTTTTTCCGTGAAAGTGGTATGAAAACATAAAGAAAACAGAGCACTTTCCGTTTGCCTGCCATAACTTCATCAAAAAATATCGAAATCAAATAATTTTTTTTTGAACATGTATATAATTTTACCATGGTTTGGATGGTATAAGTTTTATCACATTCTGATAAGTGAAACAAAATTTTCAGTCTTAAACGTAGACATAAACATTCACGGGAAAAAGTGTCTTAAAGATCTACTATTAGTAAAAAATTATAAAATAATATTTATCCTATTCTATTCACTTTAAAATCAGTATTTCTACAAAGATAACAGTCTCCCCTACGCAATGGTACCATTTTTATGACATATTTTTTAATTTTTTGCATGGTTCAAGTCCGCGGAAGACTGAATTTGAAATTTTGTTGTTTTTAATGTAAAATTCAGGATTTGATGTCCACTTAATTATCCCCCAACTTGGTGCACTTACCCATAATTCTTGTAAAGCATGTAATAGTTGAAAACAACATGATGAAAATTCCTAAATGTCCATTTTACATGGCGAAGTCCTGTGAAAATTTTCCAGAATCTTCTTTTTCATTTTGTTTCAGCTGTAACCCTTTCTTTCTAGTTAACTTCAGCTTCTCAAAATATTATTCTTCTTCTTTAGTTGCAAACTGAAACATGTACTTCTATTTTCCAATCCCTCTTATGTACTGTGTAGTGCCCATTCGAACAAACCAATTGAGACCCAAGAAACAACCTTGGGTTAGCTAGAAAATTATGGGATATTTTTTTTTTGTTAAGGAGTGTCCACAACTAGGTTGCAAGACAACAGTTGACCCTATTAGGTTCTGGAACAATTCAATTTCACTAGGAATTTTTTTTTTCTTTCATTAACAAAATCAAGTTCACATGGTTCAAATTTTAGGGTTACAAGTTTTAGTCAGGTTCAAGGAGTAATTTACCCCCATACCCACTCTCTAGCAGGCTCTAAGTTTCAACTATGGTTTTCTCATACTTAACACCTCAAAAATTTCCCTAAACCATTTCCATTGGATAGGAAATTTTCTCACCTTTCCGTTCATATAAAGAAGCCCTCCTAACTCCTAATATTTCTCAAGATATGGCTGGGAAGAGTTTTTAGGTCAAATTTTCCCCTAGGAGGACACATGTCATGTAGGGGTAAAAACCCCTTTGGTGGGTTGGTGGCACGTGGGGTGGCTCTAGAATTTTTCCTTGCATGGGTGCAAAAGAAAAATTTATCTTGTGCCTCTGCGGGTCTCTGGTGGACACATGTCGGCCTCAGAGACATCATTGGAAAAAGGGAAGGGGGAGGGTGGAGGGGCGGGGGTTTTTACGCAATTGTGCCAATAGAAGAAAGAAAGGAAGAAGGAGACGCGTGGGTCTGCGCACCCACAAAAGAATAAAATCCTGAGGTGGGGGTGATGATGCGGGGCCACAGGGAATTTTTAAAAAAATTTCCCTAGGCCAAAACTCAAAGAAACAAAGGGGTCCTCCCTCCCGCTACCACCCCAAGGTGCCACGTGGCGCCCTCTCATAGGCTGCGGGCTGGTGGGGCTAAGATGGAAAATTTTCCAAACTTTCCAAAAGGGTCTAAGGTTTGAAAGAAACTGCGCCTACATCGTAGATCCAAGAGGACATGTGGTGCTCTCCGATTGGCTACAAGCCGACAGGGATGCGGGGAAAAATTAGAAATGTTTCCCAATGTCCAAATCCTAAAAATTTTAAATTCAAAAAAGGGTCCACCCCTCCACCATGCCATGTGTCATCATCTGATTGGCTACAAACCAGTGGGGATGCGGAGTAAAATACGAAAAAATTCCCAAGACAGAATTTTCAAAAATATAAGTTTAAAATATTGGTCTGCCCCCTACAATGTGCCACGTGGCAACACATGATTGGCTACGGGATGGTGGGAGCCACGGAATTTTTTGTGGAATTTTTTCCAAAGTTATAAATTAAGTTTTTAACAGTTAGATTTATTTGATTTTTGAAATGCCAATTTGAAGTAAAACTTTAAATGGCCATAACTTTTGATAGGGAGCTCAGATTTTGGAAAATTTGGACTTTCTGGAAAGGTCTCAAAGCTCTATTTACACAAGAGTTGTCATTTATGGAATTAATTGAAGTTTGAGAGGTCAATTTTGAGAAACGAGTCTACAGAGTTTTGAAAAGTAACTTAATTTAATTTCTTATTTTCTCAACATGTCAATCAGACATAGAGACTTATCCTTGGATGGATTTAAGAGAGGTTTCAAGGTTCAATTTAGTTGGTTGAGTTACAATTGATAATTTTCAATCTTTTGAAAGCAAAATGACTATGCAAGTTCAATTTTTATTTTTTTTTACAAAGTTCTCAAGGATCTTTCTTAAGTTTCATTGTCCAAATGAGTTCCTTAGGAATTGCTACACCTAAATTTTAAAGTTTCATTTCTTATTACTTGGTGCAAGTTTGAACTTCTCATTTCTTGTTAAAATTTGATTGTCAGATATAGAAAATAAAATAGAGATAAAAAATTAAAGGTTATTAAACATTTTTCCATCCTCCAAGTGTGGGAATTCATTCCATGCAAGTCTATTACATTTCATAAAATTTGCACAAGCATTTAACATTCCATATACAAAGTCTGATTTCCAATCAAGGGAAATAAAACATTTACTCTTGTTCCTCATACACATCTTCCTTTACAAAAAGAAATTTCAATTTTTAACAGCAAATCAAATCCACTACACAATACAACTTTGAGAATCTAATGCAATCCTTTATTCATTTCCAATACAACTTTACAATTTTCTCTTTTCCATTTGATTTCTAAATACAGAATGCAATACATATAACATATTTTCACATTTCCTTACCAAAAAAATAAAAGAGTATAACTTCATTACATTTCACATTAAAATCTCAATCTTCCATTATTAATACAAATATCTTCACATCACAAATTACTATACAATTCATCCACTCCAAAGTGGGAAGGATTACAATGAACTTTCTCAAGGAAGGGGCTGTCAAATTGTATATTCCTCTTGCTCCAAAACAACAACATGCTAGTTTCTTCGTCTTTACATCTTGATCACAACAAAGAAGGTGGAAAGGAAACGCTCTTAACCTAGCCAAGACATCCAATGATAAGGGAGAAGCCATCCTCCCTCATTGGCCCCTAAGCCCCAAACATATTGGAATAAGAGATGCAATACAACACATGGCAACAAATGACTCCACAAAAAATATGCAACATTTTCACATTCAAAACACATTTCAAGAAGAATGTAGTTCACAAGTACATTAAACAAGTGCAAACAAAACCGAGGCTTCATCAAGCAAGCCAACAGGAGCAAGGAATGATGGGGGAAGTTGTTTATGCCTCCCAAATGGGAATTGGGCATCCACCAAAAACAAACCTCCAATTAATTTATCACACACACATTTCCTTTTGCACCCCACAAAATCCCTCCTTATGCCCCCCACAAAATCCCTCCTTATGCCCCCCACAAAGTAAGAAATGTAAGCTATTTCTTTTCCATGGTGGATCCCAATCCCAAACTCCCTCCACAAAAATTTGATGCCAGTGGAATTTCCTTATGCCCCCCCACAATAATTCCCCGTAGTCTTCTCCAACACCTTTCCATAAGCAGTCTACCCAACCAACCAACACACACATAACAACATTCACCAATTCCATACAAGCATGCAAGAGAAAGAAGCATTTTAAAAAAAAACTCAAGTTCCTACCTCTCCATAATGGAGTTTGTTCCAAGATTGACTAGCTTCAAAATGCCAAAAAGTGGTCCAAAATCAGTAACACACCAACATGCAATGGTCTCCAATCTTTTTTCCACATGTAAGACTCCAAAATAGCAAGAAATTCACCCCAAGGAAAGTATGCAAAGTTTCAACAACCATCAAACAAGTAAGGAGTTCGAATTTTAAAGGAGAGGGAAGAGAAGAGGGTGATGTGGATCCATGTGGGATTCCACATAATTCTTTCTCAACCCTCAAGATCAAATTCAACATCATTCACCTAAACATAATAAATAAAATGACAAATTGACTTACACACTCCAAAAGAACCCATACCCCAAAAGGACTAAATTAAAACATGTAAGAGAACTGTAATTAAAACGTACAATTAGTCATTTCAAATGCATAAAAAGGGTCTAAATTTAACCTCCAAACCATAGGTATGGTTGGTGAATAACTTTAAGAGGTGTGGGAGAAGTTTACCTTGTCCTAGCAGCCTCCAAATATAGCCTCTAAGGAAAAATTGAAATTCCCAAGAGGATGAAGTGTTTCACACTCGAAAATTTATCTTACATTCTCTTACACACTCTTACAACATTACATTTAAGGGAAACAACTTCATTAATTACATTCTTATGACATATTGATTTATTTATTTTAACACAAGATTATTCACAATATTAACACAACATATACTAACTAATGAAATGGGTAACACATCACAAAATAAACACATGCAACATTAATAAAGAAATCAGATTACTAAATACACAACCCCATAGTCACATGTAATGGAAATCCCCCCCATGGGAATCCCTAACAAACACAACACACACACACACAAAACATTTGCCATGGTGACCTTGTTGAATTCACCCAGAATTCCAATATAGTTAGTCTCCAATCCCCGAAATTGTTGTGATATTTTAACTTGCAAAAAAAAAATACTTCCTTCAGCCTTGTGGCCATATCAGAACATCCAAAATGATATAAACAACATCTCAAGATCATCTAAACATGTGAATCATAGCAACATCCAAATCAACATTATCATTTTCAATTTAATTAATCAAATATATCATCATCAATTAATTCTCATGCTAGTTATATTCAAAATATCCAATATCACATGTTTGAACAATCATCCATCACATTTCCATGTCAAATAGTATATCATCATCCTCATATAAAAATTTCTTTAATGATCATCATGCATAATAACTGAATCTAGATCAATAATAATCCATGATCTAACATCTAACCATCATACTAAAACAAAACATAATAGTGCCCATACTAAGATCAACAGTTTCCAGATCAGTATCTAAAAGTGTCAAAGGGAAGTGGGAACTACATCCCCCTCCCCTTAGACTCCACTTACTCGTTGAAGTCACTGAAACAAATGTGGAAACTACACTCGTAATATTGTGACATCCTCACAAGTGGATAAAGTATCGTTGTATCTGTTCTTTGCCTCAAATTCCCAAAGTCCTATGATTTATGATATGGATGGGATCCATCATTACCTACCCTTAATCCTGCACCTATAATGATGTCCAATCCAACACATGAGAAGGATCTACAATATACCTCCTAAGAACTAAAACATGGAACACATCATGTACACGAGATAAGCTGGGTGGAAATGCTAGATGGTAGGCCAAAGGGCCGATACAATCCAAGATCTCAGAAGGTCCAATGAATCTAGGAGATAACTTAGAACATTTTCCATAACAGATAGGGCTCTTGTGTGGTCTAACTCAAAGGAACACCTTCATGCCCACATCAAAGCTATGGTCAATCCTATGTTGATCCACATACTTCTTCTGCCTGTCTTGTGCCTCCTGCAGTCTCTATCTGATCAACACTACCTACTACTCCATGTCCTATAGAAGAGTTGTTCCAAGAGATACTTTGTCCTCTAACTTGTCCTAGCTAAGAGGTGTCTTGTACTCTCTACCATGCAAATCCTGAAAAGGAGCCATGCCTATAAAACTCTGAAAACTATTATTGTAGGAAAACTCCACTAAGTACAGGTACTCCTCCCACTTAGACTGCTAATCCATCACATATATCCTGATCATGTCCTCTAAAATTTGATTCACCTGCTTAGTCTATCTATCTATCTCAAGGTGATATGTTGTGCTGAAGTTGACCCTCATCCTAAGGACATACTGCATGGTAGTCCAAAAATGAGAAGTGTACAAAGGATCACGGTCACAAATGATCTTCCACGGAATCTCGTGCAACCTGAAAATCTCATCAAAATATACTTGTGCCACTTCTCTAGTGGTATAAGTGGTCTTCACCAGATAAAATTGATCCACTTTTGTCAATTTATCAACCGTGACCATGATGGTGTCACAGTGATATCTCGACATAGGTAGCCCAATAATTAAATCCATAGAAATGGTGTCCTACTTCCACTCCAGTATAGCATGGGGATAAAGAAGGCCTGCTAGATGATGATGCTTGGCGTTTACCCTCTGGCACTCTAAACATCATGACACAAATTGGGCCACATCTCGATGAAGTCCTCTCCATTGGTATAACTGTTGCAAGGTGGCGTGCATCTTCTTCACCCTAGGATGGGCTGAATAGGGTGCATGATGTGCCTCTACCAAGATGTCCTGACTTAAGCCTCCATCTTTGGGAACATATATTCAGCCTCTATGTCTAAGAAGACCATCTGAATCTAAGGTAAAACCATCAAACTTCCCCTCAAGGGGTCTCTATGACTCGATCTCTTCTCATACTGAAATGTAGAAGTTGTCAAGAGGAAACTGTTGAAGAATCCTGCTCTGTAAATTTGTGCTCACTATAGTGGCCATAGCCACATGTCTCCATCTATTGAGAGCATCTACTACTGCATTCTCCTTCCCCTTCACATGCTCTATCTCCATGTCATACTCACAAAGTAACTCCATCCAACGCCGTTGATGAGTGTTGAGATTGGGCTACGTGAAGAGGTGGCGAAGACTCAAATGATTAGTCCTAAGTGTGAATCTTCATCCAAGAAGAAAATGTCTCCATCTAACCAAAGCATGTACAACTACCAAAATCTCAAGATCATGGGTTGGATAATTAATCTCGTGATCCTTGAGTTTACGAGACTCAAAAGTTACAACTCTGCCATCCTACATCAACACACCTCCAAACCATGCTAACGAAGCATCTGTGCAAACAAAGAACTCACCTTGTGGGTCTGGCATTGCAAGAATAGGTTCTGTAGTGAGGCAGTCCTTTAGTGTTCTAAAGGCCTACTCACATCTGTCTGACCAAACAAGCTTCTTCCCTTTCCTCTGAAAGGAAGTGATGGGGTGTGCAATCCAAGAGAAGTCCTAAACAAATCTTCGGTTGTATCCTACTAATCCCATGAAGCTGCACACCTTAGTCACTATAGTGGGTGTTGGCCAATCGATAATGGCTCTATTCTTGGAAGGATTGACTGTGATACCTTCCCCAGAAATGATATGACCCAAATACTACACATTTGTCTGAAAGAAAGCACACTTCTCCAAGTTCCCGTAAAGTTTCTTCTCACGAAGACACTGAAGAACCTGATGAATGTGCCCCTCATGCTCCTCACATGTATGTGATTTTATCAAAATGTCATCTAGGTAGATGAGCATGAAGTGATCTAAGAAGGTTCTGAATACCCCATTCATCAAACTTATAAACACTTCCGGGGAATTCGTAAAACCAAAAGGCACCACTGTGAACTCATAGTGCCCATATCTCATGCGGAAGGTGGTCTTATGAATGTCCACCTCCAAAACACTCAATTGATGATACCCTAACTTGAGATAAATCTTAGAGAAAACTATGGCTCCCTTCATCTAATCAAACAAGTCATCAATGTGAGGAAGAGGATAACGATTCTTGATCATTACCTTGTTCAACTGGAGGTAATCAGTACACAACTGCAAGGATCCATCCTTTTTCTTCACAAAGATCACTGGTACACCCCAAGGGGATACACTAGAATGGATAAGGCCTTTCTCCAAAAGTCCCTCAAGCTGCAACTTGAGCTCACATAGCTCTGGGGTGGTCATTCGATAAGGTGCCCATGATATAGGCTCTACTCCAGGAACTAGATCTATATGAAAATCAATCTCACGTGGGGTTGGTAACCCTAGTAACTCCCTTGGAAAGACATCAGAAAAATATCTCAAAATGGGATGATCATCTAGCGATGGTCCACTAGACCCATCCTCTAATCTGTCACTAACTGTAACAGCATACATCTGACAACCTTGTCACACACACCGCTTAAGATGCATATCAGTGATGGTACAAATATAATCTAGTCTCTTTGGCCCTGAGATCACTGACTCAACTCCCAAATCATCTGCACAAGCTATACTCTTGTGATAATAATCCATCCTGGCTCTATGTACAAATAACCAATCCATGCCTAAAATGACTCCATATGAGCCCAAAGGAAGGATACAGAGATTTGAGGTAGTGGTGAAAGGTCCCAAATCCACTACACACTCCTTAACTAAGGAGTCTACAGAGATCTTGGCTCCAGAAGCCATCTTGACATCCCAACTAAGACCTTGCCTCGCTGCCACCAAGATGCATTGCTCTACTAAAGACGGTGTAATGAAAGAATTAGAAGAACAAGAATCAAACAATACAGAGGTAGGAATACCACCAATGCTACCTCTGGTTTCAATGGCTGTGCCTTGATGCTCTGCCTGGCAATTCTCAACCATTCTATAAATCATGTGGTTACATCCCATGTCACCTACAGATGGCTTTGAGATTGGTGCCTTACCCTTGTTAGGGTTCTGTGGGAAATCTCTCCAAAAGTGTCCAGTAACTCCACATCCAAAACATCCTCCTGATCCACCCCAATTAGTAGCACTTCCAGTAGGTGCCCTAGAAGCCTCTGGTGTGGATCCTGATAATTCAGTTGCGGTCTGCTATGGCCTCTACTGTCGATCTCCTGCTGACTGAGCTCTCAGTCCACCATGTGTCTTGATGGGACCCCTAAGAGGAGGCCCCATACTCTGACCTCTCTGTGCATCAACTATTTATGGAGGCCTATGATGTGGGTGGGATTACTGCTGTTGTTGTGGCCTAAAGGTTAACTATGTTGTACCCTGGCCCCCATAAGGAAGAGGTACTGAACCTCTCGATCTACCATCCTACATCTGCTGAATGTGGTTCCGGACTCAGTCTCTAGCCTGCTGGGTCTAACCCCAAGTCTCCTCTGCAATATAGGCTTTCTTCATGGCCTCTACTAATGTCTGTGGAAAATGAATCCACACTACACCTCCAATATCCAAATTCATGCCTCAGATGAACCTGTGAATCCACACCTGCTCATCTTGCATATACCCTACATACTGAAGTAGATCCAAAAATCTACTCTCATACTCTGCTACTGAAAGAGAAGCCTATTAGAGTTCATGGAACTCGTCAATCCTCTGCTGGATGAACCTCTATGAAAAATACCTACTCCTAAATCTCTCCTTGAATATCTCCTAGGTCACTGTCTCTGAATCTACATGGAGCTTCTACTCCTCTGTCCTCAACCACACTCCTGCTCCATCCCTTAGTAGATGGATCACAACATGAGCTTTCATGTTGCTAGAACAAGGACAAATCTTGAAGCAACCACTCAAGATCACTAGCCAGGCCTCTTCCTGGAATCCACATGTATCACCTGAATAGTGTGAGGGCCGAAGCTTCAAAATCTCCCTGATGTGATCCATAGTTGTGGTCTATCGGCCTCTAGGTCTCTCAGCACGCTCATCCATAAGCCTAGGGCTCTGAGACCTCTCTCTATACTCTGGAACTCATTCACCCTATCTCCTAGGTGGTGACTCTACTCTGGCTGACTCTGCATGGGAGTCCTCTCCTCTATGCTCCTTGCTAAGTCAAGGAGATACATGAACCTCAATAAAAGGGGCTCTATCATGACTATCTACATGTCCTCCTCCTAATCCTCCACGTAGAGTGGCATTAACATCCAGAAGGGTCTATAGAATCTGAGGTAGGATGGCTTCCACACCCTGATTCGGTGGTGGTGGTGGTGGTGGTGAGTCTACGTCTTTGTGAAGGTTCCTCTCGCTCCGTCTGAGCCTCCTGCATAGACCAAAGTGAGAGTTAGTTTATTTTTCTAAGTTTATACAACTTCCATGTTTACTAAAACATACATATTCTTGATAAGTTATTTTCTAGATATACAGTGTGCTAGGTTTAAGTTTTCATGTCTCAAGATTTCTAGTGCGCCCAATGGTCCAATCCTTTAAACCATCACTCTGATACCAAACTATAGTGCCCATTCTAACAAACCACTTGAGACCCAAGAAACAACCTAGGGTTAGCTATAAAATTATGGGATAATTTTTTTTTGTTTAGGAGTGTCCACAACCAGGTTGAAAGACAACAGTTGACCTTATTAGGTTCCAGAACAATTCAATTTCACTAGGACATATATTTTTTTTCTTTCATTACCAAAATAAAGTTCACATGGTTCAAATTTTAGGGCTACAAGTTTTAGTCGGGTTCAGGGAGCAATTTACCCCCACACCCACTCTCTAGTAGGCTCTAAGTTTCAACTGTAATTTTCTCATACTTAATGCTTCCAAAATTTTCCTAATCCATTCTCATTGGATAGGAAATTTTCTCGCCTTTCTGGTGATATAAAGAAGTCCTCCTAACTCCTTATATTTCTCAAGATATGGCCAAGAGGAGTTTTTAGGTAAAATTTTCCCCTAGGGGGACATGTGTCATGCAGGGGTGAAATCCCCTTTAGTGGGTTGGTGGGTCGTGAGGTGGCTATGGAATTTTTCCCTGCATGGGTGCAAAAGCAAAATTTCTCCCATGCCTCTGCGGGTCCCCGGTGGACATGTTTCGACCTCAGAGACATCACTGACAAAAGGGAAGGGGGAGGGCGGAGCGGCGGGGGTTTTTGCACAATTGCATCGACATAAGACAAAAAGGAGCAAGGGGATGCACGGGTCCACGTTCCCGCAAAAGAAGAAAATCCCGAGGTGGGGGTGATGATGCGGGGCCGCGGGGAATTTTGTAAAAAAATTCCCAAGGAAAAAACTCAAAGAAACAAAGGGGTCCTCCCTCTCACTGCCACCCCAAGGTGCCACATGGCACCCTCTCATAGGATGCAGGCCAACGGGGCTAAGATGGAAATTTCTCCAAAATTTCCAAAAGGGTCTAAGATTTGAAAGAAACCATGCCTCCACCGTAGCTCCTAGAGGACACATGGCACCCTCTGTTTGGCTGCGCTCTGATGGGGATGTAGGGAAAAATTAGAAATTTCTCCCAATGTCCAAATATTAAAAGGTTTAACTTCAAAAATGGGTCTGCTCCTCCGCCACGCCACATGTCATCATTTGATTGGTTGTGCGCCGGCGGGGATGTGGGGTATAATAGGAAAATTTTCGCAAGATAAAATTTTCAAAAAGATAAGTTTAAAATATTAGTTCGCCCCCTCTGATGTGCCACATGGCAGCACATGATTGGCTATGGGATGGTGGGGGCCATGAACATTTTTGTGGAATTTTTTCCAAAGTTAAAAATTAAGTTTTTAACAGTTAGATTTATTTGATTTTTGAAATGCCAATTTGAAGTAAAACTTCAAATTGCCATAACTTTTGATAGGGAGCTCAGATTTGGGAAAAATTAGAATTTCTGGAAATATCTCGAAGCCCTCTTTACACAGGAGTCATCAATTTTAGAATTTAATGAATTTTAAAAGGTGAATTTTTAGAAACCAATATGCAGAGTTTTACAAAGCAACTTGTAATCTTTAACTTATAATTTTTTTTGATCAAATTTGATTTCTTACTTTCTCAACATGTCAATCAGACATGGAGACTTATAATTGGATGAATTTAAGAGAGGTTTCAAGGTTCAATTTAGTTGATTGAGTTGCAATTGATAATTTCCCATCTTTTGATAGCAAAACGGTTGTGCAAGTTCATTTTTTTTTCTTTTTACAAAGTTCTCAAGGATCTTTCTTATGGTTCATTTTCCAAATGAGTTCCTTGGGACTTGATACATTTAAATTTTAATGTTTCATTTCTTATTACTTGGTGCAAGTTTGAATTGCTCATTTCTTGTTAAACTTTGGTTTCCAGACATAGAAAATAAAACAGAGATCAAACATTAAAGGTTCTTAAACATTTTTCCATCCTCCAAGTGTGGGGGTTCATTCCATGCAAGTCTATTACATTTCATCAGATTCACACAAACATTTAACAGTCCATATACGAAGTCTAATTTCAAATTTCAAACACCTTGAAGGGAAATAAAACATTGACTCTTTTTCCTCATACGCATCTTCCTTTACAAATAGAAATTTCAATTTTTAACCGCAAATCAAATCCAATACACAATAAAACTTTGAGAATATAATGCAATCCTTTATTCATTTCCAATACAACTTTGCAATTTTCTCTTTTCCATTTGATTTCTAAATACAGAATGCAATGCATATAACATCTTTTCTCATTTCTTTACCAAATAGAGAAAAGAGTATAACTTCTTTACATTTTACATTCAAATCTCAATCTTCCATTATCAATACAAATATCTTCACATTAAAAATTACTATACAATTCATCCACTCCAAAGTGGGAAGGATTACAATGTACTTGCTTAAGGAAAGGACTGTCAAACTGTAGCATGATAGTTTCTTCATCTTTTCATCTTGATCACAACAAGGAAGTGGAAAAGAAATGCTCTCCACCCAACCAAGACATCCAATGAGAATGGAGAAGCCATCCTCCCTCATTAGCCCCCGAGCCCCAACCATATTGGAATAAGAGATGTAATACAACACATGGCAACAAAGGATTCCACAACAAACATGCAACATTTTCACATTCAAAACACATTTCAAGAAGAATGTAGTTCACAACTACATTAAACAAGTGCAAACAAAACCGAGGCTTCATCAATCAAGCCAACAAGAGCAAGGAACTATGGGGAAAGCTGTTTATGCCTCCCAAATGGGAATTGGGAATCCACCAAAAACAAACCTCCAATTAATTTATCACACACACATTTCCTTATGCCCCACATAAAATCCCTCCTTATGCCCCCCACAGATTTCCTTATGCCCCCCACAAAGTAAGAAATGCAAGCTATTTCTTTTCCATGATGGATCCCAATCCCAAACTCCCTCCAAAAAACTCTAATGCCAATGGTATTTCATTGCCCCCCCACAAGAATTCCCCATAGCCTTCTCCTAAACCTTGCCCTAACCAGTCTACCCAACCAGCTAACACACACATAACAACATTCACCAATTCCATACAAGCATGCAAGAGAAAGATTTTTTTATCTCAAATTTCTACCTCTCCATAATGGAGTTTTTTCCAAGATCAACCAGCTTCCAAATGCCAAAAAGCAGTCCAAAATAAGCAACACACCAATATGCAATGGTCTCCAATCTTTTTTCCACAAGCAAGACTCCAAAACAACAAGAAATTCACACCAAGGAAAGTATGAAAAGTTTCAACAACCATCAAATAAGAAAGGAATTCGATTTTTAAAGGAGAGGGAAGAGAAGAGGGTGATGTGGATCCATGTGGGATGCCACATCATTCTTTCTCAACCCTCAAGATCAAAGTCAACATCATTCACCTAAACATAATAAATAAAATGAAAAATTGACTTACACACTCCAAAATAACCCATACCCCAAAAGGACTGAATTAAAACATGTAAGAGAAGTGCAATTAAAAATTACAATTAATCATTTCAAAATGCATAAAAAGGACCTAAATTTAACCTCCAAACTATAGGTATGGTTGGTGAATAATTTTAAAAGGTGTGGGAGAATTTTAACTTATCCCACAAGCCTCCAAATATAGCCTCCAAGGACAAATTCGAATTCGCAAGAGGATGAAGTGTTTCACACTCCAAAATCTATCTTACATTCTCTTACACACTCTTACATTATTTCTTACACACTTTTACAACATTACATTTAAGGGAAACAACTTCATTAATTACATTCTTATGACATATTGATTTATTTATTTTAACACATGATTATTCACAATATTAACACAACATATACTAACTAATGAAAGGGGTAAAACATCACAAAATAAACACATGCAACATTAATAAAGAAACCACATTACTAAATACACAACCCCATGGTCACATATAATGGAAATTCCCCCCCCCCCCCCCCCCCCCCCCCCCCATGGGAATCCCTGATAAACACAACACACACACACACAAAATAGTTTCTATGATGACCTTGTTGAATTCACCCAGAATTCCAATATGGTTAGTCTCCAGTCCCCCGAAATTGTTGTGATATTTTAACCTACAAAACGTAAATACCTCCTTCGGCCTCATGGCCATATCAAACATCCAAAATGATATAAACAACATCTAAAGATCATCTAAACATGTGAATCACAACAACATGAAAAATCAACATTATCATTTTCAGTTTAATTAATCAACTATATCATCATCAATTAATTTTCAAGCTAGTTCTATTCACAATATCGAATATCACATGTCTGAACAATCATCCATCACATTTCCATGTCAAACAGTATATCATCATCCTCATATAAAACTATCTCTAATGATCATCATGCATAATAACTGAATCTAGATCAATAATAATCCATGATCTAACATATAACCATCATACTAAAACAAAACATAATAGTGCGCATAATAAGATCAATAGTGTCCATATCAGTATCTAAAAGTGTCAAAGGGAAGTGAGCACTACATACTGTATCTTCTTTCATTTGTAGAATAGTTACTGAAACTTAAATTACATTCTTCCTTTATTCCAGCATGTACTTATGACTTTTCTATTTCTTCTTGGCTGCAACCTGTACCTCCACACTTAAGAAAACAATTGGAAAATACTTAGGCTTTCTGGCCTCTCTTGTGTCCATGGTTTTCTTTTCTTTTCTCTTTCTTATTTCCGAGTGAGCAAAGCATTAACGCAGTTTTATCTTCAAGTAATCTATATCTCATGTTGTTAAGAGATTCATATTTACGAATTAGGAAAGTATAGGAATATGGATTGATCCCCAAGCTCATAACTGACAGTTCTTTCCTTTTCTTATTTTTAGGTATAGTGACTTTTACAACGAAGATGAAGAAGGAACAAAAGATGGAAATGGAGATGGTTTGAAGAAAGAAGAAAACCCCCAAGGCAATGATGGGTCCACTCATACTCCTTTACTTTCTCTTTCATGCATCTGTACCTCTTATTTTAGTAGTTGTACTTTACTTTTTAGTTACATCCCACGGCTTATGTGGGAAACATTTGAAAATTCCTTATGAATAAAAAATTGAATTTTGAAAATGAATTGTATATTTATTTTTGTATTTCAGCTTCTGTATGAATTGTACGATGAACTAAACAACTCAGTGATATAATTGAATGTCTTAATCATGAAGGAAAGAACATTAAAGAAAACCTGTAACATCTAGTAACGAACTCTGATTTCTATAATTTTCACTTATGTATGTTGTTCCAAAACTTCTAATTTCACCTATTATATAATTGAATCTCTTCATCAAGACAACATAGTTGTCCTTTGGGGCCTTGTGTTATTTTACGGAAGATAGTCATGAAATTCCAGACTATGTTATCTGTTACATTTTATAACAGCACACATAGTTGTCAATTTCATGTAATTATTTAACTGATTCAGTAGAAACAATAATATCAAAAAATCCCTTAGCTTAAATATACTTTACCAATGCCATCCATTGTAACAAATTTTTCAGTTGCCCATTTTTACACAAGTGCAAAAATTGTCAACAATAGCCTCCCTTTCACCCTCTCTCTCCCTGTCTCCTTGGAATGGTTAGATTAGGATCAGATAGGTTTTTCCTGCATTGGAGTAGCTAGTGGCAGGTAGATTAGGAACTGTTATCAGTGAATCACAGCACCCCTGGATGTTGATCAGATTTCTAGTTTGATCACTCTAAGCATCCAGTGTGATTGGATAACATGGGTACTATCTCCAAGTTTTGGGACTTGCTACTTGAGATAGACCTCCAGAGAAAGCTGGTTCTTGCTCCTAAACTACCTGCCACAATCTACTCTAATGCAGGAGAAACTAGCTATTCTAACCTAAAATTCCAAGGGACCAGAGAGAGAGAATGCATAAAATGAAAGCCTACACTAAAGCGGTGATACACCAGAAAAATAGGGTGTGAGAGTAATCTCTAAATGTGTGAAATACAGAGGCAAAGTGCACACTAGAAGAGGTGATGACAGTTCACCATAATCCAGCAAAATGCATTTACAGCAATATTCCAAGCACACACAATGATAATGAATTCCTGCAAGAACATAATAAATAGACACAATATACTTGTAGAAGGATTAAAGGGGCAAGAAGAATGCAAGGAAACACAGCAAGGGAAGATATATCCACAAACTGATATTTTATTGCTTCATGATATGCACAGTTCAATCTATTACAAGATAAGGGCCTGGATCACCATGCAAGGAGTCCACTACAAGGGCCTGCAACACACTGGCTTCACAAAGCAATTTTGACAGAGCTTTGTTACCCAAAAAACTCTCTCCTTTTACAATGAGCCCAACACTCCAATTTATAGAAAAATGAGAAGGAAAAGAGAAGGGAAAATGGAAATCCTGAAATCTGTCCTTCAACCACCTGTAAGAGGCATTAAATTGAGTGAAATGGTTTTCCATTACTTGTAAAAGGCTCCCCATACTGTCCCATGTGCTGCAGCAGAGAAGGAATGATGACCATGCCTCTTAATTGCACTCCCAGCTACCAAATAAAACATTGTTTTGAACCCGGCCACGTTTCCTTAAAAATATCAATCAATTTCTGATCAAATATGGAATTTATTGATTTCTGTGCATCGGGCTTGGAACCATGATTCCAACGGTACCAATTTTGTGCGATTTCGTTGAGAAATGCAAAAGTTATGGCCTTCTGAGTGCGGGCAGCTGTTTTGGGCCTGGCAGGCGTTTTCTGTCATTTGACGGGAATGAGCATTGATTGACTGGAGCTGAATATGCTTTTTTGGCATAGAGGATGTCGTGCTTGTTCCAGAAAGTCCAATTTTATGAAAATCGGAGCTCGGAGTCAAAAGTTATGGCCGTTTGAAGTTCCACGGGTCAAATGTTGACTTTTCTCCTCTGCCTTCGGCCATTTCGGCTTTTCGCGTCCCGCGCGTCCCTTTGTCCCATTTGGCACAGTACTGAATATTCCCATTTCGACCGAACCGGCCGGTTCACGTACTCGCAGCCCACATGTCCCATTTGCTTTCGGACCGTCTGGGACAAATTCGCCTGGTTCGGCCGGTTCGTGCCCTTTTGTCCCAACTGTTCCGGGACAAAAGTTCTTATTTCGGCCGATCCGGCCGGTTCGCGTACTTTTGGCCCGCGCGTCCCAGACTGTTTTGGGCTGCCTTGACTCATTTCACCCGGATCGGCTGGTTCGCGTCTTTTTGTCCCGCTTGTCCCAAAGGCGACCCTCTCAGCAGTTAGCCAATTTTTTCTCTCTTTTGGCCAGATTGGCTTTTCGCGCCCGCCGCGTACTTTTGTCCCAGATGTCCCAATTGCTATTTGGACCACCTGGAGGCTTTTCGGCCGATCCGTGCATTTTTGTCCCAACTGTCCCAAATGCTGCGAGGACTAGGACTTAGCCATTTTTTGTTAGTTTTCCTGGCCCGAGTCTGTTTTTTGCAATTTTCTTACCTTTCCTCAGAACTTGCTCTCTTCTACTTGGACAGGGGAGTTAGAAAAATATGAGGGGACCCTAGAAACATGAAATTTTTTGTCGTGACTTAATCTATTTGCCTGGGACTTGAGAATTTGATGCATGTTATCAAAATTTACCTTGGGGGTGAATTTTGGATAACAGGAACTAGGAACCAGCCTTCTCTGGAGGTCCATCTCAAGTCCTCAAGTCCCACAACTTGAGATATGGTCTAATATTATGCAATCACACCGAATGCCCCATTCCAAACATAGGCCATTCAGGGTTGTTTTGATGCCCGGTGGGACAGGTCTGAAGCACCTTACCACTTTATCTTAGCAGGTTGGTGTGCTCTTGTTAATATTCAGGCTTTGGAGGCACATGCAAAGAACATCTGATGACTCCATCTAGTCAACGAAAAATTCTTTGAGTTTTAGACCTTTTCCATCCTTCTCCACCCATCTTCATTCATCTTTCTTTCCACGTCTTTCATACTCTTCCATTCATGAAGCTGTGTAATCATGACTTCATTTCCTTCTTAGAACTCACACTTGCAGCAACAGCAGTGCAATTCACCTCCAATGTATTTCCTAACTGCTCCAGATCAGCACTATGATCAGATCTATAACCATTATGCTTACCCATATGATCAGGCTCAAAACCAGTTTGGCCATGGAGCTTATCAAGAACAAGGGGATGCATATAATGGTGACAACTACATGGAAAATGTTGATCTGATGGATAAGATTCAAGGGATAGAGGCTAGTATGGTGCAATCAAGGGCCATATCTCAGATGAAATCATTCAAAATTGGCTATAGGTCACCTTTTCCATGGGTCGGCCCTATACTAAGACATTACAGCCCTTAGGAGAAGCTTTATGTCATGGTTGAAGTGTTGCCTCAACTTGTATAGTGGATTGAGGATATTGAGGTATACGAGAAAAGTGCGAGACAAATTTGTCATTGAGGCATACAAGAAAAGTACGAGACAACTTTGTCAATGGGTAAGTTAGTCACCATCTCCTTGTCCTTCATTTTCTCTTTCTGGGTAAGTGCAACAAGTTGGGGGACAAAAAAGCGGTCATAAGTGGACATCATATTGCAAATAACAACATAATATCAACTTGTAGGGATTATTAGCAATACATACACTAAAAATTAGAATAACTTATACTAATATGAATCGTAGCATCTAGAATCTAGTTTCTAAAATACTAATTTTTTTTAAAAATGGACAAGATTAGCTATATTAAATACTCAAACTTCAATGACTTGGTAGTTTTTTAAAAAACGTCTATAAGATTATAGTCTGTTTGCCCACGATTTGGATGACCAAAAATTGATATATATTTTTCTCCTTTGGTGAGAAGTTAGATGCCATTATCTATCTTGGGATGGATTTTATTTTGTATTTTTTGAGCAATATTTTATTTTTTATGATTTTTTCCATGAAAGTGGTATGAAAACATAAAGAAAAAAGAGCACTTTCCATTTGCCCGCCATAACTTCTGTTATCACCGAATCACAACACCCTTGGATGTTGATCAGATTTCTAGTCCGATCACTCTAAGCATCCAGTGTGATTGGATAACATGGGTGCTATCTCCAAGTTGTGGGACTTGATACTTGAGATAGACCTCCAGAGAAAGCTGGTTCTTGCTCCTAAACTACCTGCCACAATCTACTCTGATGCAGGATAAGCTAACTGTTCTAATCTAAATTTCCAAGGGACTAGGGAAAGAGAATGCATAAAATGAAAGCCTACACTAAAGTGGTGATACACCAGAAAAGGAGGGTGTGAGAGTAGTCTCCAAATGTGTGAAATACAGAGGCAAAGTGCACACTAGAAGAGGTGATGATAGTTCACCATAATCTAGCAAAATGCATTCACAATAATATTCCAAGCATACACAATGATAATGAATCCCTGCAAGAACATAATAAATAGACACAATATTCTTATAGAAAGATCAAAGGGGCAAGAAGAATGCAGGAAAACACAACAGGGGAAGATACATCCACAAACTTGTATTTTATTGCTTCCTGGTATGCACAGTTCAATCTATTACAAGATAAGGGCCTGGATCACCATGCAAGGAGTCCACTACAAGGGCCTGCAACACACTGGCTTCACAAAGCAATTTTGGCAGAGCTTTGCTACCCAAAAACTCCCTCTTTTACAATGAGCCCAACACTCCAATTTATAGAAAAAATGAGGAGAAGAGAAGGGAAAATGGAAATCCTGAAATCTATCCTTCAACCACCTTTAAGAGGCATTAAATTGAGTGAAATGATTGTATATTACTTGCAAAAGGATCCCCATACTGTCCCATGTGCTGTAGAAAAGAAATAATGATGACCATGCCTCTTAATTGCACTCCCAGCTACGAAATAAAACACTGTTCTGAACCCGGCCACCTTTACTTAAAAAACTCAATCAATTTCTGATCAAATCCATAATTTCTTGATTTTTGTGCATCAGGATCGGAACCATAATTCCAATGGTACCAATTTTGTGCGATTTCGTTGAGAAATGCAAAAGTTATGGCCTTCTGGGTGCGGGCAGCTATTTTGGGTCTGGCAGGCGTTTTTTGTCATTTGACGGGAATGAGCATTGACTGACTGGAGCTGAATATGTTTATTTTATTTAAATATATCTACCCTCATTAAAATTAAGAAATTCGTAGAGGACGTCGTGCTCGTTCCAGAAAGTCCAATTTTGTGAAAATCGGAGCTCAGAGTCAAAAGTTATGGCCGTTTGAAGTTTCACGGGCCAAACGTTGACTTTTCTTCTCTGCCTTCGGCCGCTTCGGCTTTTCGTGTCCCACGCGTCCCTCTGTCCCATTTAGCATAGTGCTGAAATTTCCCATTTCGGCCGATCCGGCCGGTTCGCGTACTTCACGTACCTTCGGCCCAACTGTTCCGGGCTGCCTTGACTCATTTCGCCCGGTTCGGCTGGTTCGCGTACTTTTGTCCCGCGCATCCCAAACTGTTTCAGGCTGCCTTGACTCATTTCACCCGGTTCGGCCTGTTTGCGTACTTTTGTCCCGCGCGTCCCAAGGACCACCTGGACTAGGACTTAGCCATTTTTCGTGATTTTTCCTGGCCCGAGCTTGTTTTTTGCAATTTTTTCACATTTTCTCAGAACTTGCTCCCTTCCTCTTAGACAGGGGAGTTAGAAAAATATGAGGGGACCCTAGAAACATGACTTTTTGCCCTGAATCAATATAATTGCTTGGGACAAAAGAATTTGATGCATGTTATCAAAATTACCTTGAGGGGTGAATTTTGGATAACAACTTCATCAAAAAATATTGAGATCAAATAATTTTTTTTTTTTTAACATGTATATAATTTCACCATAGTTGGGATGCTATAATTTTTATCACATTCTGATAAGTGAAACAAAATTTGTAGTCTTAAACGTAGACAAACATTCACTGGAAAAAGTGTCTTAAAGACCTACTATTAGTAAAAAAATATAAAATGATATTTATCCTATTCTATTCACTTTAAAACCAATATTTCTACAAAGGTAACAGTCTCCCCTACACAATGGTACCATTTTTATGACATATTTTTTACTTTTTGGCATGGTTCAAGTCCGTGGAAGACTAAATTTGATGTTTTGTTGTTTTTAATGTAAAATTCAGGATTTGATGTCCACTGAATTGTCCCCCAACTTGGTGCACTTACCCTTCTCAAACTCCATCATTTCAACATGATCACGAGTCAAACCCCTCACTTGGTGCCCCTAGTGTTGATTTCCCTTATCCATCTCCTAATATTCCACCTCATCTTAATTCATCTACCATTTTCCCTCCAAACAAACAAGAAAGTGTACTTCCCTCTCCACCACAAACAATAACAAAAATGGTTGAATCCTAGCCTACTAATCCTACTTTCCCAAGTCCATGTTGGGAAGAGACTTAAGAATCCATTCAAGGAGAACAAAAAAGAAAAGAGGAAGCCAACAGAGAAGAAATGATAGAAAATCTGAAGAGTTGGGATGCTAGATTTGGGTTTACAAATATCCCATTGATGGTTAAGCCAACAAAGGATGTCAAGGTTTAAGAGCCAGTGGTGACTGAGGTTGTGTTTGCAGCAGAATAAGAACAAGAAAAAGAACAAGAAGGAGAAGATCAACAATCTATTTTCTTTGAATACAATGTCCATAATGGCACTTTATCTGAAGAGGATACTGATCTAATCCCATCTACATAACCAGTTAAGGAGGAAGAACAACCACCTCCAAGTCCCGTTGAAGAGGAGTAGGTTAGAGAGATCAAATCAGAGTTGAGGCCACTCAATGAAGAAAGCATCATTGAATATTTTCTTCTTTCATTTCAAGGGCCTAATTTGATTGAATAACCCATGATGGAGGACCATAAAGTTTTAGAGGCTCCAAATGCAGAACAGGTCACAAAAGAACCTTCAGTTCTTCCTCCCACTTCATCCCCTTCAAGCTCTAATATTGAAGGGGAGTTTGATCATTAAAAATTAATGTTTGAGGATGAAGGGAACCATGGTGAGCAAGTTGTAGATCAGGAGGACACCATGGAGGAGTTCGAGCATATGCAGTAGGATAACAAGCAGAAATATTATCTGTCAGACTTGGAAGATTTCTTTGATGGAGAAGATCCTGATGAGATAACATCATTTTCTCATTCATCATCCACCTTCCAAGCACATGAGCCTACTGCCATGAAGGAGATCATTCAAGTAAAACAACATGCACTTCATAACAGCCCTTTGAAACCAAGGTTGGAAGATATGAATCTTCCATGTTCTTCTCAAGAGGAGGAGGAAAAAGAGCAAGAGGACGTCACCATATTTTCCACACCATCCACTCAGGAAGGTCTACAAGAAGACTCCATTTTTGGAGTTAAATATCAGAGCATTGGGAAAATTCAAAGGACCAGATCATGCCTAATCAGGTACTTAGCTTCATTGGAGCCAAGGGAGAAGCCAAAACCAGTCATGCCCACTTCAGGGCATGAGAATGAGCTTGAAAGCACCAAGGGTCACCATTAACACTTCTAGGAGTCCAATGCCAATAAACTTTAGGAAGTATTTTTGGTTAATGTTGATACCTTCATGATTTGGGTGGAGGACCAACTTATAGTTAATTTTTCACTCATACAAGCAACCATATTCAGTTTCAAATCATTTGCATGGCTGCCCCTCTTGAGGAAGGGAAGCTACTTTAACTTGTCAGTTGTAGGATTTGTTTGAGTCCCCTTTCTCTCTAGTTAGTGTAGAGTAGGAGTAGGTTTTTTTTCAGAAAAAGAAGTGCTTGTGCACACTCAGCATGTTCCACTTGGATCATGCATGATTTATATTTTTGTACATATTGTGTTGTGGTGTTTTTTTGCTCAAACATAGTGTATTGGAGGCAGCGGGGTGAGTTCAGGGTCAGCTCTGGTTCCAATAGTTTCCAAGTGGTCAGGAATTATATTTTGAAAGTTCATATCAGATGTGTGTTTACCAGGTAGACTCCATGCCCAATGGATGCTTTGAGGCAACTCATCATTTCACCTAGCAGGCAGGTGATCCCCATGAGAAGCCAAATTGTTGACCAAAATAAACTCACACTTCTTTTGGGTCAACTGACACCATTTTCCCCCTTTGTGCTTCAATCTGAATTTGTACATATTTTAAGAACTTAATTACCTCTAAAATCATTTCCATAAAATAGGAAATTTCTTCCCCTTTCCAAAGATATAAATAAGTCCTTCTAACTCTTCATATTTTTTAAATAACGGGTCGGCGGGCCTTGGAAGGATTTGTTTGCCAAAAGTAGGTCGACAGGCCTAGGGAAGGATTTTTGGCAATGAAAATTGTAGACCGGCTGGGTGGTAGGACAAAAAATTTCATTTTTGCACTTTTCGTAAAAGGCACAAGTGGAAAATGTGGGTCGGCATGCTTGGAGATGTCTTTTTGCACAAGTGGAAAATGTGGGCTGGTGGGCCTGGAGATGTCTGTTTGTCCAAGTGGAAAATGCGGGCCGATAGACCCGAGGATAAATTTTGACAAAAATGGGTTTGCGAGGCCATGGAGGAAATTTTTCCCAAGTGTGAATGCGGGCCGGTAGGTCTACGAGGGACTTTGGAACTTTTTCACTTTTTACAAAATGGCAAAATTTTCAAGTGCGGGCCTGCGAACCTACAGGGTCTCATCGGCTGTTGAAAATTCATAGACCCACGTAGGGTGACACATGTCTCTTCAATGTAACTCCAAAGATAGGATCCAAAATGAAGACCCTAAACAAGTGCCAAGCTTCCACGTGTCCCATAGTAAAAAAAGGGATAGAGTTGATAGTTGAAAAGTCAAAATGGGGCAGAGCCAACGAAGGGTGCCACATGTCGACTCAGCGCAATTCCAAACTCAACTATGAAGGTTGTTCCCTAAACAAGTGCAGGCTTGCCACGTGGTCAAATTCAAAAAAGGGGGACAGAGTGGGCCCAAATTTACTAAGTATAAGAGGGTTGGCATAAGCCTCCACGTGTCCAAACGAAGCACCTTCAAGGGTTGAAGTCAAAGCTTGAGACCCAAATGAGTGTGAGGCTTCCACATGTCCCAGGTCTGAAAAAGGGACAAAGCTGGCTATTTAAATCGACTAAGTATAAAAGTTTCGGCAGAAGCCTCCACATGTTTCATTGGCGTAACACCAAGGATGGGTCCAAAGAGTGGGTTTCTAAACGTGTGCAGACTCTCCACATGTCTTGGGTCCAACAGAATTCAAATGGATAGAGGCCCTAATCAGCTAAGTATAGAGAACCGGTGGACAATGCCACATGCTACATCAGTGTAAATTCAAAAGGCGTGGTCCAAAGAAGAGACTGAAACAAGTGCTGGCCCTCGACGTGTTTAAAGCCTGAAAATAAAAAAGCGGTCATTGATAAATCTAAATAGAGGAATTACAGTGGAAGGATCCATGTGTCAACGTAGCGCAACTTCAAAAATAAAATTCGGAGAGGGTTCCTAAATGCGTGTCGAGCCTCCACATGTCTAGGGTCATCCGTATGGTTCCGCCAAGTAAAAGGGACCCAGCCAAAACACAAGGACATAGGGTAGAGCAGCGGAAGCTTCCACGTGTCTCATTAGCATAATTTAAATGGCACAACCCAAAAGGCAATCCCCAAACGAGTGTCAGCTTACCATGTGGTCTCAGTCCAAAAAAGGTAAGGTCGGCCATTTAATAGTCCACAAGCCTACGGAGGCCTCCACGTGTCTCGACCGTGCAACCTCAAAGGTAAAAACTGGGGGTTGTTTCCAATCAAGATCTGAGCCTCCATGTGTCTTGGGTTAGGCATAGGTCTCTTCCAATAGGGGAGACGAAGGCAGATTACCAAGGAGCCTGCGGAAGCCGCCACGTGTCAGTCTGACACAATTTTAAGAGCGAAAGGAAGGGGCTCAATCTTCAAGATGCATGAGGCTGCCACATGGACCCTGTATGGTTGGACCCTTTTAAATATTGAGAGCCCATGTTAAACATGACCCTGATCTTCAGATAGCTATATATTTTGAGTGGAAACTTAGGTTTTGGCAGGAGAGGACTCTTTGGAAAGATCTCGGCTCCGACTTCTCACCTTCCTCCATTAATGTCTTGGCCCACCATTTTCGGGGCTGTCAAGTCTCTCACCTACCACCATGATGAAGAATGGGCCTCTTTCTTTTCCAATAAGGGACAACAATGGAGGCATGGGTATTGTAGTAAAGCCCATCACTGTTACAGGTGGAATTCAATGTATTACAGGGGTGGTTGGAGAAGAGTTCAATTTTCCCTCTCTCTTCCTCTCTCATTATTCCATATATAGCAAAGGAGGGGCATATTCAACTGGTTGGTCATTATTTCTCTCTTTCCCCCCTCTCTCTTTCTTCCTTAGGGTAGAATGCAGAGTCTAAGCCTCCTCTGATGACTCTGTAATGGCATTTTCTTTCCCCTTTCCCACTAATGATGTATATTGTAAATTTTGGAGAAATAAAATTTGTTTAAATGTGATGCATCTTTTCCATCCCTAGCTCATTTTATTGTCTCTTCTTACCTCTCATCGTTGCAGGGTATAGTATGCATTCTACGATGTTTATTACATGTTCTGGGAGCTGTGCTTAATGGGTTTTGAAGTGGTGTTCTGTGTGAAATCTATCTTTAGTTTGTTGTGCATCTTGTCCACACCTTCCTCTACTCACTGCTCTCAAATTCAGGTAGTAGGATCTGTGATCAGCCACTTCCTTTTCTAGTGTATTACCGTTTAGTGTAGGCTATATTCCACCCTCTCTCTCTCCTTGTCTCCTTGGAATTGTTAGATTAGGATTAGAGAGTTTTTTCTTGCATTGGAGTAGCTAGTGGCAGTTAGAATAGGAAGTACAAACCAGCCTTATCTGGAGGTCCATCTTAATTCTGCAAGTCCCACAACTTGAGAGATGGTCCAATTTTGTGCAATCACACTGAATGCCGCATTCCAAACACATGCCATTTAGGGTGCTGTGATTTTGTACCAACAGTATCATGAATAATAATCTCTAAAAATATGTGATATACTGATCCAATAAACTGGTTTGTCTCAAATGAGTCAACTCTCTAAAATACCTATGAGGGTTCCTCCTATCAAATCTAATCACTAGCCTCTATTTGAACTTTGCATAATTAGTAATGTGTATGTGTCCCTGTGTTATCAATCCATGATGGCACCAATCATGAGTGTCTCTGTCAAGATGTAATATTGTAAAATTTATTGCATATTCCTCACACATAAGGTTTAAGTTGAAGTATGTCTTCAACTTCTAAACCCAAGAATGTGTTGTACACATCTTAGAACCATCAAAGTGTAGATTAGAAATATGTCCCAATCTCCTTTGTAACTCTGGTACCTGTATATGATGATCTCTCCTAGGCTTGTTGCCAATATTCATTTTGAAATATTCTTGGAATGACTTGTTGTCATGAAATCCTTCACTCAAGGTTTCGTATCTTTCCCAACAAGAATCCTCATCTAAAATATCCACTGGCTTCCATACCTGTGAAACTTCCGAATCCTTCACGAAAAAATGTTCATGAAGCCCCAAAGGTCTAGTAGAAGAATGGGGAAACCGCTGCCCTAAATTTCCACCCTCACCTCTATAACTATATGGTCCCATATTTATATTTTCTCCTCTCTCTGTATGAGCATCAATCTTTCCCTGTGCTAATCTCTTAGTGAGCTGGCTCAAATAGAAATTGGTAGTCACCTACTGCTTTACCATGTTGGTGAACAATCATTTCATCAAATCTACACCCATATCCTCACTGTCTATGTCTCCCATATTTCAACCCCAACAATATGGAGAAACAATTGCTTTGATACCACTGAAATATCCCTTGTGGGATACCACTTAAAAAGGCACAAAATATTGAAAATTTGTAGCCAAATAAAATACTAATTTTTGTAGATTATTAATAGTTAGAGAAGCGAACTAAAGAAAATTAATAGCTCCAAAAATATCCACCCAAATCACTTGAAAATTTAGAGAGAGTTAGCTAATATTAAAAATAATATAATAAAAATATTTTTGGAATTTTTAGATAATAAAATGCTGCCAGAAAATGACTGCTGGAAAACTTCTAAAATTCGTAACTCTCCGAATACAAGTGCAAAAATTATGAAACTTTGAAAATAACATTTGCAAAGATAGGATATGATATTCCAACCTTTAGATCTGAATTCGTACCACTGGAAATCCCTCAAACAAAGGTTGAAATATTCCAAACAAGTCAGCTAGCTTGGAAAAGGGTTGGAAATTGATGAAGAGGCCTTCAAAGTGATGCTAAACCCTGCTCAAATGGTTGCCATAAATCTGATCTAAAAACCCTCTGATTATCTTCACCAAATGTGTCCAAAACCCTCAAAACCCTTCCTCTAAAAATATCGCTATAAATCATCCTTGAAAACTGTAATGTCTTGATTTTGGCAGCTACTACGATAACTTCTTTTCGTGATGCTGCAACTATGGAAATGAGGATTATTATGTTAAGATGTATCTTCAATTATAAAAATCATGCGTCACTAATCTAAACCCTTGCTTACTGTAACTTTACTTACTTAGGACTGATGTCATTACCACTTGTGTTTTGCAAGTGTGAACCTACAAAATTGCTTTTGTATTTGATGAACTCATATTTATATTAACAACACACCTTGAATCAATTCCATTGATCCAAGGTATGCTTCAATATTCTTTATTGATGTCTTGTCGATTGAGTTTCTAAATAGAATGAAGTCTAGAACCAGGCTAGAGATTGTTGTAAATTTTAAAAGAACCTGGTTACAGGTATAATTACTCGGCACCATGCTACCAAAGGTAAGATTCAATTTCTGGAATACGTATAAATTGTAACACTGGAAATCGTAAGGCAGTAAGAGGTTTTATGCAAAATGAACAAGGTATATATTACACATTGGATGGAACATCTTACATTATACTGTTTTTAAACCTAAGTCAGTAAAACCTACTTGGAACCTATTAATTAAAATACTACGTGTTATGTTTTAACCTATGACCTAATAACTATCCTATGTGGATTTTAAATTAAAGGGGATGTAAATTATTATAAATCCTAATGATTTGTGACCTAAATGGAAACCTAACCATTGACATTATAACCTAAGCTATTATTAACCCTATGGGAGACCTAAGGGGAAACACATGTCAAGTGGGAGGATAAGGGGGAAGGTTTAAGCTTTAATGAAGGACTTAATTTCAGTCCTTGTAGTTTTAGTCACCAAATTTGATAGGAGCATGGGTGTTGGAGGTATCTAATTAACAATGTAACTAAATTTGAACTACATGCAAATTTTGAGAAAGTAAAACTCACCAAATTTGAGATGCGGTGGCGTGGAGAAAGAGAGGGAAAATGCTTTCAATGCATTTATTAACATTGGTTTTGGAAACCAACCCATCTAGGAAAGAGGAAAGAGGAATTTCGGGAGTTATTGTGTTCATTTGGTTTTCTGGTTTTTGGCTCTGCCATGGTTGTGTTATGTTTTTGGAGCCTATTTTCATGTTAGAGTATGGTACACCTTCCATGTGTTACACTCGGGTATTTTCATGGGTGGTTCATTAACCCATGGGTAATGGGTAACCGTTATGGGCTGTTTTTTGGGCCCATGGTTTTTTTCGGTCTTTTGCCCATTGTTTTGAATACCCACGGTTTTTTGCCCTTGGTTTTGATACCCACGGTTTTGTATCAAACTGCTTAATCAGTTTTCTATTTATATGGTCTTATGCATATGATAGATGTACAAGCAAATGTATTACAGATGTTTTTTGAATTTGGGTGTGAAATTCTGTAGAGTTTGTTGAGCATAGCTCCAAACGGATCTGGGTATTGTATTGAGAGAGTAGAGGCTTGTAATAAAATATGAGCAAGTGATTCTTGGTGGACGTAGCCCAAATTGGGTGAACCACGTTAAATACTATCTCTTTGTGTTGTTTTATTTTATTCTGTAATTTTATTTCAGATCTGCAATATTTTTCTGCATATTAGTTTCTACTTTTGCGATTCTGTAAGGGATTATTCCGCATATTGTATCTCTTATTTCCTAAGAGGTTGTTCTTTTGAACTTGTAAAAATTCATTTTCAGCCATTGTTGTAGTCATTTTGATTACCTTCGGTTGTTTTTGAGCCTGTGGAAACAAGGAGGTTGTTAGGAAACTTTGTTGTTGTTGCTTTTTGAAAAGAGGAACTTCTGAGGGCACGGCCATGATTTCCTACCAACAACAAGAAGTTTTATCAAGCATGTTAAGCCCTTTCTGTTAAATAGCTATGCTTTTCATTAAACGTTCTAATAAATGAATTCTATTTTTGGAAATTCGTGGTTTATTGCAAATGTTTTGATATATGTATTATTGGACTATGATTCTTTCTTGAAATCGTCATTTTAAAAAAAAGGGCCTTATGGTATATTCGAGATGCATTTATGGAAAGATGTTGTTTTAGCAATAACTATAAATAGGCATCAAATCCCCCATTGTTGTTAGAATTTTAAGAAAATGTGTGCATTCGGTTTTGTGGTCTGTTGTGGGTTTAAACTTGAAAAATGTAACAGTTATTAGCATAGTGTTCGCTAAGTTTTATATGTTAAGAAATTTTTATAATTCGTGCATGTTTGGATAGATCTTCTATGGGTTTTCCTTTTTTGCTCGAAAAAAAAAAGTTAATTGAGATGTGGGTTCTCTTTGGGATACGAGGTTGTCGTATCTTCTTCATTGCTATTTGTTTTGAAATGTTCTAAAGTTCTTCTATTCTGTTTTTTTTGGGTACCATGACTGAATGTTTGAAAATAATGTCTGACTAAACCTGGAAGGTACATCAAATTGTTTAACTGAAGGATTGATGTTGAATGTGTGGTTTTAACTGCTTCTTGGAACTCATTGGTGAGTATAGGTTCTACATATTTAAACTTCTTGGTGTTTTTGTTACAACTGAATAAGGGTAAATCCCATACCTTCGTGATTATAATTGATTTCTTTCTTTTAGCATTCCAGTGGAAACAGGATTATGTCACTAGGTTGTAAACATTTACTTTTTTTTATGTTGAGGAAAACATATTGTTTCAGTGAAGGAAATTAATATTGAAGGGTGTGATTGAAAATGTTGCTACGGTTTGATACCTTCGACTCATTCGTAAAACATATAAATTAAATATTCTTATTTTTATAGTAATTGATAAAATATTAAAAACAATTCCAATTCTTGGTGATAAAAGGAATTACATCATTATTATGGTTGCGTATTACGGTTTACCCTTGGTAATGCATTGGAAGGAGATAACGAGAATTTCTATCTCATTTTAATTAATTATTTACATATCTTTCTCTCTCTTGACTATTAATGTTAATTGATGTTCTTCCTTGTATAAGATTGACTAGTTCAATCGTCTTAATAAGAAGATGTTATGGAATCATTAGCTGGAGAAAACACTGCTTTCCTTATTTCTCCTTTTAAATTCTTAGAAAAGAAATAATGGAATAAACTGTAACTACCTTCGGGTGTACATGATTGCATTTCACTTTTGTTTTCTCTTTCTAAATTAGGTAATTACCTTGTTGTTGTAGAATCTAGAAAAGTGATAAGAGCTATTTTGTGATAACTGTCTACCTTATCCTCCTGCATTTGAACTCAGATGAGGTTTATTGAGTAGTAAAAAGGAAAGAGTTTTGTTTAAAATTTTAGTCAACTTACTATGAGAATTCCATTTATAAGACGGAACGGAAATGAATTGATTGTGCCCAAATAGTAATTTTATTACCTCTTTTAAATGCTCCTATTAGAGAATAGTTAGAGTTAATATTCTTTGGTTAACTAATTGGAATCGAAATGAACTGCATTCATTTTTGAAAGAAATGGTTAAGTAATGGAGGTATAACATTGCTTGTTTGCAATAAATATTAGAGGAATTATTAATTAATGGTACTGTTGAATATACTATTGATTACTGTGACATGGTTGTTGGATTGGTTATCCTTTTTGGTACTTAATTCTTATGTGATGTCCATTATAATTACATAACGTTTCATAAAAGCAAAGTTCTTTTACTGAAATGGATAATCAAAAGCACTTCTTTTTAATAGTAAGAGTTTAACATGCTCAGTTTGTCAAATTGATCTGTGCTGGAAATTCTCGCAGATGGAGTACGTAAATGTTAGAAGAAGACATGTTGTTTTATGATGCTTCTTCTGTTTAACTAAGGGATGGATCTTTTCTGAGATTTTATTGTCCTTCTCATGGGAAAGGGAAAAAGAAAAAGTTGTATTCTTCTTTCTTTATGAATTGTTATTGTTGATTGGTATGAATGAAGTCTGGCTGTGTGGACTTGTAAATTGTATAAATTTCAATCTTGGGGAAACGAGTAAAACGGAAAGGTGTGATATTTTAATTGTTGTATCATTATTGAATTATTGAAGTATAAATAGTAGTTAATCCTATTCGATGAATTTGTATTTATTTGATGATGGCTGTTAGAACTAAATAGACATAATGTCTAATATTTACTTGATCCCAAATCTTAAGTTGGAATGTACAATTAATTGACACTTAGGTCTATATGGGTCTTTAAATTGACATTAGTAAAAGAGTACGACATATATATATATATATATATGAACTCTTGTATAAATGAAATTAGGAATGGAATTTTAAAACAATGAATCTTAATGAAAGGACAACTGAATTCTGTAATCAAATTTCATTAATATTCATTGGGATGTTTTACCCAAAGAATATTCAGAAGGAGGAATCATATCTCCTCTTAACAAACCTTAGACTGAAATACGGTAATCGTAAATAAATGAAAATACTTATATGGGAGTTAGATCTCATATAAATGATGTCAAAAAAGGGGAAACTTGAATTTAAAATCAGGGGGGAACTTGAATAAGCTTAGTATGTTAATTTTACTTCGTTAAGCTGTAATGGAATAGAAGTCTGAAGCTTTAATTAATGAATATGTAATCCTTCGATAAGAAGGAGTGAATGTATATTGAGTTACAAGACATTTCACGTCATTCCTGATTATGCAACTGTAATGAACTATAAGGTTAGAGGATTAGCAAGGTTGCTGAAACTTATTCTTAAATATTTAAGATAAGAATCCAATCAAACTTTTAGCTGGATGTGTAACCCTTGATGGGAGGATTCTGTAGGATGTTGGAACACACCAACTGCAATAAGGTGTTTTCATGAAGGCTAGGCCTTCATGACGACACAATGTTGTAGCTGACATGTTACAACACCCTTCTGAATCAAATCATCAAGGTTTACATAAGCTTGGACTTGGCCTCAGTTTTACCTTGGACCAAGCTAGGAATGTGACTTTGTATATGGAGTGACTCGAGTAGACTAAAAGTATCTAGACACACGTAGTCAACTAGGTAGATGAGGTATGTCTACGTAACTTTAGTCACCTCTAGTGCCTTTGTATACTCTTTCATATTGCTATCTTGGGTTAAAGTTCAACTTGGACAAGAGGACTAACAGAAGTCAGAAAAGACTATTCTAGATAATAGATGAAGTGGGGTGAAGGATGTATTCCATTGACGAGTATGACATCTAGGAATATGATCATGCTAAGCATGTGAAAATATTTGGCCAAAGTATCGCAAACTGCTGGTTTCATTGTCATGATCACCTGGTTTAAGAAGCAGGATTTCAGATGAAAATCAGTAATAGATATTCAGATAGGCCTCTTAAATGGAACACTTCAATAACCGAAACGGTAAAGAAAACCAAGTATGCTTAGTATACAATGCATGGGTTAACACGAAGGATCGGTAAGTAGTCGAGTCATGAGATGAGAGATCGATGAAACTCTGAGCCATGAAATGGGAGATCGGTAGTTCTTCAAGTCATTACAGCAGTATATGGTTATCTATTATATGATTGAATGGCATTGGATGTGTGTTCCATATTGTGAATATGCAAACAGAGAACATTAGTTTCAATAGCATTGTGTGTTCTAAATTACGTCAATTAGAATAGAGAACAATTATTAAAAACATGATCATGTATTTTGAATTATGTAATTCAAAATAGAGAACGTTATAAATAAAAAATAAAAAAAATCCTTGTTCTAGTGTCTTAAAATGGGAATGTTACAAAAACAACTATCAAATGACAAGCTAGGGTAGTTCTCTCACTATCAAAGAATTCCCTGCTAGCTAGGGATGGATATCTCACCACCGAAGCTAGGGTGCATGTGGGATTTCACTCCACAAGCTGTAGATATGAAAACAACAATTACACATGAAGGAAAATAACTAGGTATGTAATAATGACCTCTATTACTCCCCCAAACCTCCTTTTATAACCTTTCGTTACCTTTTTCCAAGTTGGGAGCTCCATGTGGGACTAAAAGTGACTAAAGTGACCCAAACGAAGAAATAGAAACATAAAGTACCATAAGTCACCCCAATGAAGAATTAGAATAATAATGTACTGTGAGTCCCCTCCCCAATGACAAAATATACCAATTCTTACCACCAAGTCACCCAACTTAATGTCAATGAAAAAATATAACAAAAAATAATGTGGTAATCAATCATCTATACTGAATAGCCTCTAGAGTCTTTAGCCCCTTGGGTATGACCAACGCAAAGACTAAAATTTGGCCCTTACGCCTTTGACTTAGGAAAGGGGACATTACATACTACAAAGGACTTCTCTCCTCCTATCACTATTCTAGAGAGTGTTGAAACTTTCCACATCTCATCAAATGTCGAGTAGTCTCCTTCTCAGCTTCATACTATCATTGGACCAACCTCCTTTCCACTTCTAGTGTAGAAGGGTCCTTCCACTTCTCTACTTTCACTGGATGAATTATACCTATCTGATATCATTCTTCTTTTTGTTGAGCCCCCTCATCTAGACGAGTATCTTCCTAACCTTGGTTTTCTTTTCACAAAGTCCACTTGTGATGCACTACAGGTTCCTCATCCATCTAAAAATTCCTTGGAGGAGTCCATCATCTCTATTGTTGGGAGTGCTCTTTCGGGGACTCCTATCACTTCCACTTTTCCAGAGTCCTTCATTGATACACCATCTCTTGTGGATCCCTTCTTTGTATTTTGAGTTGTTTTGTTACCTTCACATCACTTGGACATCCTTTCTGTGGGATTTTCCCTTTCACACTCTGACAGTTCTACACTTGTGGCATTACCTTCAGTTCCTTGGAACGCTTTTTCTAGACCTATGTCACACTTCTATGGACCAGACTTAAGTTATTCGTGTTGCTTCCTTTGGTTTCCTTTGCAGAGTGGGTGGACTTCAAACACATCATTTTTTTCCTTCCTAAGGGAAAACACATAGTTCGGTATGGATGACACTTCTTCAGTCCAGAGGTAGAGGATCTCTTCATCGAAATTATTTTGGGAGACCTCCTAAAGTTACATAGTTCAGTCTCATCCATGAAATCTTTTGCATCCCTCTCATGTCCCTCTTCTTATCTCTTCTTCATCTTTCCAAGAGATTGCCCTTTTGTATATGGGTACCTTTTTAGGCTTGTCTATGGTCGGGACCCATCTTTGGTAGCTTTCTTAGATTAGAGAGTGTGTTGTTCTCTTGTGGTGGTTTATTTTCCCACTGGGTTTTCCTCCACTATTTGGGATCTTCTGGTTATGCATGGGTACTTCATCAGGATTTCTACCAGAATTCATTTCTCATTTCTAAATTCCCACCTCATCCTAAGTTACGATGAAGGGGGGTGTTGGTGTGATTTATTTTCCATATCATCATGTGAGTCATGTCACTTAGGTGAGATCGTAGGTCCACATGTCATTTAGGGGTCATCATGAGATTCTCCTATGTGTCAGTGGGTCATATGCATGATTGGGAGTTACAATTCTATTCTAGGAATGTAACTTCAGCTCTCCACCTGAGTTGTCATGATTGACACACTAGGGGTTATTGTTGATGAGTAATCACATCACCCCTGATTGTCTGTAACTTGATAGGTTGAAATTGTCAGTGCAATTGCATAACATGGAGCTTTTACCAAAGTGTGGGACTTTTCAATCAGGAAAGATATCTGCATAAAGGTTGGTTCCTATTCCTTTATTCTGATGTACGTATCTAAATTGTAGAGGAATTACTCTAAAATCTACTCTAACTTTCCAAGGATATAGGGGTTAAGAAGATTACAGGAAATTAAATCTAAGCTAACAGAGGTGATGCACCAAAGGAATGTTGAACACCCACTTTTCCATTAAACACAAACCATTAAAAATGTAATATAACCACCATACATAGATAACAAGGATTGCAATGAGAGATCAGAAAGATGCAATGAACATAAGAAAGGGTTGAAAATCATCCACAAACTTTTATTATTTCTCTAAAATTTGATATAATGCATTACAATGACCAAGAGGCACAAACTTGCATTACAATTTAAATGGGAGGTTTGAACTCCACAAATTCATTTACAGACCAGAGAAGAAGGGAGGGTGTAAAGAAAAATTATCCAACCTTCGAAAAATGTCCCTCCTTACAATATATATGAAGAATGAGAGAAAAGGGGAGAGAAAAATTCGAATCCTTGCTTCAACCACCCTAAAATTCATTGAATTTGCCTAAAATAATGATGGGTGAAACTAGAAAACCCATGCCCCATTGTACTTTTCCTTTTTTGGGCAATAAAGGAAGCCCATGTTAGGAATTAGTATTTACATTGTGTAGATAATAATTACATTTGGTAATTTTTACTATATTAGTAATTTGTTATTTAGTTGTTATATAAAACAACTAATGACAAATGTGCATTGAGTTGTTTGGTTGTTACAAACAACTCATGAGATTAGTATTTGATAGTAGAGTAGTTTCTTAATTTATAGGAAACTATGTGCCTATATATTTGTAATTGCATCATATGTAATTTATCCGGAATGAATGTAATAGAATATCATTATTCGATGTATTAATCTAAACAATTTTACTGTGCAGATCTGTGACATTTATTTCATTTGGCATCAGAGCAAAATAATAGTTACGGTTATACCAGTATACAAGGTGATTTACATACATGTGAAAGTGCAACTTGAGTTTTTATTTCCTTGTGAAGCGGTAAAGATACTGTCAAGTCACTTGTGGGTACATTTCGAGCCCGCTGAGGAATAAGATTATTGTGTTCGAAATAAGAAAGAGATTGGGAGCATTCACTGTAAATAATATTTCAAGTTTTTTGAAAAAGTCTTGTCAGTTATTCAATGGTGTTTGGTGAATGCCACATTCACAGACTTTTGTTTTGATCTTGGTGGAACGTAATACCTCAAACTCACCTTATTTTCTTGTTGTAGAAAACAGATCAGTGCATACTGGCAGTCCTCATACAACAAATTCTCACAAAAATCCTGCAGATTTCACCAGTGTAGTTGTCATCAGTAATGTTGGGTAGTGGTTCATGTCAGTCTTATCTTGCCATGTGGTCAATCTTTCTGTGCATAACATCTGAGGGTTAGTCAATCACTTTGAGTGTCTCCTAGTAAAACACGTCTACATTTGGTATTCAGCATTGTTCGCTCTCACCTTCTCTCTCTCCAATCAATCCTCAACCATCAACATTTAGTGAATTGGTCACATTATATGAGATTTGAATATCTTTTGAGACAGTTAGTTCATTGTTTCACGTGTTGAACACAAAATTAAAGCTAGAGATAACAATATATAGTAGTGGTAGATCGGTCAGAGATAGATGCACAATATTATATATGCTACACATTCATGAATATGACTTCGTATCTCTACGCCTAAACGGCCTTTATGTACTCTTTTATGTTGGACATGTCATAGCTCCACCTAGAAATCCACAAATTAGAGGAGAGAGAATCTACACAATCTAAGCTTATTGAAACGTTCCACGATTCTGCTCGCATCTAGCATGCATTTTGTCTTTTTTCCAAGTCATTGTAAGTCTAGTCTTATGTTTTAAGTTTGGTTAATAGTGTTTAGGATTAGTTATTGTTAAAGTGAATAAGAGGTCGATTATATATTTTAAATTTTTATTAGGTTTTTTTGTTTAGATCAAATAGCTCAAATCAAATCTTTGGTCTTTGTGAATTGTCATTTGTCATTGTATTGAAGGTAAAGTCAATTTGGTCATAGTGTCAATGTCAAAAGTCTAGTAGTCATCAAAATTGTGTCAAAGTGTGAAAAGTCATGAAATCCAATCTTTAATTGGATTTGTTATCTGTCAATATTGTTTCCATCATTGATGTCGTCTTATTTTAGTCTTAAGTGTTATTTCTTGTTTATGTCTTGTTATCAAATAGGTGATTCTAGGTTTTCATCATGAGTCAGAGTAAAAAATTGTAAAAGTCTTAAAAATAAAATAAAATTTTTTAACTTACAGACGCATTTTTAGTGTTACCTGACATCCGGCAAAATAAAGTGTTTCACATTGTGGGAGGGAAGAAAAGAATAAATCACAATGTGGAAAATATTAAGCCTCAAAGACAATATCAACTAAGCTAGCAACATGTTAATGGAGGAAGGAGGCATCAGAGGAAGGAGGTCGAATAACGACCTCTCGTCAGTCACCAATGATGGGGCCGCGCAGAAGCTGTGGTGGCATATGTATGTTGTGATTATATGATTTTCAGTGTGATTTCCATTCTCTCAATGTGCTTCAGTTTGCAGTGTTTCTGTTTTGTGTGGTATTTGATGGATGTTGGAAAGAGAGTTGTGTTGGAGTGCAGATGACTATCAGTGATCCTCTGAATGAATTGGTCCTCTGACTGCCGTACTTCTTTAGAAGATGGTCAGCTAGAAGAATATGTTCACTAGCATTAGTGACCATGTGCAGCAAGACCTAACTAGCAAGATCCATTCAGGAGTATGTTCTTTGATGCATTTTGCTTCTCAGTATCTATATGAGTGGAATTTCACATTGTGGGGGGGAATACATACCAATGTTCCATTCCCATTCTGTACCCGAAATGACTTAGTCAAGGAAAGCTTCCAGTGGCAATGGTAGTTTTCTATGTTGTTTGAGATCAAGTGGCAACGATCAATGACAGAGACTACGATTAAGAACATTATGATTCTTATAGGAAGTAATGTGAAATTTTTCAATATATCTTCTATTGTGCAGTTTTGTAATATGTAAGTTGTGTTTCCTACATAATTCCCTAATGTATAAGCATAGTGGTGAACAATAGCACCAGAGTAAGTCAGTTCATGGATGTGGAAAGGGTTTGTGGGAGGATCCAGAAAACCACATGAGGTGGATAGTTTATGAGGTTCCTATCATGTCAAGGTTTTTGGTAAGCCTGTTTAAAACCATGGAAGGAGCAAGCCTTTCTTTTGGATCAAGGTCATGAGTCACAGAGTTGGACATGCCACAGGGGTGAGCATACTCCAGTTGAGAGTGTGGATGTTTTTCTACTGTGTAAACACTAAGGGGGGGAATGTTAAGAATTAGTATTTACATTGTGTAGATAATAATTACATTTGGTACAATTATTATTATATTAGTAATTTGTTATTTAGTTGTTATATAAAACAACTAATGACAAATGTGTGTTGAGTTGTTTGGTTGTTACAAACAACTCATTAGATTAGTATTTGATAGTAGAGTAGTTTCCTAATTTATAGGAAACTATGTGCCTATATATTTGTAATTGCATCATATGTAATTTATCTGGAATGAATGTAATAGAATATCATTATTCCGTGTATTAATCTAAATAGTTTTATTGTGTAGATATGTGACATTTATTTCAGCCCATACCTTCATTATTATGGTAGGTGAGAAACCTGGGACACCCTCTAAAACGACGGACAATATTTTTCATTTTGAAGAACTTAGTCACACTCAAATTAAGATAACCTATGACCTTTCCAAAAAGTCCTTTCTTGTGCAAATCCGAGCTCCCAGTCACAAAGTTATGGCCATTTGAAGGTCAAGGTGTCATTCTACAAAAAAAGGTGAGTCTTGATCTTCATTTTTCAGAGTCAGAATGCATCAACCTCCGTAATCCTGAAATTTAGAATTTCATACATTTTGTTTCAAAATATTGAGTTATTGTTCATCTGCTTGGGCACACAAAAAACTCCAAAACACCAAAACCCGAAAGTCTGAAATTTCAGATTTCAGAACTTTCCATTTCGGAGTTTTTTTTCGTTACTTAATCACCTGATTGAGTGCTTGAAAACTCTAAAATCTTGAAACCCAAAAGTTTAAAAATTCAGACTATTTGAATTTCAAAACTTTCCATTTCAGAATTTTTGTTACTGTTCATCCTTAAAATCACCTGAGAGTTCTGAAACTCTGAAACCTGAAAGTCCAAAATTTCTCACTTTTAGAATCTCAAATTTTTCATTTCAGAATTTGCGTCACTGTTCATCTCTCAAAACCAACCCCTAAGAATTCTAAAATTCTGAAACCCAAAGTCGAAATGTCAAACTTTTGAATTTTTGAATTTTTCCATGTAACGAACCATTACACCAAAACCTCGAGGTGTTAGTGAAATCCGCATATGAGGATCATAACATCCCACCATGCTTCCGTAGCCCAGACCCCGGGCTAGATTTGCACCCGTATAGCGGGACCCCGCCCTGCCCTATACGAGCCCCGGGCGAACACTGCAATGCCGGCGTAGCTACTTGTGCCGGGACTCGAACCTGGGTGGTTGCTCTGATACCAAATGTAACGACCATTACACCAAAAACCATCAACCCATATACATTAGAATATTAGATCCCCGGTACATAGCATTCCATTTTAAAAAATTCTTCTTTTGGGACTTTTTCGTTTCAGAAATTTTTATCTTTCGGAATTTTCCTCTTTTGACTTTTTCCTTTTGGTATTTTTCCTCTTTCAAAATTTTCCTTTCTGAATTTAGACTTTTTCCTTTCGTAATTTTTCCTCTTTCAGACTTTTTCCTTCGGAATTTCTAAATTTTTTCCCTCTTTTTTCCAACTGGTCACTTCTTTTCTTCAAAACAACCAAAACCCCCGAAAATCTAAAATTTCAGACTTTTGTAATGTCAGAATTTTTTTTCCTTTTCAGGCCTACTTTGTCTTTGAAATGCTGAATGTCTAAAGTTTGAAAACTTTGGGCTTGGTTCGCTCGAGCTATGATCTCCTTCGATGTTCATTGGTTAATTCATTTACCGACCTTGCATATCCATTGTCAAGTGTACCTACAACCTACTATTCATCCTGAAATACAAGCTCCAATGACGAATGAATCCCTCTTGTTTTCAGTTTGCAAAGTTTTGTTTTTCCAATTTTTTCTGAGGACCAAAACATGGATAACAGTGACTCATCACCTCTTCCTATATGTAACCCCATTTGAGCTATGAGATTGAGCGAGAGATTGTGATTTGTAAAGAGGTTCTTCCAATGTTTCAATATTTTTATGCACATTTGGTTATGGTTTTACTCTCAAGATCTCTTAATCTAAGTCTAAAAACAATTTTAAACTGTGCAGATCTGTGCATTTATTTCTTTGGTCATCCGGCACATAATAATTTAACGTTTTAGACCAGTATACAAGGTGATTTACATACATGTGAAAGTGCAACTTGAGTTTTTATTTCCTTGTGAAGCGGTAAAGATACTGTCAAGTCACTTGTGGGTACATTTCGAGCCCGCTGAGGAATAAGATTATTGTGTTCGAAATATTAAGAAAGAGATTGGGAGCATTCACTGTAAATAATATTTCAAGTTTTTTGAAAAAGTCTTATCAGTTATTCAATGGTGTTTGGTGAATGCCACATTCACAGACTTTTGTTTTGATCTTGGTGGAACGTAATACCTCAAACTCACCTTATTTTCTTGTTGTAGAAAACAAGATCAGTGCATACTGGCAGTCCTCATACAACAAATTCTCACAAAAAATCCTGCAGATTTCACCAGTGTAGTTTGTCATCAGTAATGTTGGGTAGTGGTTCATGTCAGTCTTATCTTGCCATGTGGTCAATCTTTTCTGTGCATAACATCTGAGGGTTAGTCAATCACTTTGAGTGTCTCCTAGTAAACACGTCTACATTTGGTATTCAGCATTGTTCGCTCTCACCTTCTCTCTCTCCAATCAATCCTCAACCATCAACATTTAGTGAATTGGTCAGATTATATGAGATTTGAATATCTTTTGAGACAGTTAGTTCATTGTTTCACGTGTTGAACACAAAATTAAAGCTAGAGATAACAATATATAGTAGTGGTAGATCGGTCAGAGATAGATGCACAATATTATATATGCTACACATTCATGAATATGACTCGTATCTCTACG
>CM034146.1:196653358-196720264 GCA_019776745.2 Taxus chinensis | reverse complement strand
TATTATCTTACTATAGTGTACTCTTGTTGAAGTCAATATGTTGTTACCTATTCACCCATCTAGGCTAGTGCTCGTGAGACTCCTTCTGTCCCAAGAGAACCTCAACCTATTGTATTCCATATGAACCACAATTTTTCTTCCCAAATGGTACTTCCTGAATTTGGCCAAAGCAGAATAATGGCCAAATCTCTTTGTAATAAGTGACTCCCTCATTCCACCAGTTTCAATATCTACCTCTCTAGGCAATGGGAGGCTATCCTACATGAGCACTTCCCCAACACCCTCCTATGATGACATCACACTCTAGAATGGAATGGACAAGAGCAATATGGTAAAGTGAGAGACCGAGACACAAACTCATCCGCTCTTAAGGTGATCAAAACTTTTGTGTTGCTTCTGACAAAGAAAAAACCCCCTTCTTGGTCAAATCAGTCAATGGAGTATTCAACTGAGGATAAATCTTCATTTGAACCTCTTGTAGTATGTCCATAACCCCCAGAAATCCTATCAAAGTGTCAATGTCCTAGGTGGAAGCCAATCACAGAATTGCCCATATCTTATTTCTATACACCTTTTCACTACACCCAACGAATCACATAACCCAAATAAAGAAGTTCAGTCATGCCAAAAATCAAGACTTTAGAGCTTTCACATATAGTGATTAAATTCTATATCCCCAATATCTCACCAAGGTGCCTGATATAGTCCTCCCAAGTCCTGGGTAGACCAAATTATCATCAAAGAAAACCAATACGAATTTCCATATGAGTCGGTGCACCACATGGTTATGAAAGATTAGAATGTAGCTGAGCATAGACAATCCAAATCACATCACCAATAACGCAGTAAACCGTATGGATCTAAAGTTGTCTTCTGCACATCTGCTCCCTAACTTGATCGATGAGTATCTAGATCACAAATCTAATTTTTCAAAAATAGATTCCACCATGTAGCTCATTAAAACAACTAATCAATGTGGTAGGATACTTGTTCTTTCTCTCTTCTCATTTAAGGCACGGTAGTCTATTACACATCACACATGGTCCTCCTTTTTCTTCACCAAACCACCGAGGAACGCAAAAGATTGGAACTTGGTCTGAATGCACCCGTATCAATGAGCTCATGGATAGTCTTCTCGATCTCATCCTTAAAACTGTTTGGGGTGACCGTAGGAGAAGTAACCATAGGTCTCGTCCCCCGTCTCAACACATGCTCAATCCCCTATCTGGAGGTTTATACCTGGAGTACTGTCTCAAAACTGTATTATGCCTGTTAATAACACCATGTATGTCACATGTACTCCTGACTCTCATCCTCTGATTTATGGCAAACAAAACAAATGTACAACCCAATCAAACCCCATTATGCATATAAAGCCTATTAGCTGTCACAAAACACAAGGGTGCATCTGAACATAAGGCCCTCAAATCACCATTCTCCTTCGGACTTACTTAAACTCCCTCATTGAAAATATTAGTCCACTCCAAACTCGCCAAGGAATGGAGACATATACCACCAAGGCACTATGTCAGTCCTATCCAATACCAACACATATAGAAAATCATCACTAATTGTATAGTTATCATCATGATTCTCAATGGGGGGTGACCCATGTGTGCCCCTCATAGATTTCTCCATTGGATACAACATGTGAAGCCCTCAAAATACTTTTTCTGTATCGCTCACCTCTTAAACCAATGAGGCATCAATACAATGTTGTGTTTCCCAACTATCAATGAGTACCCCATACTCTTAGTCCCTATAAAACTCCCTCTAAAACTCTGATGCCTTCAACTCAAGCTTTTGACAAAATGGCGATAGTCTCCTGGGGAAAGTATCACTCGTCTTGATCACACTGCACTATCCAAGCTTACCTCATTGTCATCACCTCTAATCCAGGTGTATCCAACTCCTTGTCACATCACTCTCCTCAAAGACCTCTATGAATTCGGCCTTCCCTCTACCCTTACAATCATGTCCTGGAACCCAAGGTGTGTGGCAATTGACCTATAGTTTCTTTCACCTCAATCATCTCTCTCCTCTCTAGCTACGATGGTCTCATAGGTTGCATATTTCCTAGGTGGACGTACCTTTGGCTAGGAACCTGTATTATAGAAGTGGAAACCTTATGCCTTCACTCGAGCTCAAAACCTCGACTTAGAGTGTAACTCGCAATCAAGAGATTTCGTAATAGCCTTATGTAAGACGAAGGCTCAAATGCCTTCAAAAATCCAGTGAGAGCAACTGTCAAACTGGATGTGAACAGTGAAATCACCTCATCTCTGTAACATCAGGTACATGTTGACCAAAATAGCTCACACTTATTTTGGGTCAACAAAACACCATTTTTCCCTTTGGGCTTCATCTGAATTTTTACATTTTTACGCACTTAAGGCACCATAAAATCTTTTCATAGATAGACAAATTATTCCACCTTTCCAGAGATATAAATAAGTCCTTCTAACTCTTCATATTTTATAAGTAACGGGTTGGCGGGCCTTGGAAGGATTGTTTGCCAAAAACAGGCCAGTGGCCTAGGGAAGAATTTTTGCCAATGCAAATTGTGGACCGGTGGGGCAAGGGGAGACAATTTTTCCTTTTTGCACTTTTCGCAAAAGGCACAAGTGGAAAATGTGGGCTGGAGGACCTAGAGATGTCTTTTTGCACAAGTCGAAATGAGGGCCAATCGGCCCAGGGATGAATTGTGACAAAATCAAGTTTTACAGGGCCGCGGAATGAAATTTTGCCAGATTGTGAATGCAGGGTTGGGGGTCTCTGTGGGAAGCTTTTGAACTTTTTATAACTTCCCCCCCCCCCTTCACAAAAATGGCACAATTTTTAAGGGTAGGCCCACAAGCTTCAGGCTCTCATGGCAATTGAAAATTCATAGACCCGCGAAGTGCCACGGTCTCATCGGCGCAACCTCAAAAGATGGATCGAAAATGGAGACCCCAAACATAAGTGCCCCAAGCTTCCATGTGTTCCTCGAGTAAAAAAAAGGAGCAGATCGATAATGACAATTCAAAAATGGGGCAAAGCAATGGAGGGACCACAGTCAACTCAAGTAATTAAAGATCAACTCAGAAGGTGGTTCCCATAAAAGCACAGGGTCAGGAGTAAAAAAGGTGGATCAAAAGTGGGTCCCAAAATCAACTAAGTATAAATAGGGTCGCCGCGCTCCCATGTGGTCAAATGGCGACATCAAGGGTGAAGCAAAGCAGAGAACCAAATGGCATGAGGCTTCACGTGTCCCATTTAAGTCCGAAGAAAAGGGGACAACCGGCATTTAAATCAAATAAGTATAAGACTGTTGGCAGAAGCATCAACTTGTTTCATCAGCACAACACCAAGGTTGGGTCCAAAGAGTGGGTTCCTTAACATGTGTATAGACTCTACAGTGTCTTGGCGTCCAACATAAGTCAATGGATCGAGTCCTGAATGGGCTAAGTATAGAGAACCGGTGGACGGATCATGTGTTGCATCAACACACATTCAAAGCCGTTGGCCCAAAACAGGAGGACTCAAACAAGCACGGGCCTCACGTGTCCAGAGCCATGTGAAATATAGAAGACGTCATGACCATTATATATAGAAAGGGAAACCTTAGGCTGCACTCGAGCTCAAAACCCTCGACTTAGGAGTGGATACTCCAAATCAGAGATTCGTAATCGCTTAGTAAAGAAAAGGCCTCAAATAGCCGTCAAAATCCAGTGAGAGCAACTGTCAACGGGCTGTGAAAGTGTAAATCACACCTCATCTCTGTAACATCAGGTACCTGTTGCCACAATAAGCTCACAACTTATTTTGGGTCAAAAACACCATTTTCCCCTTGTGCTTCAATCTGAATTTTTACTATTTTAAAGCACTTAAGGCCCCATAAAATCATTTCATCATAAGCAAATTTCTTCCCCTTTCCAGAAGATATAAAATAAGTCCTTCCTACACTCTTCATAGTTTATAAAGTCACGGGTTGGGCGTCCTGGAAGGATTGTTTGCCACAACATGCCAGTGGCCTAGGAAAATGTTGCCAAATGCAAATTTTGGACCGGTGGGGGGTAAAGGGAGACAATTTTTCCTTTTTTGCACTGTTTCGCAAAAGGCCACAATGGAAATGTGGCTGGAGGACCGAAGATGCTTTTTTGCACAAGTCGAAAATGAGGGCCATAGCCCAGGGATGAATTTGACAAATCAAGTTTACAGGCCGCGGATAATTTTGCCCATTTGAATCGCAGGTTTGGCGGGTCTGTGGTAAGCGTTGGAACTTTTTAAACTTTTCATCACAAAAATTGCACAATTTTTAAGTGTAGGCCACAAGCTTGCAGGCTCCTCCATTGACAATTGAAATTCATAGACCGGAAAGGTGCCACGTGTCTCCTCGGGCGCAACTCAAAAGATAATCGAAAATGAGACCCCAACAAGTGCCCAGCTTCCTGTGTCCTCGAGTAAAAAAGAGCAGATTACTAATTGAAAATTCAAAATGGGGCAAGCCAATGGAGGTACCCCACATGTCAACCAACAATTCCAAAGATCAACTCAGAAGGTGGTTCCCCATAAAAGCAACAGGTCAGAGTTCAAAAAAGGGGGATAAAGTTGGGTCCAAATCAACTAAGGATAATCGGGTCGACAGAAGCCCTCATGTTCCAATGGCGCAATTCAAGGGTTTGAAGCCAAAGCCAGAGAACAAATGAGCATGATGTTTCCACGTTCCCAAGTCCCTAAAGCGACAAATCCTGCCATGTTAAATCAATAAGTAATAAGACTGTGGCAGCAATCATCACCTACTTGTGTCAATCATCATCAGCAAACACCAAGGGTGGTCCAAAAGTGGGGTTCCTAAATTGCATAGACTCTCACGTGTCTTGGGTCCAACAATAAGTCAAATGACGAGTCCCTGAATGGGCTAATCATATAGGAGAACCGGTGGACGATCCATGTGTTGCATCAACACAAATTCAAAGCAAGCCGTTGCCCAAAACAGAGCTCAAACAAGCCACTGGCCCTCCACGTGTCGCAAGCCTGAAACTATAGAAGCAGTCATTGAAAATCTAAATCAGGGAGGCAACGAAGGAGCCAAGTGTCGTGCAAGGTTAACTTCAAAAATAAAATTTAGAGTGGGTTCCAAATGTGTCGTTGAGCCTTCATGTGTCAAAATATCATCCATATGCCCTGCCAAAAAAAGGACCTAGCCAAAATATAGGAAATAGGGCTGATCAGTGGAATATTCCATGTGTCTCATTAGCACCTTCACGCCTAAAAGGCAATCCCCGAACACGCGCCACATCGCCACATGGTTAGAGTCCCAAAAGGTAGGTCGGCTGTTATAGTCCAAAAGCCCACGTAGGCCCCACGGTCTCGACCGCATAACCTCAAAGGTAAAACTGGGGTTTTGTTTCCAATCAAGTGCAAGCGTCCACGTTCTCAGGTAGGCACAGTCTTCACAAGTAGGGAGACTAAGGAAGAATCTTAAGGAGCCCGCTAAAGCCCGCCAATTGTTAGGCTGGCGCACTTTCAAGAGTGGAAAGGAATGGTTGAATCTTCAAGATCGCAAGGCTGCCAGTGGACCATGTCTGATTGTACCCTTTTAAATATGAAGCCACGTTCACGTGCCCTAATCTTTGGAAACTATATCTTTTGATTGGAAAATTGGATTTGAAGAGCGGGAATGACTTTTTTGGAGATCTCAGTGCCGGCTTTCACCACCACTCCATTAATGTCTTGGCCGCACCATTTATCAGGGTTTTCACATCTTTTTGCCATAACATACAAGAACGAGGCATGGTCTTGCGTAAAGCCCATCACTATGACAGGTGAATCCAATAGCATTAAAGGGTGTTTAGAGCAGAGTGTGATTTTCTCTCTCTCTTCCTCTTTCATTCTTCTATATATAAACTGAGGAGGGGCATATTCAAAAATGGTTGTTCATTGTTTCTCTCATGCAACCCCTCTCTCTTTCCTCCTTAGGGTAGAAATGCAAAGGTCAAATCCCTTCATCTCATGGCTCTGTAATGGCATTTTCTTTCCCCTGGCCTACTGATGATGTACCATGTAAACTTTAGGAGCAATAAAAATTTGTTTTTGTGATGTGGTAACTTGTCCATCCTGTGGCTCATTTGATCATACTATTTCTTTACCTCTCATTGTTGCAGGGTATATTGTGCATACTCTGATGTTTATTTTAGGTTCTAGGAGATGTGCTTAATGGGTTTTGAAGTGGTGTTTCATGTGAAATCTATCTTTGGTTTGTGGTGCATCTTGTCCACCCCTTCCTCTTCTCACCTCTCTCCACTTTAGGCAGTTTGATCTATGATTAGCCACTTCCTTTTCTGGTGTATCATCGCTTAGTGTAGGTGATATCTCGCGAAATTGTATTTTGTAGAGAGATGGTTGCAGGTTTTCTAAGCTTGCAAAATATGATCTATCTCTTTCATAGATACAATGGAAACACCTCAGGTTTGTGGGTATATCTATTTTGAGGTGATTCTCTAGTATCAAGGCCGGTTCCTTATTGATGTATCCTAAATTCATTTTTTGGGGTTAAGGGTAAAAGATGGCTGTAAAAAAACTAAAACTGAGGTGATACACCAAATTTATATGAGGTTTTTGACTGATTATATGCACAATTTATATGGGAAGGATTCTTGATGGACGAGCCAACAGTTTTCTGCAGAGTATTTAAGGGCAAACACTTTGTTGTAATGAGGGAAAATATCATGACAACACTGATAAGTTAACATGCAAATTAAAGTTATGTAGAAAATACTAAATTTGCAGTAGGGTAAGATGATTAAGCAGGGAATTTCCATTCACAAGACTAATAAAAACATACATATGTCTACAAATAATTGGAAAGGTAGAAAATACCTCACATTCAGAAGGAAAAAAGGGCAAAAATTGCTTCAGTGCTCCTATATCGAAAAATACCTCCCTTGTGCTTTGCCAAAGCACACAATATATAGCAAAAAACAATTTTCACACCCTTCCTAAAAATAGTCTAAGGCTTGTACTCGCCCATTCATCCTATTTTTATCCTTTATTTAATAATAGATAAAGGAATAAAAATAGAACATGCAATTACCAATAGGCATTAATAGCCTTGATTACATTATAGTTAAACTGAAGTTGACTGTTCTATTTTTAAGAAAACAAAGGTGAATAATTTGCTAATAATAATCTTGCTTGCTAGACAAGTCTCTTTTTTTGTGCATGTGAATTCATCTTCTTGTTTGTTTTGTCCTCTTGTGAAGCATGCAAAAAATCAACTCCCTGCTTATGAGTAAAATAATTGCAATACTTATAATATTTGCAAAAATAACCATCCACACATTCATTTGATGGGGACCACCTCCATGCTCAGATTCTGATGTTGGTATTCCTTGTCTAAGTGGTCACATGGGTGACATACTGCAGATCATCTTCAACTCTCTTGACAGTGGGGACCACCTTTGAACTCTATTTGGTTTGGCCACATTATGGACTTAGCAGTTTATAAGGTCAGCCACCTTTGCACATTGTACATGCCATACTATAGTCTCAACCACCTTTGATTAATATATGCATTATTTATATCCTCATCGGATTTTACATATTTGAATAACACATGGTTTAAATTTCACCTTTTTGGTGATCATAGTTAGCATGTATATTGGCACTTTGTATTATTTCGAGTTAGACTATAGTTCGGACTTTTTTTTTCAATAGTCAAAAAATGCAATGATTGTTTAATTCCAACGTGGGGCTGGCCCCTTCCTCCATGATGACTCACCCTTGATTTGTTGGTCGATGGAAATTTAAACCAACCCTAATTAGGGTTTTTCGAAAGCTCACCATGTATATGCATTATTTAACCCTAGTTTGGTTTGGTCCTTGATGAAGACCATCAATATCTTTCCTTGATGAGTCTGGTGTCGTTGATCTAAAACTGTAATTAGTGTTTTAACCCAATAATTAATATGACTGGTGGGAATTAATCGTGATGGTTTTCTTTGAATTCTGGAGCTCAATCCTTAAGCATTGATCCATTGTCCTTTTGACTCACGGAAGTTAATCCTCCAACCATGGTTGAGTTCGAATAAACTCGATGCTTGAGTTTAGATGATTGACCCTAATGATAATCTCATTTGGTTTTTTGGCTTGCGGCTAAAGCCCTGGAAAATTTTTTGCTTGACGGCATTGTTGAGTTTTTGAAGCTTGATTTAGTTCATTTTTCAGTATTCTGAGCCTTTGTGTACCTATATATTTTCATCTTTGATCTGTTTAGAGCTTTATGAGGAAGATTCGGTTTATTTTCATCATTATTATCATCTTTGATCTCGGCTTTTATGTAAAAATGAATCTCTGTCATTTGAGCTTTTTTATTACTCATCCTTCATTTCTGTTTGTGTTTTTTGAGGAAGTTTTGCGAGTTCATTCCTTGATACTGCTTGATGAGGTCTCCAGTTTTGAGTTTGAGATCGACCCTTCTTTCTGAGAAAGATTAGAGTTAATGTTTTGTATTGGCCACCATTGTTGACCCATGAAACTTGGTTCTGTGTTGCTTCTTTTGATGGTTGTCATGGTTGAAATCTTAGGTCTCGGTTTCTTTATTACATTTTGGTCTCTGTGAGATTTTCTTTAAAATGGCTGCCACTTTGTGAGTTCTAACTTGGGACCATGGTTGTCATAATGTTCAATGCGGAAAGGTAATTTTTGACTTGCTTGGATATAACTGTTGCTTCATCGTAACCACTTTATTGTTAGAGAAATAATGATAGTCTGTTCTTTCTTTGAATTTTCTAGATTTTTATGGCTCGGCCTTGGTCTTTTCGAGTTAAACTCATTCTGAGCTTGATCTTCTTTCTCTGAACTTGATGATTCTTTGAGAGTTTACTTAGCTTCAAAAAACTAGTAAGTACTTATTATTACTCTTATTTTGATACCCATTAATGGTTTTTTATGATTAAGGTTGGAAACTTTAATTTCCTTTCTCGTATATGTAACTTGAAAATGATTTTCGATGGGAATATTTACTTTTGAAAGAAAACTTTGAAACTCTTTTAGCCTGGATGTGCATGTAATTTTGATTCAAGTTTTTTTGTCTGAGTTTGCGATATGAATGCTAGAGAGTGTTCCTCTTTCTCTTAATTGATAAGACCTGAAGGCTTATTGATGTGGTTGTTTGAAACTTCTTCATTCTTTAGTGATTCTGCAATCCCCTTCCCTTTTTTTTCAAGATTATTCATTTTGATATATTTCCTGATCATGTGCATTTTTTAGATGGCATTGGATTTTAATGTAAACCATCTTCTGGATTCCTATCAGCGGGCATACCTTACATTCTATGTAGTTTTACTGTACTTTTGGCTTTCTTCTCTTAATCACCAATGTTGTGTAAACAAGCTTTGTTCCAACTTCGTTAGTTATGTCTTCCACATAAAGCTTTTGTTTATGCTTTGAGAACTGGGAAAAATTCAAATGATTAGATTCTTTATTTACTCTGGAACGGAAAGGTGAACTTTATCTTCAAAAATTGATGGCCATGATTTGTTGTTTCAATTGTCTGAAGCTCTAATTTTCAATACCCTTTGTATTGATACAGTTTAATTCTTGGAGCTCTATCTGTGAGAGTTTCCAACTGTAATTTATACTGCCCATTTCATCCTTTTTCTAGTGACTATAAGATCATTTGGAAGTACCTGTAGCTCTCTTGTAACTTATATATTTTCTAAGATACATTGTACTTTGGATATTTGCCTTTAATGGAGCTTATGTTCATTCATGATTATTCCACCGTAACTAGAGTGAGTCTCAAATTTCTGTGATGAACCTGATGTTAATATTTTCTTGATCTACTTCCTTGCATAAATAGTTGTACCTCTTTGATATGGCAACATCTCTAATTTTCTTAGTTGCTTTATTTGAAAACAAAAATTCATTGAAGGGTTACACTTTGTAAGATCACTTTAAATTTCAAGTTATTTAATTTTTAAGTTGTAATGAATGCTCCAAAGTACTTTAATTTGATGATTGAATGTGAAGTCCATTTCTCTTCTGCATTATATATTGTATTTCCTTTTATTACAGCATTGATATACATGCTAGAAAATTTTAAAAGTTGATTTTTCATCGCGAAGCCCTGGAAAAGTTTTTCTAGAATTCTCTCTTCCTTCCCTTTTCAGCTATAGTAGTTGTATTTTCCGATACAGAATACAAAATGTAACACTTTTCTGTTGAAGCTGATTTGGTAGTTGGAAAACTGAAACATAATAACTTTTTATCTTGATCATGGCATGCTTTTATGTTTTTCTGTATCACTTACTTGATGTACATAATTCTTGTAAAGCATGTAATAGTTGAAAACAACATGATGAAAATTCCTAAATGTCCATTTTACATGGCGAAGTCCTGTGAAAATTTTCCAAAATCTTCTTTTTCATTTTGTTTTAGCTGTAACCCTTTCTTTCCAGTTAACTTCAAGTTCTCAAAATCTTATTCTTCTTCTTTAGTTGCAAACTGAAACATGTACTTCTATTTTCCAATCCCTCTTATGTACGGTGTAGTGCCCGTTCGAACAAACCAATTGAGACCCAAGAAACAACCTAGGGTTAGCTAGAAAATTATGGGATATTTTTTTTTTTGTTAAGGAATGTCCACAACTAGGTTGCAAGACAACAGTTGACCCTATTAGGTTCCGGAACAATTCAATTTCACTAGGAATTTTTTTTTTCTTTCATTAACAAAATCAAGTTCACATGGTTCAAATTTTAGGGTTACAAGTTTTAGTCAGGTTCAAGGAGTAATTTACCCCCATACCCACTCTCTAGCAGGCTCTAAGTTTCAACTATGGTTTCCTCATACTTAACACTTCAAAAATTTCCCTAAACCATTTCCATTGGATAGGAAATTTTCTCACCTTTCCGTTCATATAAAGTAGTCCTCCTAACTCCTAATATTTCTCAAGATATGGCCGAGAAGAGTTTTTAGGTCAAATTTTCCCCTAGGAGGACACATGTCATGCAGGGGTAAAATCCCCTTTGGTGGGTTGGCGGCACGTGGGGCGGCTCTAGAATTTTTCCTTGCATGGGTGCAAAAAAAAAATTTATCTCGTGCCTCTGCGGTTCCTTGGTGGACACGTGTCGGCCTCAGAGACATCATTAGCAAAAGGGAAGGGGGAGGGTGGAGCGGCGGGGGTTTTTATGCAATTGTGCCAACAGAAGACAAAAAGGAAGAAGGAGATGCATGGGTCTGCGCACCCACGAAAGAAGAAAATCCTGAGGTGGGGGTGATGATGCAGGGCCACAGGGAATTTTGTACAAAATTTCCCAAGGCCAAAACTCAAAGAAACAAAGGGGTCCTCCCTCCCACTACCACCCTAAGGTGCCACGTGGTGCCCTCTCATAGGTTGCGGGCTAGTGGGGCTAAGATGGAAAATTTTCCAAACTTTCCAAAAGGGTCTAAGGTTTGAAAGAAACTGCGCCTACATCGTAGATCCAAGAGGACACGTGGTGCTCTCCGATTGGCTACAAGCCGACAGGGATGCGGGGAAAAATTAGAAATGTTTCCCAACGTCCAAATCCTAAAAAGTTTAAATTCAAGAAAGGGTCCACCCCTCCACCATGCCATGTGTCAGCATCTGATTGGCTACAGACCAGTGGGGATGCGAAGTAAAATACAAAAAATTTCCCAAGATAGAATTTTCAAAAATATAAGTTTAAAATATTGGTCTACCCCCTACAATGTGCCACATGGCAACACGTGATTGGCTACAAGATGGTGGAAGCCACAGAATTTTTGTGGAAATTTTTCCAAAGTTAAAAATTAAGTTTTTAACAGTTAGATTTATTTGATTTTTGAAATGCCAATTTGAAGTAAAACTTTAAATGGCCATAACTTTTGATAGGGAGTTCATATTTTGGCAAATTTGGACTTTCTGGAAAGGTCTCAAAGCTCTATTTACACAAGAGTCATCAATTATGGAATTACTTGAAGTTTGAGAGGTCAATTTTGAGAAACCAGTTTCTAGAGTTTTGCAAAGTAACTTAATTTAATTTCTTTTTTTCTCAACATGTCAATAAGACATAGAGACTTATCCTTGGATGGATTTAAGAGAGGTTTCAAGGTTCAATTTAGTTGATTGAGTTGCAATTGATAATTTTCAATCTTTTGAAAGCAAAATGACTATGCAAGTTCAATTTTTATTTTTTTTTACAAAGTTCTCAAGGATCTTTCTTAAGTTTCATTGTCCAAATGAGTTCCTTAGGAATTGCTACACCTAAATTTTAAAGTTTCATTTCTTATTACTTGGTGCAAGTTTGAACTTCTCATTTCTTGTTAAACTTTGATTATCAGATATAGAAAATAAAATAGAGATAAAAAATTAAAGGTTATTAAACATTTTTCCATCCTCCAAGTGTGGGAATTCATTCGATGCAAGTCTATTACATTTCATAAAATTCACACAAGCATTTAACATTCCATATACAAACTCTGATTTCCAATCAAGGGAAATAAAACATTAACTCTTGTTCCTCATACGCATCTTCCTTTACAAAAAGAAATTTCAATTTTTAACATCAAATCAAATCCAATACACAATACAAATTTGAGAATCTAATGCAATCCTTTATTCATTTCCAATACAACTTTACAATTTTCTCTTTTCCATTTGATTTCTAAATACATAATGCAATGCATATAACATCTTTTCACATTTCCTTACCAAAAAAATAAAAGAGTATAACTTCGTTACATTTCACATTAAAATCTCAATCTTCCATTATCAATACAAATATCTTCACATCACAAATTACTATGCAATTCATCCACTCCAAAGTGGGAAGGATTACAATGAACTTTCTCAAGGAAGGGACTGTCAAATTGTATATTCCTCTTGCTCCAAAACAACAACATGCTAGTTTCTTCGTCTTTTCATCTTGATCACAACAAAGAAGGTGGAAAGGAAATGCTCTTAACCCAGCCAAGACATCCAATGATAAGGGAGAAGCCATCCTCCCTCATTGGCCCCTAAGCCCCAATCATATTGGAATAAGAGATGCAATACAACACATGGCAACAAATGACTCCACAAAAAATATGCAACATTTTCACATTCAAAACACATTTCAAGAAGAATGTAGTTCAAAACTACATTAAACAAGTGCAAACAAAACTGAGGCTTCATCAAGCAAGCCAATAATAGCAAGGAATGATGGGGGAAGTTGTTTATGCCTCCCAAATGGGAATTGGGCATCCACAAAAAACAAACCTCCAATTAATTTATCACGCACACATTTCCTTATGCACCCCACAAAATCCATCCTTATGCCCCCCACAAAGTAAGAAATGCAAGCTATTTCTTTTGCATGGTGGATCCCAATCCCAAACTCCCTCCACAAAAATTTGATGCCAATGGAATTTCCTTATGCCCCCCCACAAGAATTCCCCATAGCCTTCTCCAACACCTTGCCATAAGCAGTCTACCCAACCAACCAACACACACATAAAAACATTCACCAATTCCATACAAGCATGCAAGAGAAAGAAGCATTTAAAAAAAAACTCAAGTTCCTACCTCTCCATAATGGAGGTTGTTCCAAGATCAACTAGCTTCAAAATGCCAAAAAGTGGTACAAAATCAGTAACACACCAACATGCAATGGTCTCCAATCTTTTTTCCACATGCAAGACTCCAAAATAGCAAGAAATTCGCCCCAAGGAAAGTATGCAAAGTTTCAACAACCATCAAACAAGTAAGGAGTTTGAATTTTAAAGGAGAGGGAAGAGAAGAGGGTGATGTGGATCAATGTGGGATTCCACATAATTTTTTCTCAACCCTCAAGATCAAATTCAACATCATTCACCTAAACATAATAAATAAAATGACAAATTGACTTACACACTCCAAAAGAACCCATACCCCAAAAGGATTGAATTAAAACATGTAAGAGAAGTGCAATTAAAACTTACAATTAGTCATTTCAAATGCATAAAAAGGGTCTAAATTTAACCTCCAAACCATAGGTATGGTTGGTGAATAACTTTAAGAGGTGTGGGAGAAGTTTTAACTTGTCCCAACAGCCTCCAAATATAGCCTCCAAGGAAAAAATGGAATTCCCAAGAGGATGAAGTGTTTCACACTCCAAAATTTATCTTAAATTCTCTTACACACTATTACAACATTTCTTACACACTCTTACAACATTACATTTAAGGGAAAAAACTTCATTAATTACATTCTTATGACATATTGATTTATTTATTTTAACATAGGATTATTCACAATATTAACATAACATATAGTAACTAATGAAATGGGTAACACATCACAAAATAAACACATGAAACATTAATAAAGAAATCACATTACTAAATACACAACCCCATAGTCACATATAATGGAAATCCCCCCCATGGGAATCCCTAACAAACACAACACACACAAACACACAAAACATTTGCCATGGTGACCTTGTTGAATTCACCCAGAATTCCAATATAGTTAGTCTCCAGTCCCCGACATTGTTGTGATATTTTAACTTGCAAAACACAAATACTTCCTTTAGCCTTGTGGCCATATTAGAACATCCAAAATTATATAAACAACATCTCAAGATCATATAAACATGTGAATCATAAAAACATCCAAATCAACATTATCATTTTCAGTTTAATTAATCAACTATATCATCATCAATTAATTCTCATGCTAGTTATATTCACAATATCCAATATCACATGTCTGAACAATCATCCATCACATTTCCATGTCAAATAGTATATCATCATCCTCATATAAAAATTTCTTTAATGATCATCATGCATAATAACTGAATCTAGATCAATAATAATCCATGATCTAACATCTAACCATCATACTAAAACAAAACATAATAGTGCCCATAATAAGATCAACAGTTTCCAGATCAGTATCTAAAAGTGTCAAAGGGAAGTGGGCACTACATCCTGTCATCACCAATCTGGCACTATGATAATTCTTCACTGGGAACTCCTCGTGCTATGATTATTTACTAATGAATAGCCTTTAGTTTGGTGGATATAATATGGAACAAAACAACAAACATAACACAAGAATACCATCAACTATGATAAGACAGAATGATGACAAATCTGAAATATCAAAGTAAATTATAATATTAACATGAAATTGTTACAATCTCACCCATGAGGTACTTCAAGTGTTATTGACTTCACTTGCCTTCCACCAATACTATGGGAGAAACTTTACAATTACACCTCTTAATGACTTCTTCAACACACCTTTAAATTGATGGCTTCCTTTACACACTTCATACAATATTTCTCACTACTTCTTTCTATGCTAAATGAGGGGGGTGGCCTCTCTATTTATAGAACTTCCAGGCTTATCCATCTTATCTCTAAGATAGGATAAGAAATCCACTCTGACGAATCATATTCCATACCTTAACTCTTATCTGTACATGTGAGCTTATCTTTTCAGATAAGATAAACCTTATCATTTTACATGGGTTCCACAATTTTAGACTTTTTACAAATAAAATACACAAAATATTTATGACCTCACTCCTTGTCCTTATTACCAATATAATATTTCTAATTCCTAATCATGTAGACCCTACTTCTCTAATTACCCAAACTTTGACATTTTAATATTACCAGACCACTTACGACAAATATTTACTTTTTACCACAACATTCCTATTGTACTTTTGACTATTACCGTACTATACATTATTGGTGGCGTCGTACTGGCAGTGTCATTATCTTCTATCAGACGCTACTACTAATTATACTTAACAACATCCTATTCCTAATACATACATTAATGAAATAGAAATTACGGAGGAAAATTTTAGTGTTGACATCTTCCCCCTTCCTAGCTTCTACTCCGTCCTCGGAGTAGACTATTCTCGTGCTTGGAAAATATTCAACTTGTCGTGGTTGACCCATTTTGTAATGGGAGTGCCATCCAATTCCTCCAATCGGTACGTACCATTTTCATGCACAGCTACTATTTTGTAGGGCCCCATCCATTTTGGAAGAATTTTTCTCTGTCTTTTTTTTTTGTATCTGGAATCATATACTAGAACCAAGTCATTCACATTAAATGGAGACCACCGGATCTTTTGATCAAAGTATTCCTTCTGCTTCATTTTCTTCTTATAGCTTGTATCCTTAGCTATTTCCCTCATTTCCTCTAGCAAATGAAGATGTACCAACCTTTCTTTTACTGAATCACTTTCATCCATTCTTTCATTTTCCATTACTCTGACCATGGGAATATCAAACTCAATAGGAAGAACTGGATCAATGCCATAAGCCAACTGAAATGGGGAGTATCTTATTGCTGACTTTGATGTTGCCCTATATGCCCACAATGCTGCATGAATCCTTTTGTCCGATTTATGTACCTGCAAGGCTGCATCTTTTGCTAGAATTTGACACAACACAAAATTTGTTCGTTCCACCTGTCCATTTGTGCTTGGCTTGTATGTTGCTGCCTTCCTGTGCTTAATAGAAAACTTATTGACTAGGGCTTCTACCACCTCATTAATGAAGTGACTTCCTTGATCTGTTAGAATTTCTAATGGACAACCAAATCTGGTGACAATGCGTTCATATATGAACCTTGCCACTTCATCCATGGAAGTTGTTTTCAATGGCCTAGCTTCAACCCACTTGGTTAAATAATTGTGGCAACTATAATATACTTATTTTTACGTGAGGTAGTTGGAAGTGGACCTACAATGTTTATTCCCCACTTTTCAAAGGGACCAAGTGGAAGAATAGGGCATAATGGAGCTGATGAAGTCTTACGGTTACCATGCGTTTGACAAATATCACATGTCTTACAATAATTATAACAATCTTTAAAAAAAGTGGGCCAGTGATAACCTGCATCCAAGATCCTTCTTGCTGTAAGTTGTCCAGAGAAGTTCCCTCCACATGTACCATTGTGGAATTCTTCTAGTAGTTCCTTCCCTTGATCATGTCCAATTGCTCTCTTGTACTGTCCATCAGGTCCTATTCGAAATAATACTCCATGCAGAATAGAATATGGATGACTGGCTTGAGTAATCTTTCTCTTAATCTTTGCATTGGCACCATCAGGAAACTTGAATTCATTCAGATAATTCCAAATATCTATGTATTCACTAGGGATTGTGTCAAGGGATAACAATGTTGCATCAGGGAAATCATCATCATCACAAGATGATCCTAAACCATCATAGGCTCGAGAGAGTGCATCTGCATTGACATGCTTCTTTCCTGGCCTATCTATAATATCAAATTCAAATTCTTGTAGCAAAATTATCCATCTTGCTAGCCTCCATGATGGGTTAGGCTTATTTACAATATATTTTAGAGCCTGATGATCTGTTACAACTAGAAATTTTTTCCCTAGCAAGTAATTTCTAAACTTCTTTACAGTAAAAATGATAGCCAGAGCCTCTTTTTTAGTTATAGTATAATTTACCTCAGCACTGCTCATTTGTCTGCTCCCAAAGTAAATTGGATGTTCACTCCCATTTTCATCCTTTTGGCTCAAAGTACTTCCTAGTGCTGCATCTGAGGCATCAGTGTACACAATGAATGCCTTGCTCCAATCTGGATTCTTTAAAATAGGTGAAGACACCAAGGCTTCCTTCAGTTGTCCAAAAGCTTCATGTGCCTTATTTCCTGGTTCATAAGTAACATCCTTCTTCAAGAACTGGGTTAGTCGCTATGCAATCTTTGAGAAATTCTTGATGAACCTTCTATAGTAACCCACATGGCCTAAAAATGATCTCAACTTACTTCTATTCATAGGAAATGGTAAATCTTTGATTTTTGAAACTTTATCAGGATCAGTACCAATACCATCAATGGATACAACACGCCCTAACAAAATACCTTTACAACATCCAAAGAAACACTTTGTAGGGTTTAGTGAGGTTTTTGCTTCATCTAACCTTTGAAATGTTGTCTCCATTTGGTGCAGGTGGTCCAACTTGCTCCCATAGATGCAAAAATCATCCAAAAATACTCTGATGAAGGTCCTAATGTAGGGTTCGAACACCCTATTCATCAAACGCTGAAATGTTGCCGGAGCATTACACAACCCAAAAGGCATAACTCTATAAGCAAACGTTCCCCAAGGAGTGGTGAACGTGGTCTTCAGCTGATCTTTCTCTGCTATACAAACTTGGTTATAGCTGCTATATCCATCAACAAAACTATAACACTCCTAGCCAGCTACATCATCCAAGATCTGATCTGAAAATGAAAGAGGGTAATGATCCTTCTTTGTTGCCTTATTGAGCTTCCTGTAATCAACACAAATGCATAGCTTCCCATTCTTTTTTATTGATATCACAATGGGAGAAACCCATTCTGAATTCTCCACAAAAAATATGAATCCTGCATCAAGCAACTTATCTATTTCTTCTTTTATAGTCTTGGAAAAATTAGGATTCATTCTATATGGCATTTTCTTTATGGGCTTAGCACCATCTACCAGCTCAATAGAATGTTCTACCCAATTTACTTGACGGAGTTCCTTGTAATCAAAAGTGAATAGGTGTATGTACCTTCGAAAGAGTTGGAGGTAGGATTCCTTCTCACTCTCCATCATAGCATCACCAATCTTTATTTTTTGGAGACGATCATCAACTTCTTCTTCAGATAATTTTATGGGGTCATGAGTTGGTGTGACTGGAAGGATATCCATGACTGAAACATCAACCTCACTTTCTTTATCTTCAGTGTCCACTTCACTGGTACTAGAATAATCAGAGGATGTCCAATCATCAATTTCATCACTTGAATGCACAGGTTCTGCCTTATGATGTCGAGGGATCACATTATTCTTCACCCTCTCTCTACCACATCTAAGTGTCATGAAACCTTCATTCCAGTAGTTTCTTGCATGAACTTTCCTTAGCCATGGTCTTCCCAGCAGCATTGCGTACGTAACAGTACCATTTTTCATCACCTGAAAGTCTACCACACATACAACACCCATAACAAATATTGCCACATTTGAAACTACACCTTCTGGTTTAGTTTTTCCTTTATTTAATGACCTTAACATAAGTGTTGAAGGGCGATCAATTTTTTAAACCCAACATATTCATTACAGACTCGGTCATTACATTAACTATAGCACCTCCATCAACTAAGACATCATGAATTGAAATACCATTACATAATACCTCAGCTTGTGGAGCATAGGGATCCGCCTCTGCCTCCAAAACAGGGACCTCAACCTCCTTCCTTTGTCAAGCATTGAGTCCACTTCGCAACTCCTGCCTCTTCTCAGAAGACATAGCCAAGAGTTGACCATATGTAATATTTGTAGGCCTTTTGGACAGATCTTCCAAGATGGAGTATGGTCCTTGCCCCTGTGAAATCAAAAAATCCTGCACACCCAACTTTCTTCTCCTATGTTTCTTACTAGTTTCTCCTTTCATCTTCTTAGGATCATTTCCATCTTGATTATCTTTTTCTTTCTTTCTTTTTGTTATAAACACATCTACTTCATTATTTCTGCTCTTATCTACTACATCAAAAGAATTCACTGGTGCTTTTCCTTTATCATTATCTCCTTTACCAGATGTAGAAGCTCTATTTGGACAACTATATTTATAATGACCCTTTTTATAACAACCATAACATACAAATTCAGAAATATTTCTTTTTGGACCTCTATCTCCTCCCTGAGAACTAAATTCCTTTCCTTGAAGAAGATTAATAGTTAACTGATCCATCTTTTTGAGCAAATCTTCATACTTAGTAGATGTACTAGGAGAAATATTTGTGCTCACCGGGAGTGGTTGTGGATTCTGGACCAAAGGTGCTGGTGTAGGCTCTACTTTAGCAACAATTTCTTTGGGCTCCTCTTCCATGCTTTCTTCTTTCCTTCTTGCAATATCCTTTGCTTGTTCAATGGTAGCTGGGTGGTCATACTTCACTCGTTGTCTGATCTCTGGATTCATCCCAAGAATGAAGTTCTTACATAGGAGATTATCCATGCCATTCATCAACCCATATGCGAATCCTTCCTTCTGGATCTGGGCATCGAGCTTCCTCATTAGCTCTAGAATACGAGCATGATAATCCCTTATCTTCTCCTTCTCTCCTCGGGATAGCTTTGTGATCTCAATCATGAGATCTGCATATTTTTGTTCTTCACCAAATTCTTCAAAAAAACTTTCAGTTAATAAATCCCATGAATTTTTCACATTATCACCTAGTGTTTCAAACCACCTAAGTGCTGAACCATCCAAAAAGGTAGGAAAAAATTCAGTCCATTGTTCTCTTCTTATGAGGCCATTACAAATACAAGATCGTTTAAACTCTTGAATGAAAGAAGAAGCATCTTCATTAGATTGAGCTGAAAAAACAGGAATCTTTCCCATTTTCAAATATAACCACCGTGAAATAACAACCCACAAGTACAATCAACAAGACTTATGTGCACAAATAATTGGAATCACTATAATAGAAAGTGACTTTACACCTTTCTACAGTAAAATAGAAATGACCATGGTAACTATGGTAAAACTTGACTTAATGCTGTAAAAACTGACTTTACTGTGGTAAACGCTATTCACGGTAAAAAGTGAAGTTACTGTGGTAAATACTATTCATGGTAAAAAGTGACTTTACTATGGCAAATACTATTCACAGCAAAAATGACTTTACCATGGTAACTACTATTCATGGCAAAAATGACTTTACCATGGTAACTACTATGCACAATTAAAACAAGGTTACCCTCCGATTGATTTTTTGACTAAGTGGGAATATCTCTCCAGAAAATCCACCAACAAGGAATGGTCTTGGCAACGGAACCAAAATGTCATCACCATCTGGCACTATGACAATTCTTCACCGGGAACTCCTCGTGCTATGATTATTTACTAATGCACAGCCTTTACTTTGGTGGATGTAATCTGAAACAAAACAAAAAACATAACACAAGAATACCATCGACTATGATAAGACAAAATGATGAAAAATCTGAAATATCAAAGTAAATTTATAATATTAACATGAAATTGTTACAATCTCACGCATGAGGTACTTCAAGTGTTATTGACTTCACTTTCCTTCCACCAATACTATGGGAGAAACTTTACAATTACACCTCTTAATGACTTCTTCAACACACTTTTAAACTGATGGCTTCCTTTACACACTTCATAAAATATTTCTCACTACTTCTTTCTATGCTAAATGAGGGGGGTGGCCTCTCTATTTATAGAAATTCCAGGCTTATCCATCTTATCTCTAAGATAGGATAAGAAATCCACTCTGATGAATCATATTCCATACCTTAACTCTTATCTGTACATGTAAGCCTATATTTTAAGACAAGATAAACCTTATCATTTTACATGGGTTCCACATTTTTAGACTTTTTACAAATAAAATACATAAAATATTTATGACCTCACTCCTTGTCCTTATTACCAATATAATATTTCTAATTCCTAATCATGTAGACCCTACTTCTCTAATTACCCAAACTTTGACATTTTAACATTACCGGACCACTTACGACAAATATTTACTTTTTACCACAACATTCCTATTGTACTTTTGACTATTACCATACTATACATTATTGGTGGCATCGTACTGGTAGCGCCGCTATCTTCTATCGGACGCTACTACTAATTATACTTAACAACATCCTATTCCTAGTACATACATTAATGAAATAGAAATTACGGAGGAAAATTTTAGTGTCAACAATCCCCCTCCCCTTAGACTCCACTTACTCCTTGAAGTCACTGAAACAAATGTGGAAACTAAACTCATAATATTGTGACATCCTCACAAGTGGATAAAGTATCGTTTTATCTGTTCTTTGCCTCAAAGTCCCAGGGTCCTGTGAACTATGATATGGATGGGATCCACCATTACCTACCCCTAATCCTGCACCTATAATGATGTCCAATCCAACACATGAGAAGGATCTATAATATACCTCCTAAGAACTAAAACATGGAACACATCATGTACACGAGATAAGCTGGGTGGAAATGCTAGATGGTAGGCCAAAGGGCCGATACAATCCAAGATCTCAGAAGGTCCAATGAATCTAGGAGCTAACTTAGAACATTTTCCATAACGGATAGGGCTCTTGTGTGGTCTGACTCAAAGGAACACCTTCATGCCCATGTCAAAGCTATGGTCAATCCTATGTTCATCCACATACTTCTTTTGCCTGTCTTATAGCTCATGCAGTCTCTGTCTGATCAACACTACCTACTACTCCATGTCCTATAGAAGATCTGGTTCAAGAGATACTTTTTCCTCTAACTTATCCTAGCTAAGAGGTGTCTTGTACTCTCTACCATGCAAATCCTGAAAAGGAGCCATGCCTATAAAACTCTGAAAACTATTATTGTAGGAAAACTCCACTAAGTACATGTACTCCTCCCACTTAGACTGCTAATCCATCACATACATCCTGAGCATGTCTTCTAAAATTTTATTCACCCGCTTAGTCTATCTATCTGTCTCAAGGTGATATGTTGTGCTGAAGTTGACTCTCGTCGTAAGGACATACTGCATGGTAGTCCAGAAATGAGAAGTGTACAAAGGATCACGGTCAAAAATGATCTTCCATGGAATCTCATGCAACCTGACAATCTCATGAAAATATACTTGTGCCACTTCTCTAGCAGTATAAGTGGTCTTCACCAGATAAAATTGATCCACTTTTGTCAATTTATCAACCGTGACCATGATGGTGTCACGGTGATATCTCGACATAGGTAGCCCAATAATTAAATCCATAGAAATGGTGTCCTACTTCCACTCCAGTATAGCATGAGGATAAAGAAGGCCTGGTGGATGATGATGCTTGGCCTTTACCCTCTGGCACTCTAAACATCATGACACAAATTGGGCCACATCTCAATGAAGTCCTCTCCATTGGTATAACTGTTGCAAGGTGGCGTGCATCTTCTTCACCCTGGGATGGGCTGAATAGGGTGCATGATGTGCCTCTACCAAGATGTCCTGACTGAAGCCTCCATCTTTGGGAACATATATTCAGCCTCTATGTCTAAGAAGACCATCTGACTCTAAGGTAAAACCATCAAACTTCCCCTCAAGGGGTCTCTATGACTTGATCTCTTCTCATACTGAAATGTAGAAGCTGTTAAGAGGAAGCTATTGAAGAATCCTGCTCTGTAAATCTGTGCTCACTATAGTGGCCATAGCCACATGTCTCCATCTATTAAGAGCATCTACTACTGCATTCTCCTTCCCCTTCACATGTTGTATCTCCATGTCATACTCACAAAGTAACTCTATCCAACGCCGTTGATGAGTGTTGAGATTGGGCTACGTGAAGAGGTGGCGAAGACTCAAATGATTAGTCCTAAGTGTGAATCTTCATCCAAGAAGAAAATGTATCCATATAACCAAAGCATGTAAAACTACCAAAAGCTCAAGATCATGGGTTGGATAATTAATCTCGTGATCCTTGAGTTTACGAGACTCAAAAGTTACAACTCTGCCATCCTGCATCAACACACCTCCAAACCATGCTAACGAAGCATCCGTGCAAACAAAGAACTCACCCTGTGGGTCTGGCATTACAAGAATAGGTTCTATAGTGAGGCAGTCCTTCAGTGTTCTAAAGGCATACTCACATCTGTCTAACCAAACAAGCTTCTTCCCTTTCCTTTGAAAGGAAGTGATGGGGTGTGCAATCCAAGAGAAGTCCTAAACAAATCTTTGGTTGTATCCTACTAATCCCATGAAGCTGCACACCTTAGTCACTGTAGTGGGTGTTGGCCAATCCATAATGGCTCTATTCTTGGAAGGATTGACTGTGATACCTTCACCAGAAATGATATGACCCAAATACTGCACATTTTTCTGAAAGAAAGCATACTTCTCCAAGTTCTCGTAAATTTTCTTCTCACGAAGACACTGAAGAACCTAATGAAGGTGCCCCTCATGCTCCTCACATGTATGTGATTTTATCAAAATGTCATCTAGGCAGATGAGCACGAAGTGATCTAAGAAGGTTCTGAATACCCAATTCATCAAACTCATAAACACTTGAGGGGCATTCATAAAACCAAAAGGCACCACTGTGAACTCATAGTGCCCATATCTCATGCGGAAGGTGGTATTATGAATGTCCACCTCTAAAACACTTAATTGATGGTACCCTAACTTGAGATAAATCTTAGAGAAAACTATGGCTCCCTTCATCTAATCAAACAAGTCATCAATGTGAGGAAGAGGATAACGATTCTTGATCATTACCTTGTTCAACTGGCAGTAATCAGTACACAACCGCAAGGATCCATCCTTCTTCTTCACAAATATCACTGGTACACCCCAAGGGGATACACTAGAATGGATAAGGCCTTTCTCCAAAAGTCCCTCAAGCTGCAACTTGAGCTCACATAGCTCTGGGGTGGTCATTCGATAAGGTGCCCATGATATAGGCTCTACTCCAGGAACTAGATCTATATGAAAATCAATCTCACGTGGGGTTGGTAATCCTAGTAACTCCCTTGGAAAGACATCAGAAAAATATCTCAAAATGGGATGATCATCTAGCGATGGTCCACTAGACCCATTCTCTAATCTGTCACTAACTGTAACAGCATACATCTGACAACCTCGTCATACACACCGTTTAAGATGCATATCAGTGATGGTGTAAATATAATCAGGTCTCTTTGGCCCCAAGATCATTGACTCAACTTCCAAATCATCTGCACAAGCTATACTCTTGTGATAATAATCCATCCTGGCTCTCTGTACTGTCGACACTAAAATTTTCCTCCATAATTTCTATTTCATTAATGTATGTATTAGGAATAGGATGTTGTTAAGTATAATTAGTAGTAGCGTCTGATAGAAGATAACGGCGCTGTTAGTACGGTGCTGCCAATAATGTGGAGTATGGTAATAGTAAAAGTACAATAAGAATGTTGTAAAAGGTAAATATTTGTCGTAAGTGGTCCGGTAATGTTAAAATGTCAAAGTTTGGGTAATTAGAGAAGTAGGGTCTACATGATTAGGAATTAGAAATATTATATTGGTAATAAGGACAAGGAGTGAGGTCATAAATATTCTGTGTATTTTATTTGTAAAAAGTCTAAAAATGTGGAACCCATGTAAAATGATGAGGTTTATCTTATCTTACAAGATAAGCTTACATGTACAGATAAGAGTTAAGGTATGGAATATGATTCGTCAGAGTGGATTTCTTATCCTATCTCAGAGATAAGATGGATAAGCCTGGAAGTTCTATAAATAGAGAGGCCACACCCCTCATTTAGCATAGAAGGAAGTAGTAAGAAATATTGTAGGAAGTGTGCGAAGGAAGCCATCAGTTTAAAGGTGTGTTGAAGAAGCCATTAAGAGGTGTAATTGTAAAGTTTCTCCCATAGTCTTGGTGAAGGCAAGTGAAGTCAATAACACTTGAAGTACCTCATGGGTGAGATTATAAAAATTTCATGTTAATATTATAATTTACTTTGATATTTCAGATTTGTCATCATTCCGTGGTATCATAGTCGATGGTATTCTTGTGTTATGTTGTTGTTTTGTTTCCAGATTACATCCACCAAACTAAAGCCTGTGCATTAGTAAATAATCATAGCATGAGGAGTTCCCGGTGAAGAATTATCATAGTGCCGGATTGGTGATGACATTTTGGTTCCGTTGCCAGGACCATTCCTCGTTGGTGGATTTTCTAGAGAGATATTCCCACTTAGTCAAAAATCAATTGGAGGGTAACCTTGTTTTTATTATGCATAGTAGTTACTATGGTAAAGTCATTTTTGCCATGAATAGTAGTTACCATGGTAAAGTCATTTTTGCTGGGAATAGTATTTACTACAGTAAAGTCCCTTTTTACCGTGAATAGTATTTACCGTAGTAACTTCACTTTTTACTGTGAATAGTGTTTACAACAGTAAAGTCAGTTTTTACTGTAGTAAGTCAAGTTTTACCATAGTTTACCGTGGTCATTTCTAGTTTACTATAGAAAGGTGTAAAGTCACTTTCTAGTATAGTGATTCCAATTATTTGTGCACATAAGTCTTGTTGATTGTACTTGTGGGTTGGTATTTCACGGTGGTTACTTTTGAAAATGGGAAAGATTCCTATTTTTTCAACTCAATCTAATGAAGATGCTTCTTCTTTCATTCAAGAGTTTAAACGATCTTGTATTTGTAATGGCCTCATAAGAAGAGAACAATGGACTGAATTTTTTCCTACCTTTTTGGATGGTTCAGCACTTAGGTGGTTTGAAACACTAGGTGATAATGTGAAAAATTCATGGGATTTATTAACTGAAAGTTTTTTTGAAGAATTTGGTGAACAACAGAAATATGCAGATCTCATGATCGAGATCACAAAGCTATCCCAAGGAGAGAAGGAGAAGATAAGGGATTATCATGCTCGTATTCTAGAGCTAATGAGGAAGCTCGACGCCCAGATCCGGAAGGAAGGATTAGCGTATGGGTTGATGAATGGCATGGATAATCTCCTATGTAAGCACTTCATTCTTGGGATGAAGCCAGAGATCAGACAACGAGGGAAGTATGACTACCCAGCTACCATTGAATAAGAAAAGGAGATTGCAAGAAGGCAAGAAGAAAGCATGGAAGAGGAGCCCAAAAAAATTGTTGCTAAAGTAGAGCCTACACCATCACCTTTGGTCTAGAATCCACAACCACTCCCAGTGAGCACAAATATTTCTCCTAGTATATCTACTGAGTATGAAGATCTGCTAAAAAAGATGGGTCAGTTAACTATTAATCTTCTTTAAGGAAAAGAATTTAGTTCTTAGGGAGGAGATAGAGGTCCAAAAATAAATATTTATGAAGTTGTATGTTATGGAACTGTTATAAAAAGGGTCATTATAAGTATAATTGTCTAGATAGAGCTTCTACATCTGGTAAAGGAGATAATAATAAAGGAAAAGCACATGTAAATTCTTTTGATGTAGTAGATAAGAGTAGAAATAATGAAGTAGATGTGTTTGTAACAAAAAGAAAGAAAGAAAAAGATAATCAAGATGGAAATGATCCTAAGAAGATGAAAGGAGAAACTCGTAAGAAACATAGGAGAAGAAAGTTGGGTGTGTAGGATTTTCTAATTTCACAGGGGCAAGGACCATACTCCATCTTGGAAGATTTGTTCAAAAGGCCTACAAATATTACATATGGTCAACTCTTGGCTATGTCTTCTGAGAAGAGGCGGGAGCTGCGAAGTGGACCCAATGCTCGACGAAGGAAGGAGGTTGAGGTCCCAGTTTTGGAGGCAGAGGCGGATCCCTATGCTCCACAAGCTGAGGTATTATGTAATGGTATTTCAATTCATGATGTCTTAGTTGATGGAGGTGCTATAGTTAATGTAATGACCGAGTCTGTAATGAATAAGTTGGGTTTAAAAATTGATCGCCCTTCAACACTTATGTTAAGGTCACTAAATAAAGGAAAAACTAAACCAAAAGGTGTAGTTTCAAATGTGGCAATATCTGTTATGGGTGTTGTATGTGTGGTAGACTTTCAGATGATGAAAAATGGTACTGTTGCGTACCCAATGCTGCTAGGAAGACCATGGCTAAGGAGAGTTCATGCAAGAAACTACTGGAATGAAGGTTTCATGACACTTGGATGTGGTAGAGAGAGGGTGAAGATAAACGTGATCCCTCGACATCATAAGGTAAAACCTATGGATTCAAGTGATGAAACTAATGATTGGACATCCTCTGATTACTCTAGTACCAGTGAAGTGGACACTCAAGATGAAGAAAGTGAAGTTGATGTTTCAGTCATGGATATCCTTCCAGTCACACCAGCTCATGACCCCATAAAATTATCTGAAGAAGAAGTTGATGATCGTCTCCAACAAATAAAGGTTAGTGATGCTGTGATGGAGAGTGAGAAGGAATCCTACCTCCAGCTCTTTCGAAGGAAGCTTAATAAGGAAAAAAAGAAGGATCATTACCCTATTCCATTTTCAGATCAGATCTTGGACGAAGTAGCTGGCCAGGAGTGCTATAGTTTTGCTGATGGATATATCAGCTACAACCAAGTTTGTATAGCAGAGAAAGATCAGCTGAAGACCACGTTCACCACTCCTTGGGGAACATTTGCTTATAGTGTTATGCCTTTTGGGTTGTGTAATGCTCCGGCAACATTCCAACGTTTGATGAATAGGGTGTTCGAACCCTATATAGGGACCTTCATAAGAGTATTTCTGGATGATTTTTGCATATATGGGAGCAAGTTAGACCACCTGCACCAAAAGGAGACAGTATTTCAAAGGTGAGATGAAGCACAAGCCTCACTAAACCCTACAAAGTGTGTCTTTGGATGTTCTAAAGGTGTTTTGTTAGGGCATGTTGTATCTAGAGATGGTATTGGTACTGATCCTGATAAAGTTTCAAAAATCAAAGAGTTACCATTTCCTATTAATAGAAGTAAGTTGAGATCATTTTTAGGCCATAGAAGGTTCATCAAGAATTTCTCAAAGATTGCACAGCCACTAACCCAGTTCTTGAAGAAGGATGTTACTTATGAACCAGGAAATAAGGCGCATGAAGCTTTTGGACAACTGAAGGAAGCCCTAGTGTCTTCCCCTATTTTAAAGAATCTAGATTGGAGCAAGCCATTCATTGTGTACACTGATGCCTCAGATGCAGCACTAGGAAGTACTTTGAGCCAAAAGGATGAAAATGGGAATGAACATCCAATTTACTTTGGGAGCAGACAAATGAGCAGTGCTGAGGTAAATTATACTATAACTAAAAAAGAGGCTCTGGCTATCATTTTTGCTGTAAAGAAGTTTAGAAATTACTTGCTAGGGAAAAAATTTCTAGTTGTAACAGATCATCAGGCTTTAAAATATATTGTAAATAAGCCTAACCCATCATGGAGGCTAGCAAGATGGATAATTTTGCTACAAGAATTTGAATTTGATATTATAGATAGGCCAAGAAAGAAGCATGTCAATGCAGATGCACTCTCTCGAGCCTATGATGGTTTAGGATCATCTTGTGATGATGATGATTTCCCTGATGCAACATTGTTATCCCTTGACACAATCCCTAGTGAATACATAGATATTTGGAATTATCTGAATGAATTCAAGTTTCCTGATGGTGCCAATGCAAAGATTAAGAGAAAGATTACTCAAGCCAGTCATCCATATTCTATTCTGCATGGAGTATTATTTCGAATAGGACCTGATGGACAGTACAAGAGAGCAATTGGACATGATCAAGGGAAGGAACTACTAGAAGAATTCCACAATGGTACATGTGGAGGGGACTTCTCTGGACAACTTACAGCAAGAAGGATCTTGGATGCAAGTTATCACTGGCCCACTCTTTTTAAAGATTGTTATAATTATTGTAAGACATGTGATATTGTCAAAACACATGGTAACCGTAAGACTTCATCAGCTCCATTATGCCCCTCTTCTTCCACTTGGTTCAATTTGAAAAGTGGGGAATAGACATTGTAGGTCCACTTCCAACTACCTCACACCAAAATAAGTATATGGTAGTTGCCCTAGATTATTTAACCAAGTGGGTTGAAGCTAGGCCATGAAAACAGCTTTCGTGGGATGAGGTGCAAGATTCATATATGAACGCTATGTCACCAATTTGGTTGCCCATTAGAAATTGTAACAGATCAAAGAAGCCACTTCATTAATGAGTAGAGAAGCCTGAGCCCTAGTCAATAAATTTTCTATTAAGCATAGGAAGGCAACAACATACAAGCCAAGTACAAATGGACAGGTGGAACGAAACAAATTTGTGTTGTGTCAAATTCTAGCAAAAGATGCAGCCTTGCAGGTACATAAGTGGGATAAAAGGATTCATGCAGCATTTTGGGCATATAGGGCAACATCAAAGTCAGCAACATGATACTCCCCATTTCAGTTGGCCTATGGCATTGATCCAATTCTTCCTATTGAGTTTGATATTCCCACTGTGAGAGTTATGAAAAATGAAAGGATGGATGAAAGTGATTTAGTAAAAGAAAAGTTGGTACATCTTCATTTGCTAGAGGAAATGAGGGAAATAGCAAAGGATACAAGCCATAAGAAGAAAATGAAGCAGAAGGAATACTTTGATCAAAAGATCCGTTAGTGTCCATTTCATGTGAATGACTTGGTTCTAGTATATGATTCCAAATACAAAAAAAGAAGATAGAGAAAATTTCTTCCAAATTGGATGGGGCCCTACAAAATAGCAGTTGTGCATGAAAATGGTACATACCGACTGGAGGAATTGGATGGCACTCCCATTATGAAATGGGTCAACCACGACAAGTTGAAGATTTTCCAAGCACCAGAATAGTCTACTTCGAGGACGGAGTGGAAGCTAGGAAGGGGGAAGATGTCGACACTAAAATTTTCCTCCATAATTTCTATTTCATTAATGTATGTATTAGGAATAGGATGTTGTTAAGTATAATTAGTAGTAGCGTCTGATAGAAGATAATGTCGCCATCAGTACGGTGCCACCAATAATGTGGAGTATGGTAACAGTCAAAGTACAATAAGAATGTTGTAAAAAGTAAATATTTGTCGTAAGTGGTCCAGTAATGTTAAAATGTCAAAGTTTGGGTAATTAGAGAAGTAGGGTCTACATGATTAGGAATTAGAAATATTATATTGGTAATAAGGATAAGGAGTGAGGTCATAAATATTTTGTGTATTTTATTTGTAAAAAGTCTAAAAATGTGGAACCCATGTAAAATCATAAATTTTATCTTATCTTAAAATATAATCTTACATGTACAGATGAGAGTTAAGGTATGGAATATGATTCGTCAGAGTGGATTTCTTATCCTATCTTAGAGATAAGATGGATAAGCCTGGAAGTTCTATAAATAGAGAGGCCACCCCCCTCATTTAGCATAGAAGGAAGTAGTAAGAAATATTGTAGGAAGTGTGTGAAGAAAGTCATCAGTTTAAAGGTGTGTTGAAGAAGCCATTAAGAGGTGTAATTGTAAAGTTTCTCCCATAGTCTTGGTGAAAGGCAAGTGAAGTCAATAACACTTGAAGTACCTCATGGGTGAGATTGTAACAATTTCATGTTAATATTATAATTTACTTTGATATTTCATATTTGTCATCATTCCGTCTTATCATAGTCGATGGTATTCTTGTGTTATGTTGTTGTTTTATTTCCAGATTACATCCACCAAACTAAAGGCTATGCATTAGTAAATAATCATAGCACGAGGAGTTCCCGGTGAAGAATTATCATAGTGCCGGATTGGTGATGACAGTACAAATAACCAATCCATGCCTAAAATGACTCCATATGAGCCCAAAGGAAGGATACAGAGATTTGAGGTAGTGGTGAAAGGTCCCAAATCCACTACACACTCCTTAACTAGGGAGTCTACAGAGATCTTGGCTCCAGAAGCCATCTTGACATCCCAACTAAGACCTTGCCTAACTACCACCAGGATGCATCACTCTACTAAAGACGGTGTAATGAAAGAATTAGAAGAACAAGAATCAAACAATACAGAGGTAGGAATACCACCAATGCTACGTCTGGTCTCAATAACTGTGCTTTGATGCTCTGCCTGGCAGTTCTCAACCATTATATAAATCATGTGGTTACATCCCATGTCACCTACAGATGGCTTTGAGATTGGTGCCTTACCCTTGTTAGGGTTCTGTGGGAAATCTCTCCAAAAGTGTCTAGTAACTCCACATCCAAAACATCCTCCTGATCCACCCCAATTAGTAGCACTTCTAGTAGGTGCCCTAGAAGCCTCTGGTGTGGATCCTGATAATTCAGTTGTGGTCTGCTATGGCCTCTACTATTGATCTCCTGCTGACTGAGCCTTCGGTCCACCATGTGTCTTGATGGGACCCCTAAGAGGAGGCCCCATACTCTGACCTCTCTATGCATCAACTATTTATGGATGCCTATGATGTGGGTGGGATTACTGTTGTTGTTGTGGCCTAAAGGTTAACTATGTTGTACCCTGGCCCCCACAAGGAAGAAGTATTGAACCTCTCGATCTACCATCCTACATCTGCTGAATGTGATTCCGGACTCAGTCTCTAGCCTGCTGGGTCTAACCCCAAGTCTCCTCTGCAATATAGGCTTTCTCCATGGCCTCTGCTAATGTCTGTGGAAAGTGAATCCACACTACACCTTCAATATCCAAATTCATGCCCCGGATGAACCTATGAATCCACACCTGCTCATCCTGCATATACCCTACATACTGAAGTAGATCCAAAAATCTACTCTCATACTCTGCTACTAAAAGAGAAGCCTATTAGAGGTCATGGAACTCATCAATCCTCTGTTGGATGAACCTCTATGAAAAATACCTACTCCTAAATATCTCCTTGAATATCTCGTAGGTCACTGTCTCTGAATCTACATGGAGCTTCTACTCCTTTGTCCTCAACCACACTCCTGCTCCATCCCTTAGTAGATGGATCGCAACACGCACTTTCATGTTGCTAGAACAAGGACAAATCTTGAAGCAACCACTCAAGATCACTAGCTAGGCCTCTTCCTGGAATCCACATGTATCACCTGAATAGTGTGTAATGACCCCAAATAACCTTGTCGGTCAGCTTTATCTCCTTGGCATGGAGGGTGGAGTCATTAATCTTGGCGTGTTCAACTCTTCTGCTGGTGGTCGCACTTCCTCCTTCATTTATTTCTGATTTGCAAATCTTACCTGCTTCTTGTTGACTGTCTGGAGATCTCCCTTAGAGATTCTACGCGTGGAGTGGTTGAGGGACATTTTTTCCTGTTGCGTGGGTAGAAAGGCGAGTAAAATCCTTCTGTCATGGCGTTTTTCCTCCCTAATTTCCTCCCTGTGCACGTTTTCTTTTTATGAAGCTTCAGGCTGGTGAGGTAGGCATGTTACCTCCACGTTTCATTAGTTGCCGTGAGGTGTGGTCTTGTCGAAATCCACAGCAACATCCTGCACAGTAATTAGACAGGCAGCAAGCTTGTTGCGGTACAGTCGAAGCTTTTGTGAGCGCCTCCACCAAGTGGGTTGCACAACCTTGTTGTTATCTGTTCAGTATCAACGCATCTTCAAATTCGGGATTCTCCTACAAGATATTGTTATCAAATCGACTATGTGACAGTAAGAGTGTTACCAGGAGACCTGACGAAACTCCCTTGCAAGTTCCTCTTTTGAGATCTCACTGTTTTACGATGTAGCTCATGGGAGAGGGTCTCTTGGAGGGTGGCATCATATCATGAGGGCAAACAGAGAAACAGAGGCCAAGGAGGGTGACTTTGGAATCGAATACCACTTGTTGTTTTTCAGTATTTCAAATCCATATTAGCTTCATGTCTGCTATTTTTTTGGGATTTCTATAGTGGGCATGCCTGCTCTTTTGTTTTCTCTAAGCAAATATATATATATATATATATATATATATATATATATATATATATATATGGATCTGCTGAACGCCTTTTACTCATCTGTATCGGTTACGACAGTGAGCAGCTTGGGTGTTGTCCCAATGCAAGATTTATCTGAGTTGCAGCTCGTTGTGCTTGTAATTCTGATGTTTCTTGGTGGAGAAGTTTTCACATCCTTGTTGTGTCTTCACCTTACCAGGCTCGGCCTTTGGCTAAGGCTCCATGACTCCAACAAATTTCTCCAGGAAAGAAATACGGATGGCATAGAAATGGCAGACCCTGATATTACAAGAAACAATAGAAGCCATGATATCTCTGTACCGGAGCCTGGCGATAATTTGAGAATGGAGTTTGATATGATTATGAAGAATAATGAAATAGAAGTGTACCCAAACAAGGATAACTCCGAGGGTGAATATGGTATAGAATATGAAGCTCTGAGGCGCCTTGGCTACATTTCTCTGCTATATCTGGGGTTGGTGTAGATAGCTGGAATCACAGCAGTGGCCATCTATTTCTGTTTTTCTTCGAGTGGAAAACACATCCTCGGCAGCAGAGGCATAAGAATTTCTATGTTTGCAGTGTTTACAGTGGTATCATCATTTGCCAACTATGGATTCACTCCACTGAATGAAAATATGTATCCCTTAAAAAAAAAAATCATGGGCTCCTGTTAATGATAGTGGCATTTCAGATTTTGGTGGGAAACACAATGTTTGCACCCTGCTTTAGAGCTCTGGTGTGCAGTATCAGCCGCTTTACCAAACACAGGAGGGTTTATGATTATATACTGATGGTCAAAATGGCGGCAGGCTGTATCCTCATCTGTTTTCAAGCAGGAAGTGTGTGTGGCTGACATTCACAGTGGTGGGATTTGTTGCAGTTGAGATGCTTCTGCTGCTGGCGTTGCACTGGAACTCGGAAGCCCTAGAAGGGCTGTCCACATGGGAGAAGCTGATTGGGGGAGTGTTCCAGTCGGTGGCCATTAGACATGTTGGAGGATAAAGCGAAGGGCGTGTGGCTGTAGCAGTCCTTGCTGGAGGTACATGACTGGTGGATGCGTTAAAACAGGCAAGATAGATTAACCATATACATAATATGCTAGTATCTAATAAACCTCTTGAAATGAAACTTTTTCTTTCTAGAAATTGGTTTAAATATGTGATTTTGTGGATTTGCGTTCAGTACATGGTTAACAGTTTGTTACTTCTGGATTTGCCTCTGTTGGTTGTTCTTGTTGACGTGATCAACCCATTTATATATATATAAAACAAACAAAGGTTCTCAGTGTATGCTTCGATTGATCACATGGAAAAAAAAATATATATATGTATATATATATATATAATTTTAAAGTTACTTCCTTCTGCAAAAATGTCGATGTTTCTTTCGTGAACCTGGGTATATAATCGCCCCTAGAACGTTGCAGCGTTGACTAGTATTGGTTTCCTGTTATGTTGTTGCCCTAGAGGAAAAACATACAGTTAAATTATTATTATTTTTATTTTTATGATAAGCGTGATTATGCACTTCGTGTATTGTGCAAAGTATTAGGGCTTTTGGAAATTAGAAGTTCAATATATATGCTTGTTAAGAAGGAAGTTTTGGGCCGAAAATATGTCCTGGGTTGATAGAAGGGCATAAATTATTGATAGAACCCCATTTTGATTCTACTCTTTCGATGAGTAAAATTTGATAAAATTAATGACCTTTATGGTGTTAAGATATGGTATGTTGATGATTCCTTGTGTGATCGATTTAATCATGTATAGACATAATGCCTTGATGGAGTAAGGTAATATCTTTCACGGTTCGTGAAAGTTAAGGTTTTCATCAACTGCTTAAGGTAACATGAAGTTCCTTAATTTAGTCAAACTTGTTTTGTACTTCCTTCCTGATGAGTGACCTTTCATTGCAAATTTAGAATGATTGTGATGGAAGGTCATGAATATATTTTGTTGTCAAAAAGGGAAAAGAAGCTATGGAATAGTTTGTTTATGTGTCGAACGTAATAATTGTATTTACATCGTTATAGAAGTTCATTATTGGAGGATATCTATCTTCAATGGTATATTATGTGTTTAATCACTGCATAGGTTACCATAAACTTAGTGATGAGATGTAAAATTAAGGAGAGTTGAGAGACCTTTTTCTTTGTATACATCGTTTATGATATTAGAAAGTGAGTGGACGTCGGAAAATTTCAACCAAGTCTAGATTCATGGCTATGTTCCTCTAGAATGGGAGGGTTATAAACCTAAAGTATTATGAAAATTGCAAGGATGTGTTTAGAATGTTAGACTGCCTACTCAACTTGGGTATCAATGAGGCTTGTCGCTATTCCGACCCTGGTTATGTTCAGTAGGTAGGCTGTTAGGCAATGCCTATTCCGGACATTCTTACTGTCCTTTCCACTCATCCTTATTAGCTATGAAGTCACTTATTACCTAAGATATAATGGTTGTGGGTTTGAATATAAGTTTTTCATCCTTTAAACCTTTTTATTACATGATGGAACTTTGTTTTTACCCTCATTGTTCGTTTATAGCCTATTAGGCCTATGGCCCTACGGAACAATTCCAAAACTATATTCTTTTGGCAGCTAAGATCGGGTCTGGTTTTTATCTTTTGACTTCACCTTGAGAATGTGGATTGATGGGTTTCACTTTAGATTTCAATCACGTAATCTACGGGATTACATGATTGAAATCCTAATACTCTCAACTCTTGTGTCTAATCTTTTAAAATTCATAGTCTTGCGTATTTGGTTGTCAAACTTTTGTAGTTTTAGAGGTATTTTTCATAACTAAAACTTATGGTTTTCTTCTTAGTTGTTATGTTGAAAATTACATCTTGTTGCAAAAGGTTGTTAGAGGTTAGAACTTTGATCCATTTCCTGAAATAGAATGTTTCCTTTCATGGTATTGTTAGCTAGTAGCTTATTGTTGCTATTTATAGTCTTATCTTGCTCAGTTCTCACGAACTGACTCAGGTTATTAATTGTTGCAGATGGCTTACGTGGTTAGATGATGGAAAGACTTGTAGATTATTGCATCAATCTTGGTTATGATGTTCCTTTGTATGAATGTGTATTATGTTATAAAATTTGGAAAGAGCCTTTGGACATTTTAGAAGAAGGGTCAGTGCCTAGTAAATGTATTATAGAGTATTGTTGTTGTAACTGTGGAAACTTTGGCTTGTTTGGTTATCATGTGAAAGATGAAATTTGATTACCGCTTGGTTATGGGATACTCTAGTGAGATTTAACCCTTAGTATAGTAGCGGGGCATGTCCCATGTTATTACTCTCTTGCTCCCTAGTCATGGTTCAATAGAGATGGTATGTCCCTTTGATTTGTGCATCATGTTGGAATGAATTGATATAACCTTGTTTTGTTTCTGCAAACGAGTACTGTTAAACTTTGCTCTTGAGTTAAAATGTTGAGTTGTAAATCCTCCTAAGGCTTAGTAGCAATGAGTTTGTAAGCACTATAAAGTGAGCTGGATAATCCTGATAAAAGTTAAACTAAAATTTATATATATTAATGTAGATGTGATCTACTAGATAACCTTTGAGACCTGGAACAATTAAGAGGAAACTATCTTTTGTAACGAAACATGATAACTTATTATTATTATTTTTTTATTCGAGCCAAGCTAATAAACATTATCCTTTTATGGTGAAATCTTAAATGATCTCACGGTGAAATCAATGGTTAGATTATAGAAAATGATAGGGTTTAATAAATAGGAGTGAAAGTGATTAATAAAACCTTAAATTTCTCTTTATCGTTTGAAATGTTCCCCTTTGTCAAACTTAATTAAGTAAAGTCTAGATGGAACATTTAACCAATCTCGATAAACTCTTAACTTCAATGAAAGTTTGATAGTAAACAATGTGACCCTGAAGCTAAATTCTGTTGTCCTGTTCTGTTAACCCTTGCCTTGATTCATGGTGATATTTCTTAAGCAAGGTCAAAGTTTGATCCTTAAACAGGAAGGTTATTGTTAGGAACCCTAAGCAGTACTTTCCCTCAATCGGAGCTTATGCCTTCACCTGTGTAATAGAGTTGTGGAACATGTGTTAGTGGCTTGAGTAAGATTAATTAACCTTGTAAGAAATGGAAAATGTTCTAAAATCAAATGAATAAGGAAGATTTGGACATCAAATTGATGATCCCAGTTTAGAAAGCTTGGCCTTAAGCTATCTAGTCAACCGTTGAAAATAAAGAAGTTATCCCTTGTGAAAAGAATTGTGTGAATCATTACATGAAATTTTATAAGAACGTAAGTTAAGAATTAAGAGACACTTTAGTAAACAAGAAAATTTAACAAGAAATTCCTCATGGGATGCCCTAGCTGTGAGTGTGTCATGTGGATTGGACTTCCATGTTGTCTTTTCAAAAGAAGAGTACATTGTCCTTGATAGGTGTGAACGTTTCCGTGCTGACCTTGTGGTCTCCCCCGTAACAAGTGGTTCCTAGTGTTGGTTGTATCCTTGGTGACGACTTGTTGCGTCATGTTATGTGTCAGGCAAGTTCAGTCAAAAAAAAAATTATCCTGTATTTCACCGTGTTGTTTGTGTGTGTGATTTGTGGGTCGTTACATATTGTGAGGGGCGAAGCTTCAGAATCTCCCTGATGTGATCCATAGTTGTGGTCTATCGGCCTCTAGGTCTCTCAGCACACTCATCCCTAAGCCTAGGGCTCTAAGACCTCTCTCTATACTCTGGAACTCATTCACCCTATCTCCTAGGTGGTGACTCTACTCTGGCTGACTCTGCATGGGAGTCCTCTCCTCTATGCTCCTTGCTAAGTCAAGGAGATACATGAACCTCAATAAAAGGGTCTCTATCATGACTATCTACATGTCCTCCTCCTAATCCTCCACGTAGAGTGGCATTAACATCCTGAAGGGTCTATAGAATCTGAGGGAGGATGGCTTCCACACCCTGATTCGGTGGTGGTTGTGGTGGTGGTGAGTCTACGTCTCTGTGAAGGTTCCTCTCGCTCCATCTGAGCCTCCTGCAAAGACCAAAGCGAGAGTTAGTTCATTTTTCTAAGTTTATACAACTTCCATGTTTACTAAAACATACATATTCTTGATAAGTTATTTTCTAGATTTACACTGTGCTAGGTTTAAGTTTTCATGTCTCAAGTTTTCTAGTGTGCCCAATGGTCCAAACCTTTAAACCATCACTCTGATACCAAACTATAGTGCCCGTTCTAACAAACCACTTGAGACCCAAGAAACAACCTAGGGTTAGCTATAAAATTATGGGATAATTTATTTTTGTTTAGGAGTGTCCACAACCAGGTTGCAAGACAACAGTTGACCTTATTAGGTTCTAGAACAATTCAATTTCACTAGGACATTTTTTTTTTCTTTCATTACCAAAATCAAGTTCACATGGTTCAAATTTTAGGGTTACAAGTTTTAGTCGAGTTCAGGGAGCAATTTACCCCCACACCCACTCTCTAGTAGGCTCTAAGTTTCAACTATAATTTTATCATACTTAACGCTTCCAAAATTTTCTGAATCCATTCTCATTGGATAGGAAATTTTCTCACCTTTCTGGTGAAATAAATAAGTCCTCCTAACTCCTTATATTTATCAAGATATGGCCAGGAGGAGTTTTTAGGTCAAATTTTCCCCTAGGGGGACATGTGTCATGCAGGGGTGAAATCCCCTTTAGTGGGTTGGTGGGTCGCGGGGTGGCTCTTGTCTTTTTCCCTGCGTGGGTGCAAAAGAAAAATTTCTCCCATGCCTCTGCGGGTCCCCGGTGGACACGTTTCGACCTCAGAGACGTCCCTGACAAAAGGGAAGGGGGAGGGCGGAGCGACGGGGTTTTTTGCATAATTGCATCAACATAAGACAAAAAGGAACAAGGGGATGCATGGGTCCACGTTCCCGCAAAATAAGAAAAGCCCGAGGTGGGGGTGACGATGTGGGGCCGCGGGGAATTTTGTAAAAGTTTTCCCAAGGAAAAAACTCAAAGAAACAAAGGGGTCCTCCCTCTCACTGCCACCCCAAGGTGCCACATGGCAACCTCTCATAGGATGCAGGCCAACGGGGCTAAGATGGAAATTTTTCCAAAATTTCCAAAAGGGTCTAAGATTTGAAAGAAACCATGCCTCCACCGTAGCTCCTAAAGGACACATGGCACCCTCCGTTTTGCTGCGCTCTGATGGGGATGTAGGGAAAAATTAGAAATTTCTCCTAATGTCCAAATATTAAAAGGTTTAACTTCAAAAATGGGTCTACTCCTCCACCATGCCACATGTCATCATTTGATTGGTTGTGCGCCGACGGGGATGCGGGGTAGAATAGGAAAATTTTCGCAAGATAAAATTTTCAAAAAGATAAGTTTAAAATATTAGTCCGCCCCCTCCAATGTGCCACGTGGTAGCACGTGATTGGCTATGGGATGGCGGGGGCCATGAATCTTTTTGTGGAAATTTTTCCAAAGTTAAAAATTAAGTTTTTAACAGTTAGATTTATTTGATTTTTGAAATGTCAATTTGAAGTAAAACTTCAAATTTCCATAACTTTTGATAGGGAGCTCAGATTTGGGAAAACTTAGCTAGAAATATCTCGAAGCCCTCTTTACACAGGAGTCATCAATTTTAGAATTTAATGAATTTTAAAAGGTCAATTTTTAGAAACCAATATGCAGAGTTTTACAAAGCAACTTGTAATCTTTAACTTATAATTTTTTTTGATCAAATTTGATTTCTTACTTTCTCAACATGTCAATCAGACATGGAGACTTATAATTGGATGAATTTAAGAGAGGTTTCAAGGTTCAATTTAGTTGATTGAGTTGCAATTGATAATTTCCCATCTTTTGATAGCAAAACGGTTGTGCAAGTTCATTTTTTTTTCTTTTTACAAAGGTCTCAAGGATCTTTCTTATGGTTCATTGTCCAAATGAGTTGCTTGGGACTTGCTACATCTAAATTTTAATGTTTCATTTCTTATTACTTGGTGCAAGTTTTAATTTCTCATTTCTTGTTAAACTTTGATTTTCAGATATAGAAAATAAAACAGAGATCAAACATTAAAGGTTCTTAAACTTTTTTCCATCCTCCAAGTGTGGGGGTTCATTCCATGCAAGTCTATTAAATTTCATCAGATTCACACAAACATTTAACAGTCCATATACGAAGTCTAATTTCCAATTTCAAACACCTTGAAGGGAAATAAAACATTGACTCTTTTTCCTCATACGCATCTTCCTTTACAAATAGAAATTTCAAATTTTAACCGCAAATCAAATCCAATACACAATATAACTTTGAGAATCTAATGCAATCCTTTATTCATTTCCAATACAACTTTGCAATTTTCTCTTTTTCATTTGATTTCTAAATACAAAATGCAATGCATATAACATCTTTTCACATTTCTTCACCAAATAGAGAAAAGAGTATAACTTCTTTACATTTTACATTCAAATCTCAATCTTCCATTATCAATACAAATATATTCACATTAAAAATTACTATACAATTCATCCACTCGAAAGTGGGAAGGATTAAAATGTACTTGATTAAGGAAAGGACTGTCAAACTGTAGCATGATAGTTTCTTCATATTTTCATCTTGATCACAACAAGGAAGTGGAAAGAAAATGCTCTCCACCCAACCAAGACATCCAATGAGCATGGAGAAGCCATCCTCCCTCATTAGCCCCCGAGCCCCAACCATACTGGAATAAGAGATGTAATACAACACATAGCAACAAAGGCTTCCACAACAAACATGCAACATTTTCACATTCAAAACACATTCCAAGAAGAATGTAGTTCACAACTACATTAAAAAAGTACAAACAAAACCGATGCTTCATCAAGCAAGCCAACAAGAGCAAGGAACTATGGGGAAAGCTGTTTATGCCTCCCAAATTCGAATTGGGCATCCACCAAAAACAAACCTCCAATTAATTTATCACACACACATTTCCTTATGCCCCACATAAAATCCCTCCTTATGCCCCCCACAAATTTCCTTATGCCCCCCACAAAGTAAGAAATGCAAGCTATTTCTTTTCCATGATGGATCCCAATCCCAAAATCCCTCCAAAAAACTCTAATGCCAATGGCATTTCATTTCCCCCCCACAAGAATTCCCCATAGCCTTCTCCTAAACCTTGCCCTAAGCAATCTACTAACACACACATAACAACATTCACCAATTCCATACAAGCATGCACGAGAAATATTTTTTTTTTTTAAATCTCAAATTTCTACCTCTCCATAATGGAGTTTTTTCCAAGATCAACCAGCTTCCAAATGCCAAAAAGAAGTCCAAAATAAGCAACACACCAATATGCAATGGTCTCCAATCTTTTTTCCACAAGCAAGACTCCAAAACAACAAGAAATTCACACCAAGGAAAGTATGTAAAGTTTCAACAACCATCAAATAAGAAAGGAATTCGATTTTTAAAGGAGAGGGAAGAGAAAAGGGTGATGTGGATCCATGTGGGATGCCACATCATTCTTTCTCAACCCTCAAGATCAAAGTCAACATCATTCACCTAAACATAATAAATAAAATGAAAAATTGACTTACACTCTCCAAAATAACCCATACCCCAAAAGGACTGAATTAAAACATGTAAGAGAAGTGCAATTAAAAATTACAATTAATCATTTCAAAATGCATAAAAAGGGCCTAAATTTAACCTCCAAACTATAGGTATGGTTGGTGAATAATTTTAAGAGGTGTGGGAGAAGTTTAACTTATCCCACAAGCCTCCAAATATACCCTCCAAGGACAAATTCGAATTCGCAAGAGGATGAAGTGTTTCACACTCCAAAATCTATCTTACATTCTCTTACACACTCTTACATTATTTATTACACACTTTTACAACTTTACATTTAAGGGAAACAACTTCATTAATTACATTCTTATGACATATTGATTTATTTATTTTAACACATGATTATTCACAACATTAACACAACTTATACTAACTAATGAAAGGGGTAAAACATCACAAAATAAACACATGCAACATTAATAAAGAAACCACATTACTAAATACACAACCCCATGGTCACATATAATGGAAATCCTCCCCCCCCCCCCATGGGAATCCCTAACAAACACAACACACACACACACACACAAAATAGTTTCTATGATGACCTTGTTGAATTCACCCAGAATTCCAATATGGTTAGTCTCCAGTCCCCCGAAATTGTTGTGATATTTTAACCTACAAAACGTAAATACCTCCTTCGGCCCCGTGGCCATATAAAACATCCAAAATGATATAAACAACATCTAAAGATCATCTAAACATGTGAATCACAACAACGTGAAAAATCAACATTATCATTTTTTGTTTAATTAATCAACTATATCATCATCAATTAATTTTCATGCTAGTTCTATTCACAATATCGAATATCACATGTCTGAACAATCATCCATCACATTTCCATGTCAAACAGTATATCATCATCCTCATATAAAACTGTCTCTAATCATCATCATGCATAATAACTTAATCTAGATCAATAATAATCCATGATCTAACATATAACCATCATACTAAAACAAAACATAATAGTGCGCATAATAAGATCAATAGTGTCCATATCAGTATCTAAAAGTGTCAAAGGGAAGTGAGCACTACATACTGTAACTTCTTTCATTTGTAGAATAGTTACTGAAACTTAAATTACATTCTTCTTTTATTCTAGCATGTACTTATGACTTTTCTATTTCTTCTTGGCTGCAACCTGTACCTCCACACTTAAGAAAACAATTGGAAAATACTTAGGCTTTTTGGCCTGTCTTGTGTCCATGGTTTTCTTTTCTTTTCTCTTTCTTATTTCTGAGTGAGCAAAGCATTAACGCAGTTTGATATTCAAGTAAACTATATCTCATGTTGTTAAGAGATTCATATTTACGAATTAGGAAAGTATAGGAATATGGATTGATCCCCAAGCTCATAACTGACAGTTCTCTCCTTTTCTTATTTTTAGGTATAGTGACTTTTACAACGAAGATGAAGAAGGAAAAAAAGATGGAAATGGAGATGGTTTGAAGAAAGAAGAAAACCCCCAAGGCAATGATGGGTCCACTCATACTCCTTTACTTTCTCTTTCATGCATCTGTACCTCTTATTTTAGTAGTTGTACTTTACTTTTTAGTTACATCCCACGACTTATGTGGGAAACATTCGAAAATTCCTTATGAATAAAAAATTGAATTCTGAAAATGAATTGTATATTTATTTTTGTATTTCAGCTTCTGTATGAATTGTACGATGAACTAAAAAACTCAGTGATATAATTGAATGTCTTAATCATGAAGGAAAGAACATTAAAGAAAACCTGTAACATCTAGTAACGAACTCTGATTTTTATAATTTACACTTATGTATGTTGTTCCAAAACTTAGCATTTCACCTATTATATAATTGAATGTCTTCATCAAAACAACATAGCTGTCCTTCGGGGCCTTGTGTTATTTTACGGAAGATAGTCATGAAATTCTAGACTATGTTATCTGTTACATTTTATAACAGCACACATAGTTGTAAATTTCATGTAATTATTTAACTAATTCAGTAGTAACAATAATATAAAAAACTCCCTTAGCTTAAATATACTTTACCAATGCCATCCATCGTAACGAAATTTTCAGTTGCCCATTTTTACACAAGTGCAAAAATTGTTAACATTAGCCTCTCTTTCACCCTCTCTCTCCCTGTCTCCTTGGAATGGTTAGATTAGGATCAAATAGGTTTTTCCTGCATTGGAGTAGCTAGTGGCAGGTAGATTAGGAACTAGGAACCAACCTTCTCTGGAGGTCCATCTCAAGTCCGCAAGTCCCACAACTTGAGATATGGTCTAATATTATGCAATCACACTGAATTCCCCATTCCAAACATAGGCCATTTAGGGTTGCTTTGATGCCCGGTGGTACAGGTCTGAAGCACCTTACCACTTTATCTTAGCAAGTTGGTGTGTTCTTGTTAATATTTAGCCTTTGGAGGCACATGCAAAGAACATCTGATGACTCCATCTAGTCAACAAAAAATTCTTTGAGTTTTAGACCTTTTCCATCCTTCTCCACCCATCTTCATTCATCTTTCTTTCCACGTCTTTCATACTCTTCCATTCATGAAGCTGTGCAATCATGACTTCATTTCCTTCTTAGAACTCACACTTGCAGCAACAACAGTGCAATTCACCTCCAATGTATTTCCTAACTGCTCCAGATCAGCACTATGATCAGATCTATAACCATTATGCTTACCCATATGATCAGGCTCAAAACCAGTTTGGCCATGGAGCTTATCAAGAACAAGGGGATGCATATAATGGTGACAACTACATGGAAAATGCTGATCTAATGGATAAGATTCAAGGGATAGAGGCTAGTATGGTGCAATCAAGGGCCATAGCTCAGATGAAAGCATTCAAAATTGGCTATAGGTCACCTTTTCCATGGGTCGGCCCTATACTAAGACATTACAGCCCTTAGGAGAAGCTTGATGTCATGGTTGAAGTGTTGCCTCAACTTGTATAGTGGATTGAGGATATTGAGGTATACGAGAAAAGTACGAGACAAATTTGTCATTGAGGCATACGATAAAAGTATGAGACAACTTTGTCAATGGGTAAGTTAGTCACCATCTCCTTGTCCTTCATTTTCTCTTTCTGGGTAAGTGCAGCAAGTTGGGGGACAAAAAAGGGGTCATAAGTGGACGTCATATTGCAAATAACAACATAATATCAACTTGTAGGGATTATTAGCAATACATATACTAAAAATTAGAATAACTTATATTAATATGAATCATAGCATCTAAAATCTAGTTTCTAACATACTAATTTTTTTTAAAAATGGACAAGATTAGCTATATTAAATACTCAAACTTCAATGACTTGGTATTTTTTTAAAAACGTCTATAAGATTATAGTCTGTTTGCCCACGATTTGGATGACCAAAAATTGATATATATTTTTCTGCTTTGGTGAGAAGTTAGATGCCTCTATCTATCTTGGGATGGATTTTATTTTGTATTTTTTGAGAAATATTTTATTTTTTATGAATTTTTCCATGAAAGTGGTATGAAAACATAAAGAAAACAGAGCACTTTCCGTTTGCCCACCATAACTTCATAAAAAATATTGAAATCAAATAATTTTTTTTGAACATGTATATAATTTCACCACAGTTGGGATGCTATAATTTTTATCACATTCTGATAAGTGAAACAAAATTTGTAGTCTTAAACGTAGACATAAACATTCACGGGAAAAAGTGCCTTAAAGACCTACTATTAGTAAAAAAATATAAAATGATATTTATCCTATTCTATTCACTTTAAAATCAATATTTCTACAAAGGTAACAGTCTCTCCTACACAATGGTACCATTTTTATGACATATTTTTTACTTTTCAGCATGGTTCAAGTCCGTGGAAGACTAAGTTTGATGTTTTGTTGTTTTTAATGTAAAATTCAGGATTTGATGTCCACTGAATTGTCCCCCAACTTGGTGCACTTACCCTTCTCAAACTCCATCATTTCAACATGATCAAGAGCCAAACCCCTCACTTGCTGCCCCTAGTGTTGATTTCCCTTATCCATCTCCTAATATTCCACCTCATCTTAATTCATCTACCATTTTCCCTCCAAACAAACAAGAAAGTGTACTTCCCTCTCCACCACAAACAATAACAAAAATGGTTGAATCCTAGCCTACTAATCCTACTTTCCCAAGTCCATGTTGGGAAGAGACTTAAGAATCCAGTCAAGGAGAACAAAAAATAAAAGAGGAACCCAACAGAGAAGAAATGATAGAAAATCTGAAGAGTTGGGATGCCAGATTTGGGTTTACAAATACCCCATTGATGGTTAAGCGAACAAAGGATGTCAAGGTTTAAGAGCCATTGGTGATTGAGGTTGTGTTTACAGCAGAATAAGAACAAGAAAAAGAACAATAAGGAGAAGATCAAAAATCTATTTTCTTTGAATACAATGTCCATAATGGCACTTTATCTGAAGAGGATACTGATATAATCCCATCTACACAACTAGTTAAGGAGGAAGAACAACCACCTCCAAGTCCCATTGAAGAGGAGTAGTTGGGAGAGATCAAATCAGAGTTGAGGCCACTCAATGAAGAAAGCATCATTGAATATTTTTTTCTTTCATTTCAAGGGCCTAATTTGATTGATGAACCCATGATGGAGGACCATAAAGTTTTAGAGGCTCCAAATGCAGAACAAGTCACAAAAGAACCTTCAGTTCTTCCTCCCACTTCATCCCCTTCAAGATATAATATTGAAGGGGAGTTTGATCATTAAAAATTAATGTTTCAGGATGAAGGGAACCATGGTGAGCAAGTTGCAGATCAGGAGGACACCATGGAGGAGTTTGAGCACATGCAGTAGGATAACAAGCAGAAATATTATCTGTCAGACTTGGAAGATTTCTTTGATGGAGAAGATCCTAATGAGATAACATCATTTTCTCATCCATCATCCACCTTCCAAGCACATGAGCCTACTACCATGAAGGAGATCATTCAAGTAAAACAACATGCACTTCATAACAGCCCTCTGAAACCAAGGTTGGAAGATATGAATCTTCCATGTTCTTCTCAAGAGGAGGAGGAAAAAGAGCAAGAGGACGTCACCATATTTTCCACACCATCCACTCAGGAAGGTCTACAAGAAGACTCCATTTTTGGATTTAAATATCAGAGCATTGGGAAAATTCAAAGGACCAGATCATGCCTAATCAGGTACTTAGCTTCATTGGAGCCAAGGGAGAAGCCAAAACCAGTCATGCCCACTTCAGGGCATGAGAATGAGCTTGAAAGCACCAAGGGTCACCATCAACACTTCTAGGAGTCCAATGCCAATAAACTTTAGGAAGTATTTTTGGTTAACATTGATACCTTCATGATTTGGGTGGAGGACCAACTTATGGTCAGTTTTTCACTCATACAAGCAACCATATTTAGTTTCACATCATTTGCATGGCTACCTCTCTTGAGGAAGGGAAGCTACTTTAACTTGTCAGTTGTAGGATTTGTTTGAGTCCCCTTTCTCTCTAGTTAGTGTAGAGTAGGAGTAGGTTTTTTTTTCAGAAAAAGAAGTGCTTGTGCACACTCTACATGTTCCACTTGGATCATGCATGATTTATAGTTTTGTACATATTGTGTTGTGGTGTTTTTTTTCTCAAACACAGTGTATTGGAGGCAGCGGGGTGAGTTCAGGGTCAGCTCCGATTCCAATAGTTTCCAAGTGGTCAGGAATTAGATTTTGAAAGTTCATATCAGATGTGTGTTTACCAGGTAGACTCCATGCCCAATGGATGCTTTGAGGCAACTGATCATTTCACCTAGCAGGCAGGTGATCCCCATGAGAAGCCAAATTGTTGACCAAAATAAACTCACACTTCTTTTGGGTCAACTGACACCATTTTCCCCCTTTGTGCTTCAATCTGAATTTGTACATATTTTAAGAACTTAAGTACCTATAAAATCATTTCCATAAAATAGGAAATTTCTTCCCCTTCCCAAAGATATAAATAAGTCCTTCTAACTCTTCATATTTTTTAAGTAACGGGTCGGCGGGCCTTGGAAGGATTTTTTACCAAAAGTAGGTCGACAAGCCTAGGGAAGGATTTTTGGCAATGAAAATTGTAGACCGGCTGGGCGGTAGGACAAAAAATTTCATTTTTACACTTTTTGTAAAAGGCAAAAGTGGAAAATGTGGGTCGGCATGCTCGGAGATGTCTTTTTGCACAAGTGGAAAATGTGGGTTGGTGGGCCTAGAGATCTCTTTTTGTCCAAGTGGAAAATGCGAGCCGATAGACCCGAGGATAAATTTTGACAAAAATGGGTTTGTGAGGCCACGGAGGAAATTTTTCCCAAGTGTGAATGCGGGCTGGTAGGTCTACAAGGGACTTTGGAACTTTTTCACTTTTTGCAAAATGGCAAAATTTTCAAGTGCGGGCCTGCGAACCTGCAGGTCTCATCGGCTGTTGAAAATTCATAGACCCACGGAGGGTGACACATGTCTCATCAACGTAACTCCAAAGATAGGATCCAAAATGAAGACCCTAAACAAGTGCCAAGCTTCCACGTGTCCCAGAGTAAAAAAGGGATAGAGTTGATAGTTAAAAATTCAAAATGGGGCAGAGCCAATGGAGGGTGCCACATGTCGACTCAGCGCAATTCCAAACTAAACTCTGAAGGTTGTTCCCTAAACAAGTGCAAGCTTTCCACATGGTCAAATTCAAAAAAGGGGGACAGAGTGGGCCCAAATTTACTAAGTATAAGAGGGTTGGCATAAGCCTCCACGTGTCCAAACGAAGCACCTTCAAGGGTTGAAGCCAAGGCTTGAGACCCAAATGAGTGTGAGGCTTCCATGTGTCCCAAGTCTGAAAAAGGTACAGAGCTGGCTATTTAAATTGACTAAGTATAAAAGTGTCAGCAGAAGCCTCCATGTGTTTCATTGGTGCAACACCAAGGATGGGTCCAATGAGCAGGTTCCCAAATGTGTGTAGACTCTCCACGTGTCTTGGGTCCAACAGAAGTCAAATGGATTGAGGCCCTAATCGGCTAAGTATAGAGAACCGGTGGACAATGCCACATGCTACATCAGTGTAAATTCAGAAGGCGTGGTCCAAAGCAGAGACTGAAACAAGTGCTGGCCCTCGATGTGTTTAAAGCTTGAAAATACAAAAGCGGTCATTGATAAATCTAAATAGAGGAAGGCCAGTGGAAGGAGCCATGTGTTAATGTAGCGCAACTTCAAAAATAAAATTCGGAGAGGGTTCCTAAATGCGTGCCGAGCCTCCACATGTCTAGGGTCATCCATATGGCTCCGCCAAGTAAAAGGGACCCAACCAAAACACAAGGACATAGGGTAGAGTAGCGGAAGCTTCCACATGTCTCATTAGCATAATTTAAATGGCACAGCCCAAAAGGCAATCCCCAAATGAGTGTCAGCTTACCATGTGGTCTCAGTCTGAAAAAGGTAAGGTCGGCCATTTAATATTCCACAAGCCTACGGAGGCCTCCACGTGTCTCGACCGTGCAACCTCAAAGGTAAAAATTGGGGGTTGTTTCCAATCAAGATCTGAGTCTCCATGTGTCTTGGGTTAGGCACAGGTCTCTGCCAATAGGGGAGACGAAGGCAGATTACCAAGGAGCCCATGGAATCCACCACGTGTCAGTCTGACGCAATTTCAAGAGCGAAAGGAAGGGGCTCAATCTTCAAGATGCATGAGGCTACCACGTGGACCCTGTATGGTTGGACCCTTTTAAATATTGAGAGCCCATGTTAAACATGACCCTGATCTTCAGATAGCTATATCTTTTGAGTGGAAACTTAGGTTTTGGCAGGAGAGGACTCTTTGGAAAGATCTCGGCTCTGACCTCTCACCTTCCTCCATTAATGTCTTGGCCCACCATTTTCGGGGCTGTCAAGTCTCTCACCTACCACCATGATGAAGAATGGTCCTCTTTCTTTTCCAATAAGGGACAACAATGGAGGCATGGGTATTGTAGTAAAGCCCATCACTGTTACAGGTGGAATTCAATGTATTACAGGGGTGGTTGGAGAAGAGTTCAATTTTCCCTCTCTCTTCCTCTCTCATTATTCCATATATAGCAAAGGAGGGGCATATTCAACTGGTTGGTCATTATTTCTCTCCTGCCCCCCTCTCTCTTTCTTCCTTAGGGTAGAATGCAGAGTCTAAGCCTCCTCTGATGACTAATGGCATTTTCTTTCCCCTTTCCCACTAATGATGTATATTGTAAATTTTGGAGAAATAAAATTTGTTTAAATGTAATGCATCTTTTCCATCCCTATCTCATTTTATTGTTTCTTCTTACCTCTCATCGTTGCAGGGTAGAGTATGCATTCTATGATGTTTATTACATGTTCTGGGAGCTGTGCTTAATGGGTTTTGAAGTGGTGTTCTGTGTGAAATCTATCTTTAGTTTGTTGTTCATCTTGTCCACACCTTCCTCTACTCACTGCTCTCAAATTCAGGTAGTAGGATCTGTGATCAGCCACTTCCTTTTCTAGTGTATCACCGTTTAGTGTAGGCTATATTCCACCCTCTCTCTCTCCTTGTCTCCTTGGAATGGTTAGATTAGGATTAGAGAGTTTTTTCTTGCATTGGAGTAGCTAGTGGTAGGTAGAATAGGAAGTACAAACCATCCTTATCTAGAGGTCCATCTTAATTCTGCAAGTCCCACAACTTGAGAGATGGTCCAATGTTGTGCAATCACATTGAATGCCGCATTCCAAGCACATGCCATTTAGGGTGCTGTGATTTTGTACCAACAATATCATGAATAATAATCTCTGAAAATATGTGATATACTGATCCAATGAACCGGTTTGTCTCAAATGAGTCAACTCTCTAAAATACCTATGAGGGTTCCTCCTATCAAATCTGATCACTAGCCTCTATGTGAACTTTGCATAATTAGTAATGTGTATGTGTCCCTGTGTTATCAATCCATGATGGCACCAATCATGAGTGTCTCTGTCAAGATGTAATATTGTAAAATTTATTGCATATTCCTCACACATAAGGTTTAAGTTGAAGTATGTCTTCAACTTCTAAACCCAAGAATGTGTTGTACACTTCTTAGAACCATCAATGTGTAGATTAGAAATATGTCCCAATCTCCTTTGTAACTCTGGTACCTGTATATGATGATCTCTCCTAGGCTTGTTGCCAATATTCATTTTGAAATATTCCTGGAATGACTTGTTGTCATGAAAACCTTCACTCAAGGTTTGGTACCTTTCCCAACAAGAATCCTCATCTAAAATATCCACTGGCTTCCAAACCTGTGAAACTTTCGAATCCTTCACGAAAAAATGTTCATGAAGCCCTAAAGGTCTAGTAGAAGAATGGGGAAACCGCTGCCCTAAATTTCCACCCTCACCTCTATAACTATATGGTCCCATATTTACATTTTCTCCTCTCTCCGTATGAGCATCAATCTTTCCCTGTGCTAATCTCTTAGTGAGCTGGCTCAAATAGAAATTGGTAGTCACCTACTGCTTTACCATGTTGGTGAACAATCATTTCATCAAATCTACACCCATATCCTCACTATCTATGTCTCCCATATTTCAACCCCAACAATATGGAGTAACAATTGCTTGATACCACTGAAATATCCCTTGTGGGATACCACTTAAAAAGGCACAAAATATTGAAAATTTGTAGCCAAATAAAATACTAATTTTTGTAGATTATTAATAGTTAGAGAAGCGAACTAAAGAAAATTAATAGCTCCAAAAATATCCACCCAAATCACTTGAAAATTTAGAGAGAGTTAGCTAATATTAAAAATAATATAATAAAAATATTTTTGGAATTTTTAGATAATAAAATGCTGCCAGAAAATGACTGCTGGAAAACTTCTAAAATTCGTAACTCTCCGAATACAAGTGCAAAAATTATGAAACTTTGAAAATAACATTTACAAAGATAGGATATGATATTCCAACCTTTAGATCTGAATTCGTACCACTGGAAATCCCTCAAACAAAGGTTGAAATATTCCAAACAAGTCAGCTAGCTTGGAAAAGGGTTGGAAATTGATGAAGAGGCCTTCAAAGTGATGCTAAACCCTACTCAAATGGTTGCCATAAATCTGATCTAAAAACCCTCTGATTATCTTCACCAAATGTGTCCAAAACCCTCAAAACCCTTCCTCTAAAAATATCGCTATAAATCATCCTTGAAAACTGTAATGTCTTGATTTTGGCAGCTACTACGATAACTTCTTTTCGTGATGCTGCAACTATGGAAATGAGGATTATTATGTTAAGATGTATCTTCAATTATAAAAATCATGTGTCACTAATCTGAACCCTTGCTTACTGTAACTTTACTTACTTAGGACTGATGTCGTTACCACTTGTGTTTTGCAAGTGTGAACCTACAAAATTGCTTTTGTATTTGATGAACTCATATTTATATTAACAGCTCACCTTGAATCAATTCCATTGATCCAAGGTATGCTTTGATCTTCTTTATTGATGTCTTATCGATTGACTTTCTAAATAGAATGAAGTCTAGAACCAGGCTAGAGATTGTTGTAAATTTTAAAAGAACCTGGTTACAGGTATAATTACTCGGCACCATGCTACCAAAGGTAAGATTCAATTTCTGGAATACGTATAAATTGTAACACTGGAAATCGTAAGGCAGTAAGAGGTTTTATGCAAAATGAACAAGGTATATATTACACATTGGATGGAACATCTTACATTATACTGTTTTTAAACCTAAGTCAGTAAAACCTACTTGGAACCTATTAATTAAAATACTACGTGTTATGTTTTAACCTATGACCTAATAACTATCCTATGTGGATTTTAAATTAAAGGGGATGTAAATTATTATAAATCCTAATGATTTGTGACCTAAATGGAAACCTAACCATTGACATTATAACCTAAGCTATTATTAACCCTATGGGAGACCTAAGGGGAAACACATGTCAAGTGGGAGGATAAGGGGGAAGGTTTAAGCTTTAATGAAGGACTTAATTTCAGTCCTTGTAGTTTTAGTCACCAAATTTGATAGGAGCATGGGTGTTGGAGGTATCTAATTAACAATGTAACTAAATTTGAACTACATGCAAATTTTGAGAAAGTAAAACTCACCAAATTTGAGATGCGGTGGCGTGGAGAAAGAGAGGGAAAATGCTTTCAATGCATTTATTAACATTGGTTTTGGAAACCAACCCATCTAGGAAAGAGGAAAGAGGAATTTCGGGAGTTATTGTGTTCATTTGGTTTTCTGGTTTTTGGCTCTGCCATGGTTGTTCTTTTGAACTTGTAAAATTCATTTTCAGCCATTGTTGTAGTCATTTTGATTACCTTCGGTTGTTTTTGAGCCTGTGGAAACAAGGAGGTTGTTAGGAAACTTTGTTGTTGTTGCTTTTGAAAAGAGGAACTTCTGAGGGCACGGCCATGATTTCCTACCAACAACAAGAAGTTTTATCAGGCATGTTAAGCCCTTTCTGTTAAATAGCTATGCTTTTCATTAAACTTTCTAATAAATGAATTCTATTTTTGGAAATTCATGGTTTATTGCAAATGTTTTGATATATTTATTATTGGACTATGATTCTTGCTTGAAATCTTCATTTAAAAAAAGAGAGCCTTATAGTATATTCGAGATGCATTTATGGAAAGATGTTGTTTTAGCCAAAACTGTAAATAGGTATCAAATCCCCCATTGTTGTTAGAATTTTAAGAAAATGTGTGTATTCGGTTTTGTGGTTTGTTGTGGGTTTAAACTTGAAAAACGTAACAGTTATTAGCATAGTGTTCGCTGAGTTTTATATGTTCAGAAAGTTTTAGAATTCGTGCATGTTTGGATAGATCTTCTATGGGTTTTTCTTCTTTGCTTGAAAAAAAAAAAGTTAATTGAGATGTGGGTTCTCTTTGGGATACGAGGTTGTCGTATCTTCTTCATTGCTATTTGTTTTGAAATGTTCTAAAGTTCTTCTATTCTGTTTTTTTTTGGGTACCATGACTGAATGTTTGAAAATAATGTCTGACTAAACCTGGAAGGTACATCAAATTGTTTAACTGAAGGATTGATGTTGAATGTGTGGTTTTAACTGCTTCTTGGAACTCAGTGGTGAGTATAGGTTCTGCATATTTAAACTTCTTAGTGTTTTTGTTACAACTGAATAAGGGTAAATCCCATACCTTCGTGATTATAATTGATTTCTTTCTTTTAGCATTCCAGTGGAAACATGATTATGTCACTAGGTTGTAAACATTGACTTTTTTTTTTATGTTGAGGAAAACATATTGTTTCAGTGAAGGAAATTAATATTGAAGGGTGTGATTGAAAATGTTTCTACGGTTTGATACCTTCGACTCATTCGTAAAACATATAAATTAAATATTCTTATTTTTATAGTAATTGATAAAATATTAAAAACAATTCCAATTCTTGGTGATAAAAGGAATTACATCATTATTATGGTTGCGTATTACGGTTTACCCTTGGTAATGCATTGGAAGGAGATAACGAGAATTTCTATCTCATTTTAATTAATTATTTACATATCTTTCTCTCTCTTGACTATTAATGTTAATTGATGTTCTTCCTTGTATAAGATTGACTAGTTCAATCGTCTTAATAAGAAGATGTTATGGAATCATTAGCTGGAGAAAACACTGCTTTCCTTATTTCTCCTTTTAAATTCTTAGAAAAGAAATAATGGAATAAACTGTAACTGCCTTTGGGTGTACATGATTGCATTTCACTTTTGTTTTCTCTTTCTAAATTAGGTAATTACCTTGTTGTTGTAGAATCTAGAAAAGTGATAAGAGCTATTTTGTGATAACTGTCTACCTTATCCTCCTGCATTTGAACTCAGATGAGGTTTATTGAGTAGTAATAAGGAAAGAGTTTTGTTTAAAATTTTAGTCAGCTTACTATGAGAATTTCATTTATAAGACGGAACGGAAATGAATTGATTGTGCCCGAATAGTAATTTTATTACCTCTTTTAAATGCTCCTATTAGAGTATAGTTAGAGTTAATATTCTTTGGTTAACTAATTGGAATCGAAATGAACTGCATTCATTTTTGAAAGAAATGGTTAAGTAATGGAGGTATAACACTGCTTGTTTGCAATAAATATTAGAGGAATTATTAATTAATGGTACTGTTGAATATACTATTGATTACTGTGACATGGTTGTTAGATTGGTTATCCTTTTTGGTACTTAATTCTTATGTGATGTCCATTATAATTACGGAACGTTTCATAAAAGTAGAGTTCTTTTACTGAAATGGATAATCAAAAGCACTTCTTTTTAATAGTAAGAGTTTAACATGCTCAGTTCGTCGAATTGATCCGTGCTGGAAATTCTTGCAGATGGAGTACGTAAATGTTAGAAGAAGACATGTTGTTTTATGATGCTTCTTCTGTTTAACTAAGGGATGGATCTTTTCTGAGATTTTATTGTCCTTCTCATGGGAAAGCGAAAAAGAAAAAGTTTTATTCTTCTTTCTTTATGAATTGTTATTGTGGATTGGTATGAATGAAGTTCGGCTGTGTGGACTTGTAAATTGTATAAATTTCAATCTTGGGGAAACGAGTAAAAGGGAAAGGTGTGATATTTTAATTGTTGTATCATTATTGAATTATTGAAGTATAAACAGTAGTTAATCCTATTCGATGAATTTGTATTTATTCGATGATGGCTGTTAGAACTAAATAGACATAATGTCTAATATTTACTTGATCCCAAATCTTAAGTTGGAATGTACAATTAATTGATACTTAGGTCTATATGGGTCTTTAAATCGACATTAGTAAAAGAGTGCGACATATATATATATATATATATATATATATATATATATATATATATATATATATATATATATATATATATGAACTCTTGTATAAATGAAATTAGGAATGGAATTTTAAAACAATGAATCTTAATGAAAGGACAACTGAATTCTGTAATCAGATTTCATTAATATTCGTTGGGATGTTTTACCCAAAGAATATTCACAAGGAGGAATCATATCTCCTCTTAACAAACCTTAGACTGAAATACGGTAATCGTAAATAAATGAAAATGCTTATATGGGAGTTAGATCTCATATAAATGATGTCAAAAAAAGGGGGGGGGGGTAAACTTGAATAAGCTTAGTATGTTAATTTTACTTCGTTAAGCTGTAATGGAATAGAAGTCTGAAGCTTTAATTAATGAATATGTAATCCTTCGATAAGGAGGAGTGAATGTATATTGAGTTACGAGACATTTCACGTCATTCCTAGTTATGCAACTGTAATGAACTATAAGGTTAGAGGATCAGCAAGGTTGCTGAAAATTATTCTTAAATATTTAAGATAAGAATCTAATCAACTTTTAGCTGGATGTGTAACCCTTGATGGGAGGATTTTGTAGGATGTTGGAACACACCAATTGTAATAAGGTGTCTTCATAAAGGCTAGGCCTTCATGACGACACAATGTTATATCTGACATGTTACAACACCCTTCTGAATCAAATCATCGAGGTTTACATAAGCTTGGACTTGGCCTCAGTTTTACCTTGGACCAAGCTAGGAATGTGACTTTGTATATGGAGTGACTCGAGTAGACTAAAAGTATCTAGACACACGTAGTCAACTAGGGTAGATGAGGTATGTCTACGTAACTTTAGTCACCTCTAGTGCCTTTGTATACTCTTTCATATTGCTATCTTGGGTTAAAGTTCAACTTGGACAAGAGGACTAACAGAAGTCAGAAAAGACTATTCTAGATAATAGATGAAGTGGGGTGAAGGATGTATTCCATTGACGAGTATGACATCTAGGAATATGATCATGCTAAGCATGTGAAAATATTTGGCCAAAGTATCGCAAACTGCTGGTTTCATTGTCATGATCACCTGGTTTAAGAAGCAAGATTTCAGATGAAAATCAGTAATAGATATTCAGATAGGCCTCTTAAATGGAACACTTCAATAACCGAAACGGTAAAGAAAACCAAGTATGCTTAGTATACAATGCATGGGTTAACACGAAGGATCGGTAAGTAGTCGAGTCATGAGATGAGAGATCGATGAAACTCTGAGCCATGAAATGGGAGATCGGTAGTTCTTCAAGTCATTACAACAGTATATGGTTATCTATTATATGATTGAGTGGCATTGGATGTGTGTTCCATATTGTGAATATGCAAACAAAGAACATTAGTTTCAATAGCATTGTGTGTTCTAAATTATGTTAATTAGAAGAGAGAACAATTATTTAAAACATCATCATGTATTTTGAATTATGTAATTCAAAACAGAGAACGTTATAAATAAAACATAAAATAAATCCTTGTTCTAGTGTCTTCAAATGGGAATGTTACAAAAACAACTATCTAATGACAAGCTAGGGTAGTTCTCTCACTATCAAAGAATGCCCTGCTAGCTAGGGATGAATATCTCACCATCGAAGCTAGGGTGCATGTGGGATTTCACTCCACAAGCTGTAGATATAAATGATGTCAAAAAAAAGGGGGGGGGACTTGAATAAGATTAGTATGTTAATTTTACTTCGTTAAGCTATAATGGAATAGAAGTCTGAAGCTTTAATTAATGAATATGTAATCCTTCGATAAGAAGGAGTGAATGTATATTGAGTTACGAGACATTTCACGTCATTCCTGATTATGCAACTGTAATGAACTATAAGGTTAGAGGATCAGCAAGGTTGCTGAAACTTATTCTTAAATATTTAAGATAAGAATCTAATCAAATTTTTAGCTGGATGTGTAACCCTTGATGGGAGGATTCTGTAGGATGTTGGAACACACCAACTACAATAAGGTGTCTTCATGAAGGCTAGGCCTTCATGACGACACAATGTTGTAGCGGACATGTTACAACACCCTTCTGAATCAAATCATCATGGTTTACATAAGCTTGGACTTGGCCTCAGTTTTACCTTGGACCAAGCTAGGAATGTGACTTTGTATATGGAGTGACTCGAGTAGACTAAAATTATCTAGACACACGTAGTCAACTAGGGTAGATGAGGTATGTCTACATACCTTCAGTCACCTCTAGTGCCTTTGTATACTCTTTCATATTGCTATCTTGGGTTAAAGTTCAACTTGGACAAGAGGACTAACAGAAGTAAGAAAAGACCATTCTAGATAATAGATGAAGTGGGGTGAAGGATGTATTTCATTGACGAGTATGACATCTAGGAATATGATCATACTAAGCATGTGAAAATCTTTGGCCAAAGTATCGCAAACTGTTAATTTTTAAGGGATTCAAAACATAATAATCTCCCTATTTTGCAATACTGGCACTCATATTTCCTCATTTCAACAAAAAATATGAGCTTGAAAATGATCTTAATATAAAACATTAAAAAATCTCAACGTGAACTTGTACCATTTCAAATCAATGAATGTTTAAATACTCATTCTTCCATATGTGTTGTAACTAAAATGAAGAACGTATTCACAAAAAGTCCTATAGGAGAAATGATTTACCTATTTATTTTCAGTTAAAAACTCACTTTGTGATCCTTGTTATCAAATGATGTCCAAATAAGTTTTGAAATGACTGATATTAGATTCCAAGTGTAACTTGCTGGTGTCCTGCTAAGTCATTTGTAAACTAACATCAGATCTGATCTGACATGTGAATTTGGCGAGTACAAGTTATCTGTGGTATGAAACCTTCATACTAGGTATCAAACCCCCCTTGAATATTACATTACAAAATAATCTTGCCGGAGTTTATTTATGGTCTTATTATATTCTACTGTACTAACAATAGTACAAATTCAAACCTTTATAATATTAAGATACCTTACAGTCCTAAACGAGTTGTTTATAGAACAATTCAGGTAGGATTCCAAAATCTTATATGATGAAAAATTAAAGTGATCTTCACTTTAGGAAGATATATAGGGTATTAAGCCAAAGAAAAATAAATTTCACATCAAGACATTTGAGGTTTTTCTTCAATTTGTACAACCTTCTTTACATTAAACAAATCTGAAAATAACTCATCTCGTGGTCAAGATGAGTGCTTGATATATATCAGAGACATATTCCACTTACTCAAAGGATGAGGATGGAGATGTGTATTTAGGTTCCCTTATCAAGAAGAAAGGGAAAATAAAATCAACAATCTCTTCTCAACTTAGGAATTTGATCAAACAACCACTATTTGTATGCACAATTTTTCAAATTTTGTGGTTTTAAACTCTATTTAATTATCCCCTGTCATCGGATGTGAATATGATGACAGTTTCAATGTTTCAAATTTTAGTATCAATCCCCTTGTCTATAGTAGGGTTCACTTCAAGCTTAGTGTTTAACTTTGCATGATTGTTCAAATATGAAATGAATTAGGGGTTTTAGGAAGGCCCCCAAACCCTCACCTATATTGGTTTTGTTAAGAATTACAAACACACTTTCATCAATGGTATGTAATGATGTATCTATGATGATCACTTCTAGGAGATTTATAGGTGTAAAGAAATTCAGGTCTTATTGTACTTTATAAAGGAGGAGAGAGATTCATGAGTTAGGATAAAATGAACGTAGTGTTCTAACTGGAAGAAATCCACAAAACCAGTCTTAAAGGATGACATAGTTTTTTAGTTGTGTTTAGTGTAAATCATTGTCCTTATTCATCTAGAGAATATGTTTAGAAGACCTTTTAATAGAAAACTCTCCCACACTTAATTGATTCAGAAACATAAGGGGAACATAATGACAACAAAACCAGGCGAATTTTAGTGGTGATTTTGTAATCTCACAAAAATTGAGGATTATGGAAATTCGAAATGGCAAATATTATGGTGTTCAAAGCCGACTTATTCACCAAAAAATGCAGCCAACCATTGCCCGTATATATCATTTTTCCTAGAGTTTACAATATATAAGAGGTTATGAATTGTAATATCCACCATTTAATCATTATCGATGTGCATATTCACTGCAGTTAAACAAAGAAAAAAGCCTTCATCTGCCAACATTGAATTCTTAAATCAAGCCGTCTAAATAAGGCAGGTCCAACTCTAGCCATCTAGCCTTGATCCGAAATTACTTACAATCTGAAACTTCCCAATATTTCATCAACCTGAGATGTCCAATCCCAAGCCATCCCAATCCCTAGCCTGCCAACCCAATCGCCAATCCAACCCCATAGCATTTAACCCCTAGCATACAAAACCCCATAAACCGTTCTAACTATAGCAGCCAACCCTTAATGTCGAACCCCTTACATCTTACCAGAGCCTTGAATGTAGATCCATTCGTAAGCCCTAAGTAAGTAATCATTCATGGATGATAGTTAGAAACCAAGGATAGAAGAAGATTACAAATTCAACAAGTTCATAAAGCATGCAATACTTTTCTTGGCTATTTTGGAAAATCACAAAAATTGAAGTCAGTTTCGCTCAGTGAAAAATTATTAGTATGTGGCAATTGGGATTTACATTTTTATCTTACATAATTAATAATTATGTTATGATATGTTAGTGGAAACTCTTGACATTTGTAATTTGTCAAATTTTAACTATAGATAAGATTAATACATATAAGTAACATTTTATAAAATTATTTAAAGACTTTTTGAAATTCCTTCACCTAAAATCAATTTATAGATATTGATGAGCCAATTATATGTTGAGGAAAAACATTCTATCCTTGATGAAATATTAAGTCACGAAAATTCTCGAACTCTCAGGATGCACCAGCAGAGGAAGCTTATAGTCCAAGGTCTATTTGCAGAAAGAGGAGGACATGAGATTAAAAATAGTTATACTCCACATCCAGAGGCTAGAAAGTTGAATCCCAAGGAAACAAAAGAAAAAATATGTTAGAAGAAAGATGGAAAACTGGACAATTGAAAGGAAATTCCAATTCGAATGGGCTCTGCAAAAATATCCCTTTTAATTGAACCGTGCACACTGAAAATTGTAATGAGTTCAACAACAATGTCAATGCCAAAATATGTTGTTGGAAATAGGGGAAGGATCGACATATGTTGTCAACTAGAACACAGTCTGAAAAAAAAATTGTTGAGAAAAATACATTTCCCAAAAGCTCAAGGATGGCCAGCATAGTCAGAAACTAAATGGAAAGATGCAAAAGATTGTCTACATGTCAATAGCAGATAAGAGTACGAAAGTAACAAAAACGTATCAAATAGTAAAATGAAAAAAGGTGGGACCATAGTAGGAAAAATGAGCAAGAGATAGGCTGAGGAAATATAAGAAAAGGGTATTCAATTTGCAACCGTATTTCATATAATGACAAAGAGAAAAACGGATGTGAGATTAAGAGAAAATACCAATTTGTATCCCAGTTTATTGGTTAAATAACATTCATCAATCTCATTGCTCAGTTACCAACAGTGGGAGATTGCAAAAATTTCGTCTCTGTTAGAGAATGAAGATCTCAAACTACATGTTCAAAAGGCAAAGTATATTTTTTATTAGGATGAGGTTTACTACAGTCGATAATACTTCAGCAGATGGGTCATTTAGAAATGTACTAATGAAATGAGGATCCACCACTCTCTGGGGAATTCATATAACAAGATTTAAAATTCTAGAAATTATAAATTGGTGGTATCAAATCTGAGGATCTCATAGAAGGAGACTTTTCATTGCAAAAAATATTTTGTGTCGGAAACGATGGTTGAAGCTGTAATGTAGGAGCCAGAAAGGGTTTGTGTGTTAGATTCAGACAACTATTCTCCATTCTGGATGGTGTCCATGCATGCTCACAAAATGAATCTAGCCTATAAAATTGGAGAACATTGAAAATGTTAACTAATGTGGAGGAGTGGAATTGTGATCTCCATGCCTATTATCTTCCAGTCCTGAGAGATTTTTAGGAATTTCAAAACACTATATGTGATAACAAAGGGACAAAAAACTTCTCAAATATTAGATACCAAGATGCGATATAGATGTTGAACCTGAAGTAGGAATCTATGATGAATATCCTTATTGACATTGGATTTATGTTTAAATACCAAAGGGATGTAGATAAAGATCTATTGTGTCGTCAAGGGACATAGAAAATTTACTCACCTTTGTGGATTTTTCCAATGTTGAGGGAGGCTAATATTTAATGAAGATGACAAGATGGTTCTTTCTACATTACAGAATTTATAAGACTAAGAAGACGTGTTTTGTTGGAGTCTAGAAAAGTCATATATTTATGCTGGAGAATTGTCAGGGGTGCTGTGATGCTTTGGAAAACATGAATGCATTGAAAAATTTGAAAATTCAGGTGTTCTTAAAGTAAAATGTAAGTGATTCATCGTGTATAACAAACACATGGAAAAAGAGATTCCACTTCATACGTACCAAAAAAGTCGAATTGATATGGAGAACCATAAAACGAAAAGTAAAAGTGACACAAATTTATATGACTGCAGTATTAATGAAAACGAGGAATAAGTGCAGAAAATCCTCTGAATCATTAGCTAAAGAGGAGCCATGAAAGATTCAAAAATGATAAAATACTGAAGCAATGGAGTTTTTTTTAAATCTGCAGTTCTGAAATTTCTTGGCGGTAAACCTTTACAATCTATAGTCTTTATGTGTCAAAAACATGGGTGATCTTAAAGATCATTTGGTAAGCTACAGAGATAAAGGGGTTTATAGAAGAATTTTGGAAAGAAAAACTACTTAGGTTCAGTCACGTCAATGGGATTTGCTAATACAATGTATGGACAAGTTCCAACTCTAGAAAAACCACAGGATTACACTGCCATGAAAAGGATTGGAAGGATATTTATTCTAGTGTATTCTAAGTGATAGATTTGAGAGAGGATATTCAGATGTATGAGCTATGCAAAACAATGATTTGGGGTTGGGTGGACGATGAGAGGGTTTTCAGGAACTATTCTTTTAAAGTCAAAAGTTCAAAACAAATTGGATAGGGAAATATAGAAATATGTCTCAGATTATTATATTTGAGGGGGGTTTTTTGGGGTTTATCAGTGGAGTCTTTCCTTATGATTAGAGCATTGACATTGTTTAAATTCGCTAGTAGGAAAGAAGAGGGGTAAGTAATAATCTGCCTGGACCACGGGATCGAGAAACTCCACAAACATGCGGCAGTTGATTTCCAAGACACAAATGAAAGTTGGCTGCAGGCCTGTTTGAATTCCACATAGATTCATTGTCTATAACATTATTGAGACTTACTTCATGACTTCATTCAGTTTTGATGACAACTTTCAATAAAGTCAATATTAATTTTCATTATTGATCCTTCGCCATGAACAATTCATATCTATTTCAATTATTGCCATTGTTTTTGATGTTTGGTTTCAAATTCAACTGATAATAAGGACAACATTTTTCTTTTATGTTTGTCTAATTATTTTTTTTACTATAGAACAATTTCAGAAAGAATGTAAAGAAACCAAAATATGTAAATGTATGCAAAGTCTACGTAAAAAATAGAAAAAGAAATAGAGTTTATTAATATATAAACAATTATACAATCTAGCTTACAAAGTTATTTTAAAATTGATTTCTCATTGTGGCGGATTTACTTTAGGAAAAAAGTACAAATTCATAAAGCATTGTTAGCCAATAAATTCAAAAAAGGGTGGTTTGGATAACATCTCAAGCTTCGAAACAAGTTCTGTCAATATATAAACATACGAAGGTATCTCTTTTGGCGTATTGATTCAAAATCATAGTTGTCCTTCCATCTGCCAAATGGAATTAAAAAACTAAAAAAGTGTAGGACCACTATCTTTTAATGCCTACACCAATGTGTAGAATTGTGACAACACACCTGTACATGGTGAACTTTACCAACTTGTCAAATTTATGATGAAAGTGAGTTTTTCGTTCCTGCGTTAAGAGATGAGGGAATAAATCTTGATGCCTGAAGATCTCCTGTGCCAGTGTGATATTTTCAGCAGTATCAGCTCCTCCCTCGCTACAATCTCCTGCAGACAAAAGTGTTGATCTGCATTGTGTTTCCTTCAGTAAGATTTTGGATCCATCTTATGCTAATTTATATCCTTCTAAATTGTATATTTTTGTTTATTAAAACAATGGAGTGTTTCCTTCAACTCTATTAAAGAATTCGGTGTTGGGGGCATATTCAAATGCGCTTCAAAAAAGCTGCTCTTCTTTAAATTCATATTTTCCTGTAAACTAGAATATGAACGTTTAGTCTATCAAATAATTGAAAAAATATTTTGTGTCGGAAACGATGGTTGAAGCTGTAATGTAGGAGCCAGAAAGGGTTTGTGTGTTAGATTCAGACAACTATTCTCCATTCTGGATGGTGTCCATGCATGCTCACAAAATGAATCTAGCCTATAAAATTGGAGAACATTGAAAATGTTAACTAATGTGGAGGAGTGGAATTGTGATCTCCATGCCTATTATCTTCCAGTCCTGAGAGATTTTTAGGAATTTCAAAACACTATATGTGATAACAAAGGGACAAAAAACTTCTCAAATATTAGATACCAAGATGCGATATAGATGTTGAACCTGAAGTAGGAATCTATGATGAATATCCTTATTGACATTGGATTTATGTTTAAATACCAAAGGGATGTAGATAAAGATCTATTGTGTCGTCAAGGGACATAGAAAATTTACTCACCTTTGTGGATTTTTCCAATGTTGAGGGAGGCTAATATTTAATGAAGATGACAAGATGGTTCTTTCTACATTACAGAATTTATAAGACTAAGAAGACGTGTTTTGTTGGAGTCTAGAAAAGTCATATATTTATGCTGGAGAATTGTCAGGGGTGCTGTGATGCTTTGGAAAACATGAATGCATTGAAAAATTTGAAAATTCAGGTGTTCTTAAAGTAAAATGTAAGTGATTCATCGTGTATAACAAACACATGGAAAAAGAGATTCCACTTCATACGTACCAAAAAAGTCGAATTGATATGGAGAACCATAAAACGAAAAGTAAAAGTGACACAAATTTATATGACTGCAGTATTAATGAAAACGAGGAATAAGTGCAGAAAATCCTCTGAATCATTAGCTAAAGAGGAGCCATGAAAGATTCAAAAATGATAAAATACTGAAGCAATGGAGTTTTTTTTAAATCTGCAGTTCTGAAATTTCTTGGCGGTAAACCTTTACAATCTATAGTCTTTATGTGTCAAAAACATGGGTGATCTTAAAGATCATTTGGTAAGCTACAGAGATAAAGGGGTTTATAGAAGAATTTTGGAAAGAAAAACTACTTAGGTTCAGTCACGTCAATGGGATTTGCTAATACAATGTATGGACAAGTTCCAACTCTAGAAAAACCACAGGATTACACTGCCATGAAAAGGATTGGAAGGATATTTATTCTAGTGTATTCTAAGTGATAGATTTGAGAGAGGATATTCAGATGTATGAGCTATGCAAAACAATGATTTGGGGTTGGGTGGACGATGAGAGGGTTTTCAGGAACTATTCTTTTAAAGTCAAAAGTTCAAAACAAATTGGATAGATCTATGAAAATGTATCAGAGTATATAGATTTGAGTTACTCATGGAGTTCTTTTCCTTTATGATAGGCATTGAATGTTAATTCGTAGTAGACAGAAGAGGGGTAAGTAATAATCTGCATGACCCAAGGGATCCGAGACACATCCACAAATCATGCGGCAGTTGATTCCAAACACAATGAGTTTGCTCCAAGGATGTTGAATTCACATAGATTCATTTTCTTTCTATACATATGAGACTCTTATGTACTCATTCGTATTACAACTTTTCAATAATGCAATATTATATTTTCATATCGGATCTTCGCATTGAAACAATGTCATTATCTATTTCAATTATGCCATTTGTTTTTTATTTTGGTTTTCAAATTCAAACTGGAAATAAGGACCATTTTCTTTTATGTTTGTTAATTATTCTTTTAATAATAAACAAGAGAAATGTAAAAAAGAAACAAAATAGTGTCAAATTTTATGCAAAGTTCGTAAAAAAATAGAAAAGAAAAATAGAGTTTTTATTAATATATAAAACATTATTACAATTCTAGCTTCAAAAGTTCTTTTAAAAAGTGATTTTCGTCATGTGGCGGATTACTTTAGGAAAAGTACAATTCATAAAGCCATTGGTAGCCAATAGATTCAAAAAAAGTGGGGTGTGATAACATCTCAAAGCTTTAAGAAACAAGTTCGTCATCTAATAACACTTACGAGGTCCAATCCTCTTTTCTGCGTAGATGTCAAAATCATAGTTGTCCTACATCTGCCACATGGATGGAATAAAAAACTAAAAAAGTGTAGACCACTATCTTTTAATTCCTACACCAAGTTCGAATTGTGACACCCCCCACCTGTCACTGGTTGAACGTTCTAATTGTCAAATTTTTATGATTTGCAAGTGAATGGTTGTTCTTTTTCCTGCGTAAGAGAGGAGAAATAACTCTGGATGCCTGAAGACTCCTGTTGCAGGTTGATATTTTTATTCTATTCAGCTCCTCCCTCGCTACATCTCCTTGCAGACAAAAGTGTTGCATCTTTGATTGTTTTTCCTTAAGGACGACTTTTGATCCATCTTATGCTCCTTTATTATCCGTTCAATGTATTATTTGTTTATTAATAACAATGAGTTTCCTTCACCTCATATTAAAGAATTCAGGCTTTTGTGGGCATTATTCAAATGCGCTCAAAAAAACAGCTGCTTCTTTCTTTAAATTCATATTGTTCCTTGTAAAATAGAAATATTAAATTTTAGTCTATCAAATAATAGAAAACATATAGTAGTGGTTATATTATCATGAAATTTTTAGTTTTCATCGTTAAAACGTAAATGCCCACTCATAACAACTTTCTCTTTATTTGGCATTTGCTCTTAAATTACTTAGTCTTGTTTTAGACCATTGTGTGTAGTAAGCCTGGCTTCAGCATTGAGATTCTCCAACCTGTTCGCTCTGTCTACCATTTCATAATTGTAATCATT
>CM034146.1:196625297-196652858 GCA_019776745.2 Taxus chinensis | reverse complement strand
AAACGCCTAACCACCTGTAATTACTCTTTTATGTTGGACATGTCATAGCTCCACCTAGAAATCCACAAATTAGAGGAGAGAGAATCTACACAATCTAAGCTTATTGAAAAGTTCCACAATTCTGCTCGCATCTAGCATGCATTTTGTCTTTTTTCCAAGTCATGTAAGTCTAGTCTTATGTTTTAAGTTTGGTTTAATAGTGTTTATGGATTAGTTATTGTTTAAAGTGAATAAGAGGTCGATTATATATTTTAAATTTTTATTAGGTTTTTTTGTTTAGATCAAATAGCTCAATCAAATCTTTGTGTCTTTGTGAATTGTCATTTGTCATTGTATTGAAGGTAAAGTCAATTTGGTCATAGTGTCAATGTCAAAAGTCTAGTAGTCATCAAAATTGTGTCAAAAGTGTGAAAAGTCATGAAATCCAATCTTTAATTGGATTTTGTTATCATCAATATTGTTTCCATCATTGATGTCGTCTTATTTTAGTCTTAAGTGTTATTTTTTGTTTATGTCTTGTTATCAAATAGGTGATTCTAGGTTTTCATCATGAGTCAGAGTAAAAAATTGTAAAAGTCTTAAAACTAAAATATTTTTTTTTGACTTACAGATGCATTTTCAGTGTTACCCGACATCCGGCAAAATAAAGTGTTTCACATCGCGGGAGGGAAGAAAAGAATAAATCAAAATGTGGAAACTATTAAGCCTCAAAGACAATATCAGCTGTGCTAGCAACATGTTAATAGAGGAAGGAGGCATCGGAGGAAGGAGGTCGAATAACGACCTCTCGTCAGTCACCAACGATGGGGCTGCATAGAAGCTGTGGTGGCATATGTATGGTGTGAATATATGATTTTCAGTGTGATTTCCATTTTCTCAATGTGCTTTAGTTTGCAGTGTTTCTGTTTTGTGTGGTATTTGATGGATGTTGGAAAGAGAGTTGTGTTGGAGTGCAGATGACTGTTAGTGATCCTCTGAATGACTTGGTCCTCTGACTACCATACTTCTTTGGAAGATGGTCAGCTAGAAGAATACGTTCACTAGCATTAGTGACCATGTGCAGCAAGACCTAACTAGCAAGATCCATTCAGGAGTATGATCTTTGATGCATTTTACTTCTAAGTATCTATATGAGTGGAATTTCACATTGTGGGGGGGAATACATACCAATGTTCCATTCCCATTCTGTACCCGAAATGACTTAGTCAAGGAAATCTTCCAGTGGCAATGGTAGTTTTCTATGTTGTTCGAGATCAAGTGGCAACGATCAATGATAGAGACTACGATTAAGAACATTACGATTCTTATAGGAAGTAATGTGAAAATTTTCAATATATCTTCTATTGTGCAGTTTTGTAATATGCAAGTTGTGTTTCCTACATAATTCCCTGATGTATAAGCATAGTGGTGAATAGTAGCACCAGAGTAAATCAGTTCATGGATGTTGAAAGGGTTTGTGGGAGGATCCAGAAAACCACATGAGGTGGATAGTTTATGAGGTTCCTGTCATGTCAAGGTTTGTGGTAAGCCTGTTTAAAACCATGGAAGGAGCAAGCCTTTCTTTTGGATCAAGGTCATGAGTCACAGAGTTGGACATGCCACAGGGGTGAGCATACTACAGTTGAGAGTGTGGATGTTTTTCTACCGTGTAAACACTAAGGGGGGGGAATGTTAGGAATTAGTATTTACATTGTGTAGATAATAATTACATTTGGTACAATTATTATTATATTAGTAATTTGTTATTTAGTTGTTATATAAAACAACTAATGACAAATGTGAGTTGAGTTTGGTTGTTACAAACAACTCATGAGATTAGTATTTGATAGTAGAGTAGTTTCCTAATTTATAGAAAACTATGTGCCTATATATTTGTAATTGCATCATATGTAATTTATCCGGAATGAATGTAATAGAATATCATTATTCCGTGTATTAATCTAAACAGTTTTATTGTGTAGATCTGTGACATTTATTTCAGCCCATACCTTCATTATTGTGGTAGGTGAGAAACCTGGGACACCCTCTAAAATGGTAGACAGTATTTTTCATTTTGAAGAACTTAGTCACACTCAAATTAAGATAACCTATGACCTTTCCAAAAAGTCCTTTCTTGTGCAAATCCAAGCTCCCAGTCAAAAGTTATGGCCATTTGAAGGTCAAGGTGTCATTTTATAAAAAAGGTGAGTTCTTGACCTTCATTTTTCAGAGTCAGAAATGCATGCAACCTCTGAAATCCCGAAATTCCGAATTTCATACATTTTTGTTTCGGAAGTCGGGTTACTGTTCATCTACTTGGGCACACAAAAACTCCGAAACCCCAAAACCTGAAAGTTTGAAATTTTAGATTTTCAGAACTTTCCATTTCGGAGTTTTTTTTGTTGCTAATCACCTGATTGAGTGCTTGAAAACTCTAAAATCTTGAAACCCAAAAGTTTAAAATTTCAGACTATTTGAATTTCAAAACTTTCCATTTCAGAATTTTTGTTACTATTCATCCTTAAAATCGCCTAAGAGTTCTGAAACTCTGAAACTTGAAAGTCCAAAATTTCTCACTTTTGGAATCTCAGATTTTTTCATTTTAGAATTTTCATCACTGTTCATCTCTCAAAACCCGCTAAGAATTCTGAAATTTTGAAACCCGAAAGTCTGAAATGTCAAAGTTTCAGAATTTTTGAATTTTCCATTTTAGAGTTTTTCCTCTTTTGGACTTTTTCGTTTCAGAAATTTTTCTCTTTCGGAATTTTAGACTTTTTCCTTTCAAATTTTTTCCTCTTTTTGAATTTTTTCCTTTTGGAATTTTTCCTCTTTCAAAATTTTTCCTTTCTGAATTTTAGACTTTTTCCTTTCATAATTTTTCCTCTTTCAGACTTTTTCCTTTCGGAATTTCTAAATTTTTTCCCTCTTTTTTCCAACTGATCACTTCTTTTCTTCAAAACACCGAAACCCGAAAATCTGAAATTTCAAACTTTTGTAATTTCAGAATTTTTTTCCTTTTCGGGCCTACTTTGTCTTTGAAATGCTGAATGTCTAAAGTTCAAAAACTTTGGCTTGGGTTTGCTCGAGCTATGATCTCCTTCGATTTTCATTTGGCTATTCATTTAGCAACCTTGCATATCCATTGTCAAGTGTACCTGCAACCTCACTATTCAATCCTAAAATGCAAGCTCCAATGAACGAATGAATCCCTCCATATTTTCAGTTTGCAAAGTTGTGTTTTTTCAATTTTTCCTAAGGGCCAAAAATGGATAACAGTTACTCATCACCTCCTATATGTACATTTGATCTATGAGATTGAGAGAGAGATTGTGGATTGTAACGAGGTTCTTCCCATGTTTCAAATATTTTTATGCACATTTGGTTGATGGTTTCTCCTCTCGAGATCTCTTAACACTGTCTTTCACATGTCCATTCAAGTGCATGTTGTCCCTTGTGATCCTCTTGTTTTGGGTTTCAAACCCTCTTAAAATATATACACTTTGTAAATAGTTACCAAAATGTCTTGTAATTCCTAATAACCTCCTCAAGTTATGTATTAATGGAAATATAGATAATGGTCATCATTTTCTAATGTGACCTCTAAAATCGTGGTTGTAGTTGTTAAAAAAACTTTATTGGTTGTGATTCATGTTACCTAGATTAAAGAAACTAGGTATTCCTTCTAATCATTCAAATCTAATTTTCTAGTTTTTCTTCTCTTAAGGGTCAAAGAGATAAATAATACACGAGTTCCTAATTGATTAATAAATTGTTCCTTGCAAGCTTCTTATTTATGACCTTTTTCATTTTACTCATCGCATTTTGAAACTCAATCATAATCTTGGGTCATTCCATTATTACAATTTTCTTGCCTTTGTAATTTATCTAGTATGGAAGCATTATATCTAGTATTTCATAGATGATAAATGTATGGATGAAGAGGATATGACAATATGAGGAAGTTTGGGAAAAATTATATAGTAAGAATTATGTATTAAAAGATAGGAGGGGGAAATAATTGAAAAAGATGAGGAATTAGAAAGTAAAAATTTATATATGGTGGTAGTGATGGTTGTGGAAATAGGAAATAAAAATCTATCATGTTTTTCTTTTACCATTCTAGTGATAAGAAAACTCCACTTCTTAGCAAGAAAATTAGGTAGGATATTCATAAGCTAGTCATTACGGGTAGATGATATCTTTAAAGAATCAATAGTATGAGAAGAATAAAAGGTTTATATATAGATTAGAGGTGTTTAAAAAAATAAACAATTCTATTGGTAGGTTTTTATTGAATTGGGGACTCCTTTAATTTCATTAATTTAAAAAAATTAGTGGGAGTATCCACATTAAATTTTAAGTCTTTTTTCAGCTAATATTGAAAAAACATTGGTGTAAATAATTTTTTCAGTTAATATTCAAGATGGAGGAGATTTATATGACAAATAGATTTCAAAATATGCACCTATTAATCATATTTTATCATCTTGTTTTTCTTAAACTTTCTCCTATTATGAACACATATAGATTAATGAAATATTTATTTTTGGAGGGATTTCTTATATTAAAAAAATCAAGTGCTGAAGAAGATCTCACACATATTGAATCTAGTTCCTCTTTTGTATGAACACATGTAGATTAAGGTACTATTTATTTCTTGAGGGATTTATTATATTGAAAATATCAAGAGGTGAATAAGATCTCACATATATTGAATATAGTTCATGTTGAGTGTTTTATTCTGTAGTTTTCAATCCCCATTGACAAAAAAAAAAAAAATTTACTCCAAATGTTATTTGGCAAAATCTAAGGGATTTTTTTGAGTTATAAATGTAGAGGTGGTTGCATTATTTTCCATTGGAATAATTCTTAAAGAGTGTTATAAATTATAAGCACTGAGAGGGGGGTTTGAATCAGTGATATTTAAACTAAAACTTTTGAACCAATTCACAGTTATTCAATTAACCAAGCTTAACTATCCCAACCATGAAAAACATGAACATTCAACCATAAAAGGGAAAGACAAAAAAATACACAGATGAACACATGAGGAGATATGATTTGAGGTGGGAAACCCAATAAGGTAGAAAACCCATTGAAATCACATAACTAGCTTGGAAAATTGTCCTATACGTTACAGTCATTTCACCATGTTGTGATCACCCACTCATGCTGAAGCACCCACTCCATTTTTGAAACACCTACTTCAGTTTATTGCCAATCACCCACTTGACTTATGCTTTGCAAGCACCTACTTGCTATAAAGGTAACTCCTAAATTACTAAGCAACAAATCATGATTTTAATATGATAATTTTATTTTATCATCTTGACCACTTAGTTGATTTACTCAACATGATGTGATCACTATTTAATCTCAAATTCTTTATCTTCTCCTCTCTTAATTTTTCATGGATTCAACACACTAATAATCTCCTTATTTTGTCAATACTGGCACTCATATTTCCTCACTTTCAACAAAAAATATGAGCTTGAAAATGATCTTATATAAAAAATAATAACATCTCAACGTGAACTTTTACCTTTCAAATACAATGAATGTTTAACTAATTCATTCTTCCATATGTGTAACTAAAATGAAGAAGTTATTCACAAAAATTCCTATAGGAGAAATGATTTCACCTTATTATTTTCAGTTAAAAACTCACTTTGTGATCCTTGTTATCAAATGATGTCCCAATACAAGTTTTGAAATGACTGATATTATGATTCCAAGTGTAACCTTGCCTTTGTGTCCTGCTATATTCATTTTGTAACTAACATATCTGATCTGACATGTGATTTGGCGAGTACAGTTATCTGTGGCTTATTAAAACCTTCATACTAGGTATCAAACCTTGAATATACATTACAAAATAATCTTGAGTTTATTTATGGTCTTATTATATTCTCCTTTACTCACAATAACAAGATTCAAACCTTTTATATATACTTAAGATACACTTACAGTCCTAAACTAGTTGTTTATAGAACCAATTCAGGTTAGGATTCCAAAATCTTATATGATGAAAAATTACAAGTGATCTTCACTTTAATGAAAGATATATAGGTTATTTAAGCCAAAGAAAAATAAATTTCACTTCAAGACATTTTGAGGTTTTTTCTTCAACTTTGTACCACCTTCTTTACATACACAAATCTGAAATAACTCATCTCGTGGTCAAGAATGAGTGATATATATCAAGAGACAATATTTCCACTTACTTCAAAGGATGAGGATGGAGATTGTGTATTTTAGGTTCCCTTTATCAAGAAAGAAAGGGAATAACATCACCAATCTCTTCTCAACTTATGAATTTGATCATAACACCCACTATTTTGTATGCACAATTTTTCAAATTTTGTGGTTTAAACTCTATTTAATTATCCCCTGTCATCGATGAATCTAGATGACATGTTTCAATGTTTCAAAATTTAGTATTCAATTCCCTATGTCTATAGTAGGTTTCACTTCATAGCTTTAGTGTTTAACTTTGCATGATGTTCAAATATGAACTGAATTAGGGTTTTAGGAAGCAAACCCTCATATTGTGTTTTAAGACTTACAACACACTTTTCATCAATGGTATGTAACTGTATCTATATGATCACTTCTAGGAGATTTATAGGTAAAGAATTCAGGTCTTATTTTACATTTTATAAAGGAGGAGATTCATGATTTAGGATAAATGAACTTAGTGTTCTAACTGGAATAAATCCACAAAACCAGTCTTCAAGGATGACATAGTTTTTTAGTGTAAATCATTGTCCTTATCATCTAGAGAATATTGTTTAGAATACCTTTTAATTAGAAAACTCTCCACACTAATTGAATTCAGAAACATAAGGGGAACATCATGAAACACAACCAGGGAGAATTTTAGTGGTGATTTTTTGTAATCTCACAAAAATTGAGGATTATGGAAATTCGAAATGGCAAATATTATGTTGTTCAAAGCCGACTTATTCACCAAAAAATTCAGCCAACATGCCCTTATACTATTCATTTTTCCTAGAGTTTACAAATATATAAGAGGTTATGAATGTAATTATCCACCATTTCAAATCATATCGTGTGCATATTCACTGAAGTAAACATAAGAAAATCCTCATCTGCCAACATTGAATTCTTAAATCCAAGCCGTCTAACCATAAGGCGTCCAACTCTAAGCCATCTAGCCTTGATCCGAAATACTCTACAATCTGAAACTTCCAAATCTATTTCATCCAACCTGAGATGTCCAATCCCCTAGCCATCCAATCCCTAGCCTTCCAACCCCTAGCCATCCAACCCCTAGCATTTCAACCCCTAGCCATACAACCCCTAAACCGTCTAACCTATAGCCATCCAACCCTTAATTGTCTAACCCTTTTACATCCATTACCAGAGCCTTGGAATGTAAGATCCATTCGTAATGCCCTAAGTAGTAATCATTCATGGATAGTAGAAACCAAGGAAAGAAGATTACAAATTCAACAAGTTCAATAAAGCATGCCAATACTTTTCTTGGCTATTTTGGAAAATCACAAAAATTGAAGTCAGTTTCTGCTTCAGTTGAAAATATTAGTATGTGGCAAGTGTTATTTACTAGTTATTTTATCTTACATAATTTAATAATTATGTTTATGATATTGTTCGTGGAACTCTTTGACATTTGTAATTTGTAAAAATTTAACTATAGATAAGATTAATACTATATAAGTAACAATTTTATAAAATTATTTAAAGACTTTTTAGAAATTCCTTCACCTAATAATCAATTTATAGATATTGATGATCCAATATATGTTGAGGAAAACATTCTATCCCTTGATGAAATATAAGTACAAGAAAATTCATCGAACTCTCAGGATGCACCAGCAGAGGAAGCTTATAGTCCAAGGTCTATTTGCAGAAAGAGGAGACATGAGATTCAAAATATTTCTACTCACATCCCAGATGTAGAAGTTGAATCCCAAGGAAACAAAAGAAAATATGTTAGAAGAAAGATGGAAAACTGGACAATTGAAAGGAAATTCCAATTCGAATGGGCTGCAAAATATCCTTTTATTGAACCTGTGCACACTGAAAATTGTAATGATGTTCCAACACAATGTCAATGCAAAATATGTTGTTGGAAATAGGGGAAGGATCGCACAATGTAGCTCAAACTAGACACAGTTGAAAAAAATTGTGAGAAAATATACATTTCCCAAAAGCTCAAGGATGGCAGCATAGTCAGAACACATAAATGGAAAGATGCAAAAGATTGTCTACATGTCAAATACGCAGAAGAGTACGAAAGGAACAAAAACGTATCAAATATGTAAATGAAAAAGGTGGGACCATAGTAGAAAAATTGAGCAAAGCTATGGATGTAGAAATATAAGAAAAGGGTATTCAATTTGCAACCGTATTTCATATAATGAAAAGAGAAAAACGGATGTGAGATTTAAGAGAAAATACAATTTTGTATCAAGTTATTGGTTTAAATAACATTCCTCAATCTCATTGCTCAGCTACCAACAGTTGGGAGATTGCAAAATTTCTATCTCTGTTAGAGAATGAAGATCTCAAACTACATGTTCAAAAGGCAAAGTATATTTTCCTTTCTTTAGATGAGGTTACTACAGTCGATAATACTTCATGCATATGTATTCATGTTTACAAATTTACTAATGAAATGAGGACTCCACACCTCTTGGGAATTCATAAAATAACAAAGATTTACAATTCTAAGAATATTTATAAATTGGTGGTATCAAATCTGAAGGATATCACTAGAATGGATGACTTTTCCATTGCAAAAAAATATTTTGTGTCGGAACCGATGGTGAAGCTGTAATGTAGGGAGCCAGAAATGGTTTGTGTGTTAGACTTCAGACAACTATTTCTCCATCTATGGATGTTGTCCACTGCATGGCTCACAAAATGAATCTCGCCTATAAAATTGTGAGCACATTTGAAAATGTAACTAATGTGGAGGAGTTGATATGTGATCTCCATGCCTATTATTCTTACAGTCCTGAGAGATTTTTAGAATTTCAAAACAATTATATTGGAATAACAAAGGGAAAAAAACTTCTCAAATATGTAGATACCAAATGGATATCTATGTATGAACCTGCCTGTAGAATCTATGATGAATATCCTTTATTGACATGATTTATGTTTAAATACCACAGGGATGTAGATAAAGATCTATTGTGTCGTCTAATTGACATAGAAAATTTACTCACACTTTGTGGTATTTTTCCAATGTTGAGGGAGCTTAATATTTTAATGAAGCATGCTCAAGATTGGTCTTTCTACATTACAGAATTTATAAGACTAAGAAGACGTGTTTGTTGGAGTCTAGAAAGTTTATATATTTATGATGGGAATTTTCAGGGTGATGCTTTTGAAAACATGAATGCATTGAAAAATTTGAAAAATTCCAGGTGCTTCTTAAAGTACAATGTAAGTGATCATCTGTGTATAACAACACATGGAAAAGAGATTCCACTTCATACGTACCAAAAAAGAATTGATATGGATAACTCATAAATAGAAGAAGTAAAAGTGACACAAAATTTATATGATGCAGTATTAATGAAAACTAGGAATAAGTTCAGAAATATCTCTGAATCATTAGCTAAAGAGAGCCATGAAAGATTCAAAAATGATAAAATACTTGAAGCAATGGGAGTTTTAAATCTGCAGTTCTTAAATTTTTCTGGCGGTAAACCTTATACATCTATCAGTCCTTTATTTGTCAAAAACATGGGTGATCTTACTGATCATTTTTGTAAGACTAAAGAGATAAATGGAGTTTCTATAGAAGGAATTTTGGAAAGAAAACTACTTAGTTCAGTTCACAGTCAATGGATTTTGCTAATACAATGATATGACAAGTTCAACTTCTAGAAAACCCACAGGATTACACTGCCATGAAAAGGATTTGGAAGGATATTTATTCTAGTAGTATTCTAAGTGAAGATTTGAGAGAGTATATTAAGCTGTATGAGCTCTGTCAAACAATGATTTTGGGTTTTGTGGAAGATGAGAGGGTTTTCAGTGCACTATCCTTTTTAAAGTCAAAAGTTCAAAACAAATTGGATAGGAATCTAGAAATATGTCTCAGATTATATATATTGAGTTACTCAGTGGAGTCTTTTCCTTATGATAGAGCATTGACATTGTTAAATTCGCTAGTAGACAGAAGAGGGGTAAGTAATAATCTGCCTGACCCAAGGGATCGAGACACATCCACAAATCATGCTGCAGTTGATTTCCAAGACACAAATGAAAGTTTTGCTCCAGGACTGTTTGAATTCACATAGATTTCATTTCTTCTATACATTATTGAGACTACTTATGTACTTCATTCAGTGATTACAACTTTCAATAAATGCAATATTATATTTTTCATTATTGTATCCTTCGCCATTGCAACAATGTCATTATCTATTTCAATTATGCCATTTGTTTTTTTATGTTTGGTTTTCAAATTCAAACTGAAATAAGGACACATTTTTCTTTTATGTTTGTTAATTTATTTATTTTACATATAGAACAATTCAGAAATGTAAAGAAACAAAATAGTGTAAATTTATGCAAAAGTTACGTAAAAAATAGAAAAGAAATAGAGTTTTTATTAATATATAAAAACATTATACAATTCTAGCTTCCAAAGTTCTTTTAAAATTGATTTCTCATGTGGCAGATTACTTTAGGAAAAAGTACAAATTCATAAAGCATTGTTAGCCAATAGAATTCAAAAAATGGGTTGTTATAACATCTCAAAGCTTTCGAACAAGTTCTGTCATATAATAACACATTACGAGGTCATCCTCTTTTCTGCGTATGATTCAAAATCATAGTTGTCCTTACATCTGCCACATGGAATAAAAACTAAAAAAGTGTAGACCACTATCTTTTAATTCCTACACCAATGTTAGAATTGTGACAACACACCTGTCACATGGTGAACTTTACTAACTTGTCAAATTTTATGATGCAAGTGAATGTTTTTCTTTTTCCTGCGTAAGAGATGGAGAAATAACTCTTGATGCCTGAAGATCTCCTGTTGCAGTGTTGATATTTTCTATTATATTCAGCTCCTCCCTCGCTACATCTCCTGCAGACAAAAGTGTTGCATCTGCATTTGTCTTTTCCTTCAGTAAGACTTTTGGATCCATCTTATGCTCCTTTATTATCCTTCTCAATGTATTATTTTGTTTATTAATAACAATGAGTTTTTCCTTCAACTCTATTAAAGAATTCAGGCTTTTGTGGGCATTATTCAAATGCGCTTCAAAAACAGCTGCTTCTTTCTTTAAATTTTCATATTTTTCCTGTAAAATAGAAATATTAAATTTTTAGTCTATCAAATAATATGAAAAAATATATTGTAGTGGTTATAATATCAGATAATTTTTAGTTTTTCATGTAAAAGTAAATGCCCACTCATAACAACTTTCTCTTTCTCTGCATTTGCTATTAAATCATTAGTCTTGTCTTTAGACCATTTGTTGTAGTAAGCCTGTGCTTCAGCATTGAGATTCTCCAACCTGTTTAGCTTTATGTCTACAATTTCATCATTGTAATCATTACTATATGAAATTGTCCCTAATTGAGCTTTGTTTAGCAAAACATCTTGCCATGTTGGTTGGATCTATACAGTAGTGAAAAATGAATGCCTTTGAGCATGATTATTGTATCTAGTATTTATTTCTTTTATCAAAATATTTTCTCTCCTCTCCCAAGACCGCACCAAATCCACATCAGACATTACAACCTCTTCAATTGTTTCCCCCATGCTATCTAATATTATATTTTTAATATAAAATGTGTTTTTTCATTATTTGTTTGTGGAGAAGCCCTTGGGGGAGGAGAGTCACCTCCATGTATTCCATGCACATTTTGTTTTTGAGGCAGATTACATTGAATCATGTTGTGGGTGTAAAAATAGTTACTCTTGTTTTCATCCCCACTATCAAATCCTAAATACTCCTCATCAAGGGTGATGTTGTTGAAAATTTGTGTGGCTGTTACACTTAAAACACAACCTAGTGACAGCCCAGGAAATTGGTTTTAGCAGGATGAAATGTTCCTGCTGACTCTGCAGGAATCCTAATATACTTTCTTGAAGTCCTCCTTTTGTGTTTGTACTTGACATCTTGGAGGAATTAGTGGCCTCCTTGCAAGTGGAAAATCACATGAAGCCATATTACCAACATGAAGCAAACAACAAATTGTTAAAATATAATGGTTGGGATTTTTAAATGCTAAAAAATTGTAAGGGAACAAAACATGAAAATAAAACTAGCGTATAATATACCTTGCATAGATAGAGACACAATCATGACATTTTGATCTCCACACCCAGAATGAGCTTGATCATCATCATCCATCTCAGTAGTTTTTTAATACAATACATGTAGAAAAGATCAGTAGAAATATTAGAATACATAATCTATATTAATATTTTGAATTTGTAATTTATATAAAAAGATAACTTCATTATTCATACTTGTAGTTAAATGTGATGGTAAATGTATTGTGCATATCGACCCCCTAGGTATCTTTTGACGAGGTCTTACTGGTGTTAATTCTGCTAAATCCATGTCAAAATCAGCAGAGACCTCTGGAGGGGATTTACGTCTAGAAATTGCCTCCTTATGCGATGTTGCAGCTATAATTTTTCTCTACAAAATAAAATCATACAATTATTATTTTATTTAAAATATTCAAATTTAAATCGTTATAACAAGTAAATAGTAAAAGTAATTGTTGCCTGTTGTTCTTCGAGACTAATACCAATCATATTATCATTGATTATAGTAGGAATGTTATGCTGTGTCAATTCGTAGTACGCTTCATTAGAGAAAGTAAGAATAAAAGTGCAACAAGAAAATACAATCCTTGATTTATCTGTTTGATTGGCTTTGTGGGCATGGGAGATATCTGATTTTATTTTGTTGCAAAAATAACTGCACCAATCAAATTTTTGACCTACTAGTGTCCATAATAAATACTAAACTACCCAATACAGAAAGTCCACACATCTACCCTATAATACAATCCTAGCCTGAAAAAGTGAAGCAACTGCAATACAGAATTTGTTTGTAATACCTTCTAGAAGAAGGCATCTTGATGAACAATTAAGAGGAGTTGAAATTACATAAAGGAAGCATTAGATCCTTTGTGTGGTCAAGTAATGTTAAGAAAAAGAGCATTTGAAAATAATAAATTTACCATCAACTTGTACATTATAATGAGACTCCAAAAACATTTTGTCTTCGTCTGTAAGGACAACGTTTTTAGTAACAGAAGGCTTATTTTCAAGATGGTAAACCTATTAACCAATGCACATCCTCAGGGTCAATAAAAAAAGAAATTTTATGATGTTTTAGATGCATGTCAACAACAGAAATTTTTCCATCATTGTCTTTGTAAGAGGTGAGTACGCAATCAAGGACTGATGTATCAGTGTCGAATTGGGGCATGTTCAGAAGCCCGAAAAATTCTATTTTTTTGAGACAATCCTTTAGAGCGTCTTTTGCTTTTAGTTGAGATAAAATCTATGGGCACATGAGGTTTTCGTATTGAAATTTGGGTGTACAAATAGATGTGGTACTCGCCATTGCTAAAATTAGGGAGGAGTAAAATTTGGGTGTAAAATTGGAGAGCTCAGAGCATTGGAAATTTATGGATAAAATTGAAACAATGAACCTTGAAACAGTATTTATAGGGCCCAGGGGTATCATTAATGAACATTAAATACATTGGTAACAATGCCCAACCCATGCCATCGAACCCGTCATTCATTCAACCCGCCCATTAGACCCCTAGTTGACCAACCCTCATCAGTCGAACACACCATGCCCAACTCTTTTCCTTCTAACTCCTCACATGTCCAACCCACCCGACCAACCATTGCCTTTCTATGCCCTTCCCATCCAACCCCCACCCCGTCTAACTCCTATCCATCCAACGAACCCATCCAACCATTGCCCGCTCAACCCCTTCCCATCAAACCCATTCCCATCCAACCCACCCATCCAACCCACCCGTAAAACCCACCCATCTAACCCCTTCCCGTCCAACCCACCCGTCCACCCCCTATCCAACCCCTTTTCATCCAATCCACCTGTCCACCCCCCTGTCCAACCCCCTATCAAACCCCCTATCCAACCCCTTCCCATATAACCCACCTATTCAACCCACCCGTTCAACCCACCCATCCAATTCACCTGTCTAACCCACCCATCCAATCCCCATCCAACCTACTCGGCCAAAATTGTGAAAAACAAGGGATCAATGCTCTGTGAAATCTCCTTTGCCATGGTACATTTCTTTAAAAAATTTCCAACAATTCGAAAATAAATTTATGAGATTTTCCAAGGATTTGAAACTAATTTTTCAGAGGGATCTTCTTACAATGAACCTTGAACACAACCTATTCTAGGACTATGTACACAAAACATGCAAGACATGGTACAATCCATACAATACCTTCTTACTTGAATAACACAACTATCACCAAATAGATCTAAATTGAGTCTTCATTAACCTTGAGGTTTTTTCACATATTGGAAAATTGAATTGGAATCAATCATATTAAATTTAATTTTCATCACATTAATAAGGTGGTTGGAGAGAGAAGAACCCTATTAGAAAATTGAATAGAATTTGTTTTTTCTCCTTTTGACCTCAGAAATTTTGCTAAAGTTTTGTATCTAAGTTCTCTTCAAAAATTACTTCTATTATTTATCTAAATATTTCTTGGTAATTTTTCTTGAGATCGAAGAAGTTAGGGTTCCCAGTTTGCATTTTCCAAACACCAAGTTTTGGTAAAACTTCCATAACTTACACAAAGCACTTCCTCAGTTCTTGAAATTTTTACCACACCTTCATAAATCACTCCTAAATCAATTATAGTGACAAAGTTTTCACATGTTTATCCTAAAATATCCATACCATCTCATTTGTGTTGCATTAGTTCTCTAGTCCTAAGCAAGTATGTTGTTCAGACCTGTATGGGTTCCTAATTCACCTTCCTAGTCACTTTTGAAGATCTATACAACTCAAATACAATCATATGCTTCTCATTTCATGATTTTTTTGCATCATCATGCTTTGGTTCAGAAATATATCTTGTCTACTAGGTATGCATTTCATGAAAGGGTCTAATATTCCCATCTTCATGCTCTATAACCCAACTTATTGACCTGATACATCTCCTCTACCTAAAATTTAAGATCATACTTCTTCAAACATTATTTCCATGTTTTTTCTCAATATATTTCTCATGTTTCCATGCTAGCCTGTTTGATTAGGACAATGAATAAGTATAAATTCACCTAACTCTTCATGAATTTGATCATGTTGACCTGTTATAGACTTGTTAACACCTCACACATAACTAATTGACCATGTTTGACCTTTTGGATCCTTCATGAAACCTTATAAAAATACATTTACACAATATACTTATTTGACTATGCACCTATATCATGCTTGTATACCATGACTTCATGATTCGAAGCCTAAGACTACCTGGGGAGACTTTGACATCAATGGAAACTTGACATCAATGATGTTTTTTGACACATTTACCAACAAATAGGCTATTGGAGAAACCACTCAAGGAGTATGTTAATGAGTGAGAGGAGAACGATACTTTCTAAGAGGAGAAGCGAGACTCCATAGTATTATCATTATTAAAGGGAGTCGTATATGATACTAAGAATTTTGTTAAGGATATTTATTTGGAGCCTCCATGACCATTGGTGTATGAGATGGGAAAATCCTTGTTGTCGTTATTTTATTTAATGTGTTCTCTTAAATGTAGTAATATTTAAAAATATATTACTATTGGTAGGGTTAATTGTCATAATCCATATAGGCTTTTCCCCTCAAATCAGATTTGAACCTTCCAATAGGATAATTTAAATTTTCTCAAATAATACGAGCGTCTATGTGTACTTGCAATCCTTACAATGATCTCTTTCAATTTAGAAGGGGAAAAGATGGAGCAATGCTAATTTTTATTTTTGAGAATGCCATCCATGGCTTGGCTCAATTTATACAATATCTCATATTCATCCAATGTTTTAAGGAAAAAAATTGGCAATTTAAAGGTGGGATTAAAATGGCATACTATCTTATTATATTAAAATGTGGAAAATACCAAAATAAACACAAACTTATATGAGTTCTTAAATTTTATAAGCCTAGGCATGTTATTTCTGGTGATGGGGCATGAATAAGACTTTAGAAATGAATAGTAATTTCTAAAATGCATTTGTTAAATATATCATTATTCAATTGAGTAAAATCCTTTTGTATAGTGATCTAGAGGTCAATTCATTGGGAATAGTTTTAAAAAATCTTCCAGGATCATTATTGTGTGGTAGATGTCTTTGATAGCTTTCTGATTTCTATTGGAGCATGAAAAACATATACCGTACACTCGAGATGAAGTCCACACGAAAATATGGAGCTCACAGGACACAAGGACACAAATAATGGGCACATTGCATGAAATTGACATGTGTCATTATGATGTCAAAAGTTACTTAGAGAAAAATAAAATATCAAGTTCTTATCACCGATATTCATCACTCAATTTTGCAAATAAATGGTCAACTTTTTGGGGCCCTTTTATTTTGGAAGGGGACCCAGCTACGAGAGTGATACAACTCATCTTGATAACTCATTGAGTTAGGGGTTGAGTTCATGGTGATCGACTTAGTGGAAAGTTTGGACCTAGTTGTAAGTGAGTCATATGTCACCTTGTTGAGCTATTAAGCTATCTCCCCCACTGTCGGATTATTTTTAAAAATAACATTGTAACAACGTAACATATTGACCAAGTTATTCATGGATCCGTCGAACAATGTGGCTCTCAACATAGCCACCATAATACATGGCATTGAAAACATGGAACGATAACTAAAGTGTCAACAATAGTCGAACCACTAAGTGGTAAACACATCACTATCGGCCACAACATGGGAAACCTAAGCATAAGCATTATCACTCCCTGTAGACATAAAATCACACACTTTAGGTAATTATCTAGTTCTAATTACATACTACTATTCATATGACTCCTAACGAGGAAAAGTATCGATTAACCCTTGTTTTTGGACATCTTTTCTTTCTTTTTTTTGCATAGTTTCCACCATCCCCTTTGGGCACCCCTAATTCCTTTGTACATTGTTCACATAATTTGGGTCATTTTATCCATTTGAGGATCTTATCTTTTTGGTAGTTGGAATTTTTGGGGATAATTATGAAATTCAATCAAGGGAGTCATATAAATATAAAGTTGTGTGATCATAATAAGAGACCAATAACTAATCATTAGCTATCATTACCTACGGTTATATGTAAAGGTTATTCAAGAAAATTCAAGCATCCATTCAAGGGTAAGGGACTGCATTCTTCTGTATATACTTCTAAGATGTGAAGTTCATTCTATTTCATGCACATATGTACTACATTTTCTTAAATCTAGCTATTTTCTTGGTATCAAGTGTGGCACACATAAGAGACACCTAGGGCATGATTCCATACACACACACCTAAAACTACATTGGGTAAAAAATGTAGTACAATGCTCAATCATAAGTTCACATATTTGACAGCTAAGGATAGTCTAACCTCTCATTTTCATTCTTTTCATTTTACAATTTGATTCATGCTTGAGGGTTTTACATGGCAGTATTTTATTGCAGGTTATCAACAAGATCGGAGATCACAATGGGACATAGTAGCGACCAATGTTGAAGGAAAACGAACATCTCACGACCCTGAAAAGGAGTTTTCTTTAGTGTTTAAGCATTCATAGGTGCCCATAGCAGGTATAGGGTACCCGCAGGTGCCCCTGCCCCTTTCCATGTGCCCTAGTTCAGGTAGATTGTCTGCTCACACATTTCTCTGAAGTTTTGTGTGACATTTCTCCCACTCTATTCACCTTTTCATCACTTCAGCATAGTCTAGAATTGATTTTGAAACAACTAATTCATTATATATCCTCTTTACAACTTGGGTTTCATAGTTTCTAGATTAATTTTCCTGGGTCATATTTTTTCTTATTGGATATTAATTTTACTACTATGTTGAATTAAATTTTGGAAAATTTGTATTCAATTTTTTCTTAATCATTTTGGTGAGCCTAATGATTTCACATTTAGGATCCTCATTTTTTATCTATTATGGGTCATAAAATTCCCTGAATTTCCTTTTCTAGTTTACTTAAGATGGATCCCAATTTCTCGGCTAATCTGCAAAAAAGCTTAGGCACCATGTATCTTCCTAATGATATGCCACCACATGAAATAGGTCCTATGTTAAATCGTCTATCTGACAGCCCTAGCCTTCATGATCCTTCATCCAATTAACCCATATTAGAGTAAATTAAAGCTTTGAATTCTTTATTTTATGAAATATTTTAGGTTATGGAATCCATGATAACATCTCTTAAATCAGAATTCTAATAGCTTAAAGATACTTGTCAGGATCTGATAGTGCTTATTCTTATTTCATTCTATGTGTTCTACATGTACTTAGATCACTGAACCTCAAGTCATACCATTACCAAATCCTATCACCCTTGATCAAAATACTAAGCAACATGAAATTCTTACTGATTTCCTTAGTATCAATTAATCAACTTACCATCGACTCATTTTTTATCATCCTTATCGGCTTGAAAAATATAAAGGTCTTCCATATTTCAATTATTAATGAATCAATGGACATAATGAAAATGAATATTATGCTTTATAATGAATAATTTGGTATCTTGAGCATCATGGTTTTGTTTCATTAATTACACAATATTATGTTTCATGCCCATCTATAAATACTATATCCAAATGGGCTCCTAAATCTGCTCCTTCTATGTCTAGTGTGCATCATGTTATCACTTCTAAGGTGCCTTCTTCGTCTAGTCAAGTGCCACCTATTCAATCCACTCAAACTCCTTGTAAGGATGGTCCCCATCCTCCTCCAGTCAATTTATCTATGAAACTACCAGGTCAAACTAATCAATCACCTCTCAAGGTTCATTCTCCATTACATCCTCTTGATAATTCATCTACAGTATTACCAAGTCAATCTAGGAAACCTCCTCTAAAGATCAGTTCAACCTAGTCTCCACTCAAATCTTCCATAGCATCATCAAATAAGCCACCATCATGCAAGGTCCATCCTCAATATCCAATTCTGTGTCTAATAATATTTTTCAAGGAAACTACTCACATTGATCCACTCAGGGTCATCAACTAGATCTACATCACTTACATACTTGGGGTAATCACACTTATTTATCCCGCCTCCTTCTCATAACATAATCACGCATCTTATATCCTTGTCATATCACATCTACTTTCTCACATACAACATACACATCTTAATGCACACTCGTATTTTCATTACCCAATGACGCTCTCTTGTGCTATGGTTCACACTTCAGTATTGAGAGAATCCTATATACATGAATGTCACACATCACACATTACAAACTACACTATACATTTCAAACATTCATCTCTCTTTCTGTAGCCTCTATTCTACACATCCACAACATATCTTTCTGACATCTAATTTTACACATTGTGCTCATTACCCTATGATACACTGTAGTTCCACGATCCATACTCAAATGCTGAGGCTCAAAAATCTCAAATGGACCTCACCACACTCACGTGTTCAATCATTCATTCACTCGCATGCTTGCACTCTATGATTTTCACTTTGAAGATCACATATTTTTTGTGCACACAATTCAAACCATTTCCCAATGATGCACTCTTCCTCTACGGTTTATTCTTGAATTCTTACGGGTCATGTATAAATGAACTTGTTATCCTAATTTTTCATCTCAGGAAAAATTGATCAAACACAAACTTGCATAAGAGATAATAGAAGGGTCAGCTTAGTATTGTGAGCCCACATTTCAAATTCAATAGTCATGTTATAGGTGGGACTCTACAATGGAGGAGAATATTTGGCGAAGGATTGAACAAAGTCAAAGGAGGCCAGAGGCTCACAGGAGGAAAATAGGGAAAGGCTCGAATTTTTTGGACTTAGCCGCATACGAGTCGACTCAGAGCCGAACAATAGACTTGCAGAAGACGCCACATGTCAGCTTGGCATAATTCAAATAGGGCACATCAAAATGGAGACCCCAAATGTGCGCAGATCTTCCACATGTCCCAAGTCTGAAAATGGATAGATTCATCTATTGAGAAGTCCAAATGAGCAGAAAGAACCACGTGTTAGCTTGGCACAATTTTAAAAATGAGAGGCTAAGGAAGAGACTCAAAATAGCGCCATCTCTCCACATTGTTAGGGTCTAATAGAAGTCAAATGGAAGCTGGCCCAAATAGGTTAAGTATAAAAGGACCGGTAGAAGCCTCCACGTGTCTCAACGTGCACCATCAAGTGTAAAATCCAAAGGCGGTCCCCCAAATGAGCAAAAAGCTTCCACGTGTCCCAGGCCCGAAAAGAAAAAGTCAAAAGGGGGCAGAACCGACCATTGAAAAGTATAAACAAGGAATAGCCAACAAAAGGTGTCACATGTCTTAATGGCACAAATTCAAAAGGCACGTCCCAAAGGCTAGTCCCAAACAAGCGTAGGCCCTCCACATGTCCCAGGTATGAAAAAAGGGACACTGGCCATTGAAAATTCTAAGCTTGGGATAGGCCTACAAAGGCGTCCTTGTGTCTCATCCATGCAACTTTAAAAGAAAAATCTGGAGGTAGTCTTCCAATATGTACTGAGCCTCCATGTGTCAAGGTTAAGACATATGGCCCCACTAAATAAAAGGGACTTAGCCAAAACACAAAGAAATAGAGAAAATCCACAGAAGGAGCCACGTGTCTCTTTCGCACAACTTCAAAGGAAAAATCCAAAAGTGGTCCCCAAATGTGAGCCAACACTACTCATGGCCATGTTTTAGATCAAAGCGGGAAGGTGGGAAGGCCTTGGGAAGGTGTTTTTTCCCAAGTGGAAAATGCGGACCTAGCGGACCTGGAGGAAGACTTTTCACTAAAGGGGAAGATTGTGGACTGGTGGTCTGGTGGGATTTATTTTTGAATTTTTACAACTTTCACAAAAGGATCAAGTTATAATTGTGGGCCTGTGAGCGCAAGGAGGGTTTTGTTTTCTAAGTAGAAAATGTAGGCTGGCGGGCCTGGGAATGACAAATGGAAAATGAGAAGGTTGCATGCTGTTGGGGGCTTTTGGACAAAATTGAATTTTAGGCTTGCGAGGCTATAGGAGGTTTTTTGTTTTTTGCATCTTTACACAAAAAGCGTGATAGTTTGTATTTTTGGGTTTGCGGATCCGATTTTGCAAAGATTATTATTTTCACCTTTTTTACACAGATCTTGATGCAAAATCTTCAAATTGGCCATATCTTTAGACTGGAAGCTTGGAAATTGAGAATTTTTTTGTAAGAATTTTTGGAAAGATCTCAGACATTCTCTATGTTGTACAATCCTGAAATTTTAATTTTGGGAAGGTTAGGTGGATGAAAAATAGGAAAATATCTTTCAAGTGCCATTCATACATGATTTGATTACTTCAAACTACCTAGATGAAATATAATTTGATCCATATTTCTACCCTCTTCAACATGCAAAACATACATGAGGGAACCAGAATTGACAGAATTATAGGTAAATTTCTAGGGCATTGATGGTTGGTGGTTAATCTTTAAGAGTAGAGTCGAGTGTTATCTTCTTTCTGCTCTCACCTTTCAATCGTTCAAAATATTATAAACACTTATCGTTTGAGAAGGGAGAGACATTCTGGGTGTGGGGAAACTCTATAAAAAAAATTTCCCTGACTCGATTTGAGCTATAAGCCTTCTCCTACACATGGAGCAAATATATTTTAAGCCTCTGAGTAGAAATGTAATGGTTTGTGCACCTACTATAAGCAATAAACTCATGTTTTTGTGGTGTTATTCAACCCTCTCTCATGTTTTATTATTTATTCATGCATTTCCCTTTCAGATATGTTTTTTGTGCATTTATTTCATATTTGTAGGTGTAGGATGTTGTTTTTCATGGATTTTTGATCGTTGTTTATGATCTGGGTCTCTATCAATTCTATCTGACCTCCCTCACCTCCATTTTCCCATTGTTTCATCCTCCCTTAGCAGATTATATCGCCTCTTTCATTTTATGGTGTATTACCACTTTAATGTAGGATCTCTTTCACTCTCTCTTTCTCTCCAGTTCCTTAGAATGGTTAGATTAGGATATATTATCTTTTCTTACACTAGAGTAGATTGTAGCAGGTAGTTTAGGAACATGAAGTAGCTTTCTTTGGAGGGCCATCTCAAGTCCACAAGTCCCACAACACTGAGAGATGGTCCCATGTTCTGCTAGATCACATTAAATTCCCCACTTAGATCTGAGGCCATTAGGGGGGGCTGTGATTTTGCATTAATAGTTTTGGCATGCCCGGTGGGACACTAAGGTTAGATTTTTCTCATCTTTTCGAGGTGTATCATTATAAAAAAAAAATCCTAATCCTCTGTACGACCTCCTAATAGTTTTGGCATGCCCGGTGGGAGAGGTCTGAAGCACCTTAGCACTTCATTTCAGCAAGTTGATGAGTTCTTGGTGACATTCAACCTTTAGAGGCATGTGTAAAGCATATATGGTGACTCCATCTGGTCAAAAACTCAATCTCTAAATTTGTAGATGTTTTCCATCCATTTCCAGCCATCTTCATTCATATTTCTTTCCATATCTTTCATTTCCTTCCATTCCATGAAGTTGTGTAGTTATGACTTCATTTCCATCTCGGAATTCACACTTGCAGCAGCAGCAGTGCAGATCTATCTCCAGGGTACTTCAACATACCTCCAGAAAGGTTTCACAGTGAAAATCAACACTATGGATATCCATGTGAGCTAGATTTCAATCAGTTTGGTCATTTGCCTAACTATATAGTTGTTACAGAGCATGGATATATAGATTTTGGAGGTAGTTCCACACCTAAAGAAGCTAATTTGTACATGGAAACTATAAGAATTGAGGCTCGCACGGTACAATCAAGGGCTAAAGCTCATATGAAAGCATTTAGAATTGGCTATAGGGAACCTTGTCCATGGACCGGCCCTATGCCAAGACATTACAACCCTTAGGAGAAGGTTTACTTCATGGTTAAAATGTTGTCTCAACTTGTATAGTGGATTGAGGATATGGAGGCATATGAAAAAAGTGTGAGACAACCTTGTCAATGGGTAAGTTAGTCACCAACTCCTTGTCCTTCATTTTTTTTCTCAAGCTTTATCATTTCAGCAATGCCAAGAGTCAAGCCCGTCAATTGTTTCCCTAAGTGTTGATTTCCCTTCTCCATCTCCTAGTCTTCCATCTCATCTCAATTCTTCTACACTTTTCCCTTCCAAGCATTCATCCCCTCCAAACGAAAAAGAAGTTACACTTCCCTCTCGACCACAAATAATAGAAAATTTGGTTGAATCTCAACCTACCACTCTTCCTTCTTCCCCAAGTCCATGTTGGGAAGATACACAAGAATCAAGTCAAGGAGAACAAAAAAGAAAAGAGGATCCCAATAGAGAAGAAATGATAGAAAATCTGAAGAGTTGGGCTGCCACATTGTTTATTACAAAAATCCCCTTCATGGTTAAGCCAATAGAGGAGGTCAAGGTTGAAGATCCAGTGGTGGTTAGGGCTGAGTTTAAAGTTGAAGAAGAACCATAACAAGAAGGAGAAGATCAGAAATATTTTTTCTCTGAATGCAGTGTCCATAATGGTACTTTTTCTGAAGAGGATGTTGATCTAATCCAAGCTACACAATCAATAATCAAGGAAGAAGAACAATCAACTCCATGTCCAGTTAAAAAGGAGCATATGGAGGAAAACCATACAGTTCAAGAGGTTTCAAGTACATCGCAAGCCATAGAAGAACCTTCATTTCTTCCTCCCACTTCATCCCCTTCAATATCTAATGTTGAAGAGGAGTTTGAGCTTTCAAAATTTATGTTTGAAGAAGAGGGGAACCATGTTGAAAAAGTTTCAGATTAGGAGGACACCATGGAGGAGGTCAAGCACATGCAACAAGAAAACAAGAAGGAAAATTATCTTTCTGGCTTGGAGAATTGCTTTGATGGAGAGGAGCACATGGAGATCACATCATTTTCTTCTTCATCATCCACCCTCCAAGCACATGAGCCTGCTGCCATGAATGAGAGCATTCAAGGACAACAACATGCAATTCATAATAGCCCTTTGGACCCAAGGTTGGAAGATATGAATCTTCCATGTTCTTCATAGGAGAAGGAAGGGAAAGAGAAAGATGATGTCATCATATCTCTCACACCATCCACCTAGGAAGGTCAGCAGGAAGAATCCATTTTTGTAGTTAAATATCATAGCAGTGGGAAAAATCAAAGGACCATACCATGCCTAATTAGGTACTTGGCTTCATTAGAGCCAAGAGAGAAGACAAAACCATTCATGCTTACTCATGAGCATGAGGATGAGGTTTAAAGTAACAAGGATCAACTACAATGACTCTTCAATCCAAATACAAAACAACTAAAAGAGGTATTTTTCTTGTTTCCAATTGAAACCTTGATGATTTGGGTGGAGGATCAGATTATATTCATATTTTCACTCATACAAGCAGCCATATTTAGTGTCAAATAATTTGCATCGCTACCCCTTTTGAGAAAGGGAAGCTACTTCTCTCTGCCAGTTGCAAGATTTTTTTGAGTCCCCTTTCTCTCTGGTTACTGTAGGAGTAGGAGTAGATTTTTTTTTCAACAAAAGAAGTTCTTTTGCACACTTTGCATGTTCCACTTAGAGCATGTATTATTTTCAGTTTTGTACATAGTGTGTTTTTTGGTTTTTTTTTTCTCATGCACAATACATTGCAAATGGCATTGGTGAGACCAACTCTGTTTTCAATGATGTTCCAAGTGGCTCAAGGATCATATTTCTGAGTTAAAGATCAGTATCTGACTATCATTCATGACTCCATGCCCAATGGATGCAATAAGGCTACTGGTCTCTTCATCTAGCAGGAAGATGTCCCCGTGTGTCGCCAAAATATTATCCCAAATTTTCCCCTCAGAAAAATTGATCAAACATGACCCTACACAGGAGATAATCAAAGGGTAGGCTTAGTATTGTGAGCCCACATTTCAAATCCAACAGTCAGGTTATAGGTGAGACTCTAAAACAGAGGAGTAGGGTTAGAAAAGGATCAAACAATGTCTAAGGAGGTCAGAGGATCACAGGAGGAAAACAGGGAAAGGATGGAAGTTTTTAGACTTAGCCACATATAAGTTGACTTGGAGCCGAACATCAGACTCATGGAAGATGCCATGCGTCATCTTGGTGCAGTTCCAAAATGGCACATCAAAATGGAGACCCCAAATGTGCACGGAGCTTCCATGTCTCATAGGTATGAAAAGGGACAGAGTCGGCTGTTGAAAAGTCAAAACAAGTGGAAGAACCACATGTCATCTCAATGCAATTTTAAAAGTGAGAGCCCAAGGCGAATAATCAAACTAGCACCAACTCTCCATGTAGTCAGGGTCCAACAAAATTCAAATGGTAGCGGGCACAAATTAGTTAAGTATAAAAGGACGGTGTAAGCCTCCATGTGTCTCAATGGTGCACCTTCAAGGGTTGAAGCCAAAGGCATTCCCCCAAATGAGCACGGAGCTTCCATGTGTCCCAGGCCTAAAAAGAAGAAGTCAAAATGGGGCAGAACCGGCTGTTGAAAAGTCTAAATAGGGCAAAGCCAATGGAAGGTGCCACGTGCCTCAACGACATAAATTCAAAAGGCATGGCCCAATGGCCAGTCCCAAACAAGTGCAGGATCTCCACATGTCCTAGGTCCAAAAAAGTAACACCGGCCATTGAAATGTCCAAGCTCGAGACAGGCCTGTGGAGGCCTCCACGTGTCTCGTCCGCGTAACTTCAAAAGAAAAATCTGGAGGCAGTCTCCCAATACACATTGAGCCTCCATGTGTCAAGGGTCAGACATATGGCCTCGCTAAACAAAAGGGACTTAGACAAAACACAAAGAAATAGAGAAAATCCATGGAAAGAGCCACATGTCTCTTTGGAGGAACTTCAAAGGAAAAATCCAAAAATGGTCCCCAAACGTGTGCCAGCTCTACACGCGGCCATGTTTCAGGTCAAAGCGGGAAGGCAATCCTAGGGAAGACATTTTTCCAAAGTGGAAAATGCGGCCCAACGGGCCCAGAGATGACTTTTGGGAAATGTAAAGTTACGGGGCTATAGGAATTTTTTTTGCATTTTTTACAACTTTTATAAAAGTGAAGTTAACAAGTGTAGGCCCACGAGCCCTAGGAGGTTTTTTCGCCAAATGGAAAATGAGAAGGCTACGGGCTTATGGGGGATTTTGGGAAAAAGTGAATTTTGGGCTTACGGTGCTGTGGGTTGTTTTTGCACTTTTTTCATTTTTGTGCAAAAGGCACAAAGTGAATTTTAGTCCCGCGGATCTATTTTGCAGAACTGGTTTTTCGCAATTTTTATATGGATTTGATTCAAATATTCAAATGGGCATATCTTTCGATCCAATTCTCGAAATTCAACACATTTGGTACCATTGGAAAGATCTCAACCTCCTCTACACATGGAAGCATAAAATACTATTTTCAACAAGATTAGATGGGTGAAAATTAGGAAAAATTATTTCATGTCATTAATGAAGGATCCAATTGCTTCAACTACCTAGATCTGATCTAGATTTGCCACTATTCCTTCTCCAACATGCGAAATAGACACGGGGAACCAAAATTGATAGATTATAGGTGGATTTTAAGGGGGAATTGATGGCTGGTGGTTGAGCTTTCAGAGCAGAATCCATTTTTTCCTTCCTTCTCTCTGGTTTTCATCGTTCTATATATTGTAAACATTTCTCAGTTGAGAAGGGGGACACATTCTGCATGGGGAAACTCTGTAAAAAATAAATTCTCGACTTCATTTGAGTTGTAAGCCTTCTCCTACACCCGAAAAGAAGATTTTATGCCTCTGAGCATAAATGTAATGGTTTGTGCACCTTATAGAGCAATAAACTCATGTTTTTTTGTGGTGTTCTTCAACCCTCTCTCGTGTTTTATTGTTTCTCTTTGCCTCTCCCTTTCAAAATGTGGTTTTGTGCATTATTTCCACATTTCCAAGTGCAATATGTTTTGTTTCATGGAGTTTTGATGGTGGATAAGGATCTGGGTCTGTGTCACTTCTATCTGACCTCCCTCATCTCCCTTTTCCCCTGTTTCATCCTCCCTCAGTAGAGTATCTCGCCTCTTTCCTTTTCTGGTGTATCACCTCTTTAGTGTAGGCTCTCTTTCACTATCTCTTTCTCTCTAGTTCCTTAGAATGGTTAGATTAGGATAGATTAGATTTTCCTACACTAGAGTAGATTGTGGCAGGTAGTTTAGGAAGAAGAACCAACATTCTCTGGAGGTCCATCTCAGGTTTGCAATTCCCACAACTTAAGATATGGTCCAATGTTATGCAGATCACACCGAATGCACCTCTCATAGCCAAGGCCATTCGGGGGTCCTATTATTTTACATCAAC